>CM056387.1:26757926-26778473 GCA_029718625.1 Synaphobranchus kaupii
ATTTATGGGGTGCCAAATGTAAAGTAAAACACAACACGTTTTTCCTGTGTTTTTTTCTCAGATTTAGCATAAATGTGGCATTTTCCTAAGATTTATGCTAAATGTGAGTTTTTTCCCCAAGATTTTACAGACATGCTAAATAAACCTTTTAGTTGATATTTTCAGATTTAATTGATAAATCTCAAATAAGCATTTCCTAAATATATAACTTAAATGTTAAATCTGAGTTTTCAAAAATAAATATTTAAAAAAATAAATATTTATTTATATCTTAAATCTTGCGTTGTAAAATAAATATTTATTTATATCTTAAATCTTGCGTTGTAAAATAAATATTTATTTATATCTTAAATCTTGCGTTGTAAAATAAATATTTATTTATATCTTAAATCTTGCGTTGTAAAATAAATATTTATTTATATCTTAAATCTTGCGTTCTAAAATAAATATTTATTTATATCTTAAATCTTGCGTTTTTATAAAACCAAGATTTAACATTTAAATAAATATTTATTTATATCTTAAATCTTGCGTTCTAAAATAAATATTTATTTATATCTTAAATCTTGCGTTTTTATAAAAACCAAGATTTAACATTTAAATAAATATTTATTTATATCTTAAATCTTGCGTTCTAAAATAAATATTTATTTATATCTTAAATCTTGCGTTTTTATAAAAACCAAGATTTAACATTTAAATAAATATTTATTTATATCTTAAATCTTGCGTTCTAAAATAAATATTTAGAAAAAAATAAATATTTATTTATATCTTAAATCTTGCGTTTGTAAATTCAATATTTAGCTAAATCTAAATCTTTAGTTTAAATCTTTTGAAAGATATACTAATTAACCCCGCCCCTTGGTGACTGGTATCCAATGGAGGGAGGAGGGGAAATAGCTGGCTTTAGTGATGGGGGTAATTGAGGGTCTTCTAGCGAAGTGTGAAACTTGACGTTAATTTCTATATTAATTCCTGTTTGACACACATTATTTACATAACCTACACACAGATAGCATCTGTTATAATCATGTATGATGTCCAGAGAACTAACTAGATAGCATAGGCTACATTTTGGGCATACTGGCGTTTCCTTGACTGATTTCTTATGGTGAAGTTGAATATTGACAGCCAGCCAAGCCAAACAACAAACTCGCAGCTTGATTCAATAGATGGTTAGTGACCTAGCTCGCTAACCTGTCTGTCGGTAATGTCATAAAATAGCAGGATTCTTGAAACAAACTCGAAACATTAAAACTACCGTTTGCACTTAGGTCGCTAGCTAACGTTACTTGAGATAGGAAGCGAATTGACGTTGACAAACTGCATGGGGGCCAGCAGTCTGACACGACTGGTTAATATAGTCACGAGTGTCTGGCTAGGAAGGGGTTCGCCTACTAATGTTATTACACATTGATATGGTTACAATTGCCTAGAAATACAGACAATACTTCTGCAAACCTTGCGTCTCCGTCAAGCTAATACGGGACTCGGTTTGTTCCGTATTTTATCTTCTACTGAAGTTTCTCAACAGGGGCACCAGAGGGCACTGGTGGACTTTAAGAGATGATCATGCTGGGAGACAAAAAAGAAAGGTCGAGAGGTGGGCTATCGTGTTATAGAATTCATAGAATTTTTATTTGGAAAAACTGTACAGTCCATGTGTGTCAAATGGTGTAGGCCTAGGCACCGTGTGCCTCAGTAGGTCACTATAGCAGAAATCGCAGAACTTTCATAAACATTCTATTGTCGCGCTACATATTATACACTGTGGTCGTTGTCGTTCGCAAAAAGTATAAAGGCATTCCAAAGACAGTTTACACTCAGGGGAAAATGGAGGAAGAAGCAGCTTTAATAGGCTAGCCTACATCTCATTATGACTTCTGCTTTACCCTTTTTTTGTCGGAGGCCTCTGAAATAAAGTTTATAAATATCCATTTCGAGGGCACCGTATATTGTTTGGAATGTCATTCACTGCGTCTTTCATACACTTGTATGATTTGGGTTTTGAACGAGGTAGCAAATAAAACGTTTGTAATTAAACCTCAACATTACATTACAGTCATTTAGCAGACGCTTTTATCCAAAGCGACATACAATAAGTGCATACAGAAACGTCACTACAGAACAGATAAGACAAAGCACGTCCTTCCCATAACGTAGCAGCTATCCCTAGCAATGAACGTTGAATGTAGTTCACGGTAAGCTGTGGGTAAATCAGCTATACTACACTTCTATTCTAAATACTATTATATAGGGCTATAACATATAACATTGATGCAACTCATATTAAACGTTATTTAGTAGGAAAAGCACGCGGGCATAGCCTACGTTAGGGATGTAAATAGCTAGCTACAAGACGGGACTCATTGGGGGAGCAGCCTACAATTATCTAGTTAGAGCATGAGGTTCAAGAATGTGGAGTAGCCTATTTCACTCGCTATCAGAATGCCACGGATCAGATGGGCTGTCACTGAGTCTAATCACTAAATTTAATCTGGCAAATCTAAGTTAGCCTACTGTGAAAGCAAATAACTTTGCAATGCATTCAAAATGAATGTTACTGAATGGTGTGAAGTGAGCCTATAGCTAGCTACTGTAAAAATCAACAGCGCTCTTTCGTCATGTCCACTACACTTGTTTATTCTCTTCAGCTTAATGTATCATGATAATTTTTTTTATATCAAACTCAACATTTTTCCAAATTTTCGGGAATTGAGTCAATGTCCATTCGATTTTTAGGCCTAAATTATGTGGTAAATTAGCGCCGCCCACCTTCCCAGAGTCCCTTATAGGCTAAATACTATAAACTTTAAGACAAAATATTTCAGCGAATGACATAGGCTAGTAGGTGCGTTACTCTAAAAATGTGTAGTCTTTTCCCCCACTCCAAAAGTGACGTGGTTTATGTAAATTTATCTGAAACGCAAAGAAAATGTTGTTATTGTTAAAATTTTTTGGAATACCCAATAAAAGATAATTTTTTCTCCACTCGAAGCACGACCTGTGGGAGGCGAGGAACATCAAAGTCTACCAAAAAAAACAACAATAGACCTGGTCACTCTTCGGAAGAGAATACAAAACCTCCGCAGGGACGGCGTTATGGTGGACCTCAATAAATATAAAAGACTGACAAAAGAGAAATGGGGGGGGGGGGGGGGGGGACGTGGACGACTGGAAAAAAACTTGATCATGTAGTCCACCCTCTAAAGACACACACAACCACATTTTACCGTTTTCATGGAAATTGAATAAATGACAATGTATTACATTTCAATCGGAATTCAATAGTGTTTATTGTATTATTACACTTTATTATGATCATCATTATTATAGCTTGATGTAGGGACAGTGACCTTTTTTTAAACTAAAGGAATAAACTATAAAAGCACAGTAAAACGAATAGCATACATAATAAAAGCACAATAAAATAAAAGGACAAATATAGGACATTGAATTATTATTATTATTGTTTTATATTAATAACCACGTTCTGCACTTTGTATTATATAGGCTACCGCGTAATTATTGTGGGTGCCGCTAGGCTAACTAAAATGTTATAATACTGACAAACATCCAAAAATGCTACGCAGACGATATAACACCGGTAAACATTAAAACATGCAAAATGACGGTGACATTGTTTTTCAGACAGATTATGATTTACTCTTGCAAACCACCGGTCCACAAAATGGTCATAGCAACAAATTAAAGTAGACTAGCCCTTGTCAAATTAAATATTTACTTGCAATTGTGATTCATGAATTCTGAAAAAGAGCATGCGGTGTGAGGAATGTCAGAAAGACAAAGAAAAACGATAGAAATCGTTAATAACTGGTATTATCGCTAGCTGCTAGAAGCTGCCAGCTTGCGAGGTGGGAGCTGCCAGTGAGGTGCGAGGTCTGCGAGCTCACAGCTCGCACAGAAGGATTGTAACCGCTCTCCAGTGTTCTGTCCATAGTCACCGACACATCCACGCCTGCCTCCTGAAGTGTTTCTGATCTTTCAGACAGGTGTTTGGAGGTAGCATAGCAATGCATCTCATCGGTGAAGCCCTCTTAATCATTCTGCATTGAAATTATGAAATAAGAATAATATTTGAGTTCCACAACTGTTCAATTCAATTCAATTGTATTTGTATAGCGCTTTTTACAGAGAACTGTCACAAAGTGACAGTCACAAAGACGCTGCACAGAGAAACGGAAGGAAAATTGAGCACAAAAAAAAAAAACCCAGCCAGCAAAACGAGGTAAAAAAAAAAACTCCCCGGTGGGAAGAAAAAGCACTCAACAGTGGCGAGAAAAAACTCCCCAATGGGAAGAAATCTCGGAAGGAACCTGGCTAGAGAGGGGGGGACCCATCCTTCGCTGGCCGGCCCGGTTTAAACTAAGGGTGGGATGGATGGTAATATAGGGTGAATTCAGATAAAGTGGGACACTTTTTGCAATTTTGCCTTCTGTTACCTGTTTCGATATTAGTCCCACACATTTACACAGCACATGATACAATTCTGAAATCCTCAAGATGTTATCTGACCAAATAAAAAGAAAAAATGTAGAAATCTTGCTCACAGGATGCGTGACACACCTTTATATTTCATTTGAGCCATAGCACATTTTTCCATCTGCGTTTGGGAATGTGGGACAGCTCATTAGGTAATTTGGGACACCAAATCTTTATAATAAAACCCCAATAACAAGCTATAATGTAGTACATTGCAATATATTTTAATGGTGCACCATGCTTAAATACACTAAGTAAACATCAGGACCCAAGCAAAAAAATATTATACTTTAAGTATACTTTTAGTACGTCCTCATCATGTAGTAACTACTAATTTTGTGTTAAACTGGCCACACTTTAAGTACAGGCTAATAAATGCACTAAAGTTGTACTTTTGTAGAACTTCTGTACAACTTTAGTGTACTTACTGTACTTAAGTGTACTAAATTGAGACACGTCTTACAAACAAAGTATATTTAAGTTTACTAATTGAAGGGGTGATTTGTAGGTATTGGAAATACAATTTTAAATTATTAGAGTTAGTCTCGGCACATTGGATAGATCAGAAAAGGGAAGAAAGAGGCCCCTGCCACCGCTCCCCCCCCCCTATCTGTCTCTCTCAGTTCCTTAAATCTGAGGGTTACATGGAAGGTAGGATGTACCCTGTCATCCTACTTTCCATGTAACCCTCAGATTTAAGGAACTGAGAGAGACAGATAGGGGGGGGGGGGAGCGGTGGCAGGGAAGGTAGGATGTACCCTGTCATCATTTCTGCACAAACATGAGTCTTGCTTCATGCCAATTCGACAACGACACACTCCTTTTAGTTTAATGATTACATACTACGGATAAATGTGCATTAAACATATATTGCAATAAATGTAAAGTAAAGAAACACTTAAATCAAAGGAATAATACGTGGATTAAACGTTCTTTAAGCACTTAAAAGATATATACGGTAATCAGCTCAGCATTTTTATTAAGTCCTTTATTCACGGTCCCACACATTTACACAGCACATGATACAATTCTGAAATCCTCAAGATGTTATCTGACCACATAAAAAGAAAAAATGTAGAAATCTTGCTCACAGGATGCGTGACACACCTTTATATTTCATTTGAGCCACAGCACATTTTTTCATCTGCGTTTGGGAATGTGGGACAGCTCATTAGGTAATTTGGGACACCAATTCTTTATAATAAAACCCCAATAACAAGCTATAATGTAGTACATTGCAATATATTTTAATGGTGCAACATGCTTAAATACACTAAGTAAACATCAGGACCCAAGCAAAAAAATATTATACTTTAAGTATACTTTTAGTACGTACTCCTCATGTAATAACTACTAATTTTGTGTTAAACTGGCCACACTTTAAGTACAAGCTAATAAATGCACTAAAGTTGTACTTTTGTAGAACTTCTGTACAACTTTAGTGTACTTACTGTACTTAAGTGTACTAAATTGAGACACGTCTTACAAACAAAGTATATTTAAGTTTACTAATTGAAGGGGTGATTTGTAGGTATTGGAAATACAATTTTAAATTATTAGAGTTAGTCTCGGCACATTGGATAGATCAGAAAAGGGAAGAAAGAGGCCCCTGCCACCGCTCCCCCCCCTATCTGTCTCTCTCAGTTCCTTAAATCTGAGGGTTACATGGAAGGTAGGATGTACCCTGTCATCATTTCTGCACAAACGTGAGTCTTGCTTCATGCCAATTCGACAACGACACACTCCTTTTAGTTTAATGATTACATACTACGGATAAATGTGCATTAAACATATATTGCAATAAATGTAAAGTAAAGAAACACTTAAATCAAAGGAATAATATGTGGATTAAACGTTCTTTAAGCACTTAAAAGATATATATGGTAATCAGCTCAGCATTTTTATTAAGTCCTTTATTCACGGCCCCTCACTATGCTATCAGGAGATAAAATAAATTAGGCTATATTCCTTTTATAAGTACCCTAAAATACCACTAAATATGATATTTAGTATACTTATTTGAAGTTCACTTAAGTACAATTTAATTACATATATTTCCAAATGAATTACACATTTTAAGCATACTTTAAATTAAGTATTAAAAGTATAAGTACACTTGAAACACATTTGGTATACTTAAATTATATTTTTAATATACTTAAGTACACAATTTCTTTCTCTTGGGGAACTTGATAGAATATTATCTCTAAAGATAAGCTCTAAAACTCATATTAACTTAACAATCATAACATAGTTCATCTTGACAAAAAAGTTGAGACCACTGACCTAAATATGACTTGACAGCAATATAAAAAGTATTAGAATTGCATTACAGTTAATATAGGGTACATTACCACGTACATATGCAAATACTGAGGTTCCCTAAGTATAAAATGGGATAATTTTCCTCCATTAGAATAGCCCACAACACTGTCCCACATTACCAGAAACATGCTGTCCCACATTACCTGACTGGGTTTGGTAATGTGGGACATATCAGAAATGCCTGAATTAAAAAAGTCTAAACATAATATTTACCACTTTAAAAAATGTTTTGTTGCACAAGTATTTCATATGCATAATTACATCATAATTAGGCACAGTGTATTGTTTACGACAGATTTAGAACCTTAACATTAATTCAAGCAAAAGCTTATGTCATTGACCTAACCATGCATTTTGCCGGGTGACCTTCATATATGAAGCTTGCCATGATCCCCATCATGACATGACATCAATGAAATCATGTGACTTTGATCATGTAGTTTCTCTGCAAAAACCTAGTTACAATTATTTTGATTGGCTCTTGACAGAGCAGGAAATAAACATGTCAAAGCTTAGTTGTCCCACATTACCTGATGTCCCACAATACCTGAATTCACCCTACTGTAATGAGAGATCTAATAGAACTAGCTGGTTATGGAAGCATATCCGCGCCAAAATTCAAATGAAAATGCAAATCGGCGATTGCATTTCGTTAACATACGATGCGCGCAAAAACCATGACATAATTCAAATGAAAATGCAAAAGGTGCACATTGCGTTTTCATTTGCAAGTTATTGTACGCACTTTATCTGACAATTTGAAAATGTTAATGCAAATCCATTTCACATTTAATTTTTCTCGCCCTCTACGACACAACCCTGCCATAATTTTAATGAAAATGAAAAACCACATTTGCATTAGCAGTTTCTTGTTGCAATCGCATGATCCATGACAAAAAGGAAATGATAATTCAATTCGCCATTTAACATATCGTTTTCATGCTTTTGCGGCACAAGAGTGACATAATTCAAATGCAATGGCATTGTATCCGTTTGCATTATCATTTCCGTGTGGTCACGCAAAAATCCGAACTGCAAATGCAATGCAAACTGCAATGCAAATGAAAACTGTCAAAGCTGCCCATCAAGGCGGGGCCTCGAAGAAAGGGGCGTTACATAGGACTGTTCAAACCACGTTCGTATATAGTTCTGTGGTGAAAACACTGGGGAACGACCCCGGCGGGCACAACCAAAGATTTTAGATATATGACACAACCGATTTTGATCTCCCTACTCACAAAGCCCGGCATCAACCTTGGGAATTTTACCTGTAGCCTCGGCTATTGTAATAATCTATATTTAGCCTAGTCATGAAGCAACATAGCCTACAGATGATTAAATATTTGTTTTTAATTATATTTTAATTGCATTATAACGTTACACCATAGGCTATCCTAGGCTACAACACAATTCACCGTCTTTGGTAGGCTACTAGGTAGGCTATTCGCACAGTCTCTGGAGCTTTCCAGATCTCAATGCTTTAAGACGAGGCGGTTAGCCTCTATGACACTGATTTTCCTGTTGTAGCCTAGTTTACACAAAACATTTTAATTTGTTCAATTTAAATAGGCTCTTGATTATTGAGAGAATGTAAAAATTAGTATTTTTAGAGGGTGTGCGAATACAGTGAGTTCCGACAGTAGCCTAGCCTATCCACACAGCTGTAAAAAATAAAATAATCCGTCAGTATTGGCACAGTGCCATTATGCTCAGTCTTTTAAGAACATAGGCTACAGAATCATTTTCATTTAAATAGGTCTACCACTCAGACACGATTAGAGACATAAGTACTTATTTTATTGATAGCCTGCTTATTTTAATTTAAGTGACTGACATGGAATATAGGCTAAGCAATAGCCCAATGTTGGTTTATCACACAGCCCTGTCTAAGGCAACCCGGTGAACGGAAATCTATTGCCCTTACTGCTTAGGCTACGCAAGTCCTCCCTGCTATTAAGGTTAAGTTAGTAGGAACAACGGGCTGGCTAGGATCATCGTAACGTTAGGCTACCTCGTTTATAGTTTATAGCATTTAGCCTATAATCCCCAAACACAGAGAACAAGGAAATGTCGCTATCTAGCCTGGTAACTGCCTGACGACCGAAATCACAGACAACCATTATGTTCAGTGGTTTGAACCCCCCCCCCCCCCCCCTTGAACAGTCCCCTGTAACGCCCCTTTCTTCGAGGCCCCGCCTTGATGGGCAGCTTTGACAGTTTGCATTTGCATTGCAGTTTGCATTGCATTTTCAGTTCGGATTTTTGGCAGGGTTTTTTGCGTGACCACACGGAAATGATAATGCAAACGGATACAATGCCATTGCATTTGAATTATGTCACTCTTGTGCCGCAAAAGCATGAAAACGATATGTTAAATGGCGAATTGAATTATCATTTCCTTTTTGTCATGGATCATGCGATTGCAACAAGAAACTGCTAATGCAAATGTGGTTTTTCATTTTCATTAAAATTATGGCAGGGTTGTGTCGTAGAGGGCGAGAAAAATTAAATGTGAAATGGATTTGCATTAACATTTTCAAATTGTCAGATAAAGTGCGTACAATAACTTGCAAATGAAACGCAATGTGCACCTTTTGCATTTTCATTTGAATTATGTCATGGTTTTTGCGCGCAATCGTATGTTAACGAAATGCAACTCGCCGATTTGCATTTTCATTTGAATTTTGGCGCGGATATGCTTCCATAACCAGCTAGTTCTATTAGATCTCTCATTACAGTATATTACCATCCATCCCACCCTTAGTTTAAACGGGCCGGCCAGCGAAGGATGGTTCCCCCCTCTCTAGCCAGGTTCCTTCCGAGATTTCTTCCCATTGGGGAGTTTTTTCTCGCCACTGTTGAGTGATTTTTCTTCCCACCGGGGAGTTTTTTTTTTACCTCGTTTTGCTGGCTGGGTTTTTTTTTTTGTGCTCAATTTTCCTTGTTTCTCTGTGCAGCGTCTTTGTGACTGTCACTTTGTGACAGTTCTCTGTAAAAAGCGCTATACAAATACAGTTGAATTGAATTGAACAGTTGTGGAACTCAAATATTATTCTTATTTCATAATTTCAATGCAGAATGATTAAGAGGGCTCACCGATGAGATGCATTGCTATGCTACCTCCAAACACCTGTCTGAAAGATCAGAAACACTTCAGGGCAGGCGTGGATGTGTCGGTGACTATGGACAGAACACTGGAGAGCGGTTACAATCCTTCTGTGCGAGCTGTGAGCTCGCAGACCTCGCACCTCACTGGCAGCTCCCACCTCGCAAGCTGGCAGCTTCTAGCAGCTAGCGATAATACCAGTTATTAACGATTTCTCTCGTTTTTCTTTGTCTTTCTGACATTCCTCACACCGCATGCTCTTTTTCAGAATTCATGAATCACAATTGCAAGTAAATATTAATTTGACAAGGGTTAGTCTACTTTAATTTGTTGCTATGACCATTTTGTGGACCGGTGGTTTGCAAGAGTAAATCATAATCTGTCAACGTGAAGGATAGAGTTGAAAAACAATGTCACCGTCATTTTGCATGTTTTAATGTTTACCGATGTTATATCATCTGCGTAGCATTTTTGGATGTTTGTCAGTATTATAACATTTTAGTTAGCCTAGCGGCTCCCACAATAATTACGCGGTAGCCTATAAAATACAAAGTGCTGAACGTGGTTATTAATATAAAACAATAATAATAATAATTCAATGTCCTATATTTGTCCTTTTATTTTATTGTGCTTTTATTATGTATGCTATTCGTTTTACTGTGCTTTTATAGTTTATTCCTTTAGTTTAAAAAAAGGTCACTGTCCCTACATCAAGCTATAATAATGATGATCATCAATGTTAGCGAGCCTCTGGCTATCCGAGTCAGCTGATTCTTACACACCAGATGTAGATGGACTAAAGACGCGCACCAGCTAGCTCGATCCAAACAATAATTTAAAAGAAGTCTGACAAGGAAGAAAAAGAAAGAAAGGGATATCACAAACTGGAGGAAATAACGCAAATCGAAGAGTTTATTGACAACGTCTTTCTGGCAATGGCTGATAAACGTGAGAAACGCGAGTCCGAAAACGAGATAGGAAACTTGCTTTCTCCAGCGGGAGCGAGGACGGCCAACCCTGTAAAATTAGCAACAACCCGCTAACACAAACGGCACTATCTGACTCGGATAGCCAGAGGCTCGCTAACATTGAAAAGCAACTTACCAAACTCGACAATCTGGACAAGTTACCAGCACTTTTCTCAGAAATAGAGGCCTTGAAAACGGCAATGGAATTCAACAACCAACTCATAATGGATCTACAGAAAGACAACACAGATCTCCGCAAACAGGTAGTCGCCCTCAACAACACCGCGACAAGCCTCCAGTCTCAAAACAAACATCTCACAGCTGCTATTCTCGATCTAAAATCCCGTAGTATGAGAAATAACATTGTTATCACCGGTGTGGAGGAAGAACAAGGAGAGGACTACAACAAAACAGAAAAGAAAGTTTTTAACTTTCTGAAAACCAACCTACGGATGGCCGACGACCAAATAAAAAAAATAGACTTTCAGAGAGCCCACAGATTCTCCAAAAAAGAGAGGGGAGACCAAGACCGATTGTAGCCTAAACTGACCCACTTCAAAATGAAGGACCTGATACTGTCCCACGGACGGGAGCTCAAAGACACACCATTCTCCATCAATGAACAGTTCCCCCCTGAGATCCTCTGGAGGAGAAGACAGCTTTATCCATTACTGAAAGAGCAAAGAAGCAAGGGTCATAAAGCAACGCTCGTTCTGGACAGGCTGTACATCAACAATCAACTCTTCCGAGACCCCAAGGTCGTCTCATGGTTGTGAGTAGGGTAGCCCACATCAGCTGGCTCACTTAGCCCAACCCTCTCTTGATATTACCCCCTCTCCCCTCTCTCTTTTGACCCCCCACACTTTGATGCATTTGACATGAAACCGAACTTGACAATGAAAATGCGCACACCCACACGGTTTGCCCTTTGTAGTTACTTTAATGATAAGCTTATTTTCCTTGTTTCTGGTTTTATGACATATTTAATCAATATTTAGTTGCTCTGGTTAACTAAGTGGCTTTTGATAGTGATAGTTTTTATTTCCACATCGGGTACTCTTCCTCAGGATAACTTGCCTTAAATGTAAAATATATATATATATTTTTTTTTTTTTCATTTACACCGCTAGATATTTGCTGAAATAATTTTGGCTTCGTACTTACTTGGGGGTTGTACCAGCGATTTTGGGTGGAAACATAAATGATCACATTCATCTGATTTTTCCTCACGATCCGCTAGCTGCCCGCCCCATAAGCAGGCCGTCAAAAAACCGCGTCTCTGTAGGCAGCCTATGCTCCGAGATCGTACACAAAAACAAATGGTACTACCAACCACTCAAAATCAAAATAAACAGTATTCCAACCAATCACAATGATCTGCACAAACGCTAATACTCTTATCTCGCTGAAATCTTGACGGATTTACAAACGGTTTGGTTTCTTACAAACGTTATTAACGTGGTTATAATTCTGAATGCTTGAACACTATTTTTTAAAACATAACATAATTATTCATAAGTATGTTTGTTTGGGATTTCGCTTCAGAAGTGACGCCACCCGGGATCGCTGATGCAACCTTTAAGGACACAATTGCACCTGCAACCTTTTAATTACAAGCTTCCTATCTACTATCTCACATAACCAGTTTGGTAATCCACTGGAGTTAATTCTGTGCTTATCTGGACAAATATATCTAAATATCTATATATTAATATTTCTAAATATTTTCTCCCATGAATGACTTTTTTTTGTTGTTGTTTTTTCTCTTCTTTAAGATGGGTGGGTTGTTTTTTTAGTTTTTTTTTTAAGCTTCAGAATGGTTTGTACGTGATATATTTGTATTCAAACCTTTATCATCTCTCTCTCTCTCTCTCTCTCTCTCTCTCTCTCTCTCTCTCTCTCTCTCTCTCTCTCACCCCCACCCAAGTGAGATTCCAAAAAAGAGGAATCATAAATGGGCCATATTACCAGATGCATATTGCATAGATTTTGCTAAATGTCACCTACATTTACTGACACAAACCTAGGCTGTGTACTTCATTAAAAAGTCACCGATTGATCATACGGTGAGTACACCCTTCAAGATACACACGACAACCCTTGGATGTCTTATAAAAAACATGTTTTACTTTATTTTACTTTATTTTGGATACAAAAGCTAGCTGACAAGTCTTAAAAAATGGAAGAACTGTTAACTGCTGTATTAATGTTATTTGTTGTCTTCTATCTCTGTTCCGTATGTTCCCCCCCTCCCTCCGTGTTCCCCCCCCTATATAACTAAAACTTTTGATCTTCCTTCTTGTCCCTCTCCTTCCCTTCCCTTCCCTTCCCCCACCCAGCATACACTCACGCATATGCATACGCATACAATATGCACACTCACAAGCACAAGCTCTCACAAACACAAACACACGCACATAAATGTTTCCTATTAAATTTATAACATGGAATATTCGAGGGGCTGGCTCACAGGCCAAATCAATTAAAATCATGAATCATCTAATCAAACTACAAGCAGACATCTGTCTACTACAAGAGACTCATCTTACAAAATCAGACCACCAGAAATTTAAATCCCCACACTTCAACCAAATATTCTCAGCAACATATAACTCCAAACAAAGAGGAGTCTCCATTTTAATTAATAGACGACTGCCATTCACCCACATTTCCACAACCTCGGACCCAGAGGGACGTTTCATCATTGTCAGCAGCACCATTTATAGTCACAATTTGACCATTGCCAGTATTTACGGTCCAAATACTGACGACCCCCCATTCTTTCACTCCTTATTTTCAGCACTAAGTAACCACTCCAATTCAACAATCATAATCGGAGGCGATTTCAACACAGTTATTAATCCTGCTATCGACAGAACAAGTGATTCTAGAAACTGGCACTCCACAGACACTTTAAAACAATATATGAGCGATTTGGTCTTGGCGACTGCTGGCGCATGAGCAATCCCTCCGCAAATGAATTTACACACTTCTCACATGTCCATAAGTCGTACTCTCGAATTGATTTCTTTCTCACCAGTAACTCGACCCTTCCAGATATTTCTGAGACCAAAATCCATCCCATCACAATCAGTGACCATGCCCCTGTCTCCCTCACATTAAACACCAACCAACCCAAACCACCATCCCCGAGATGGCGCTTTAATATATCTCTACTAGAAGATTCTGACTTTAACACCATCTTCAAGAGAGAGTGGGCTTCCTTTATGGAAATAAACGACTCTCCAGAAATATCACCCACTTTACTATGGGAAACGGCTAAAGCAGTACTGAGAGGCCAAATCATATCATACTCATCACATAAGAAAAAAAAGGATCAACAACTCGAAAATAATCTGGAACAAATGATACAGGACTTAGATAATGCATATGCAATCGACCCCAAGGAACAAACACAGAAAGATTTACGTGCACTACAACTTCAACTCAGTAACATTCAATATAAAAAAACTAATTTTATGATACAGAGACTGAGACAAAACCACTTTGAGCACAACAATAAATCAGGAAAATATTTAGCCCAACCAACTAAAAAAAAACAAAGAAAAATCAATCATACCCGCGGTGAAGGACTCAGCGGGGAAGACCTTGACATCGCCCCAAGACATCAATGACACTTTCAGAACATTCTATAGCAAATTATATACCCCAGATATCAACCCAAGTACGGCAGACATTAATTCCTTCTTAGATAAAATAAACCTTCCTCAACTATCTAAAGAACAAGCACAATCATTAGACAAACCATTAACACAAACGGAATATCATAAAGCTCTGCTTCAGATGCCCAACAATAAAGCTCCTGGACCCGATGGCTTCCCTGCTGAATTCTTCAAACATTTCTGGCCAACAATCTCACCATTATTCATTAGATTGACAACGGAAATAGAACATAACTCCAAAATCCCTCCACACATGAACACTGCGCTTATCTCAGTGCTGCTTAAGCCGGACAAAGACCCAACCCTACCCTCCAGCTATCGCCCCCTTTCACTGATCAACACGGACATTAAAATAATTAGCAAAGCCTTAACCACCAGAATTGAAACAGTCACTCCTACATTAATTCACCCCGACCAAACAGGATTTATCAAAGGACGCCACTCATCAAGCAACATGCGCAGATTATTCCATTTATTAAACGTCACCAAACAACACAATCTGAAAGCAATAATCACCTTATTAGATGCAGAAAAAGCCTTCGACAGAGTCAACTGGTCATTCCTATTTGCAACTTTACAGAGATTTGGTTTTGGAGAGTCGTTTATTCACTGGATTAAAACACTATACACATCACCTATGGCCACTGTCACCACAAACGGAATAACATCACAAAGCTTCACACTTCACAGGGGTACCAGACAAGGATGCCCACTCTCTCCCTCTCTTTTTGCCCTCTTCATCGAACCTCTCGCTACAGCAATCAGACAAAATGCTAACATCCTAGGAATCACCACCGGTAACACTCACCACAAGATCAGCCTTTATGCTGACGATGTGTTATTATATCTACAGGAACCGACAAAATCATTACAAGAAACTACAAAACTCTTAGACTCATTCTTTTAAAGTGTCAGATTACTCCATAAACTGGTCAAAATCAACAATCCTACCTTTAGAGGGAGGTGATAGGAATGCTGCAACCCAGGACTCATCCTTCCCCCTCCCCTCTGGAAATATCAGATATTTAGGAATTAACATCTCGCCCAAGCTGTCAGAATTATTTCAGCTCAATTACACCCCACTGATAAAAGCAATAGATGATGATTTACAAAGATGGACAAACCTACCAATCTCACTAATTGGAAGAATAGCAACTGCCAAAATGTCAATTCTCCCAAAAGTTAATTATTTATTCATTATGATCCCAACCCAACCCACCACCAACTGGTTCAACTCCCTAGATTCAATCATATCCAAATTCTACTGGAAAAACAAAACACCAAGAATCAAATTAACCACTCTTCAAAAAAGCAAAAACCAAGAGGACTCGAGGCACCAAATTTTCATAACTATTATCTGGCTAACCAATTAATATACATTCACAATTGGATTCACCCCACCCAACAATACCACCCATGGGACGATATCGAAAAAGAAGTTTGCATGGAAATATTACCACAGGACCTGCCATTCCTCAATACCAACATAAAACATCACAACTGCTTCAAGAATACTGTAATCTCGACAACTCTGACAGCCTGGTGGAAAACTAACAAGCTAACTAACTCCACCTCAGCACCCTGCAAACACACCCCAATATGGCACAACCCTGACTTTCAACTTAATAAATCACCCTTACACTTCCCGGTATGGAAACAAAAAGGCATCACCCATCTTAACCACATCTTTACAAACAACACCTTCGCCACCTTTCAAGATCTCACAGAAAAATACGGCATTGGAAGAGACCAATTTCTTCAATTTCTCCATTAAAATCGGTTATAAAATCTAAAATCAATATTATACACAATGAACTCCAACCACCCCCCATCATATCAGCTATGAACGAAATAACATCTCAGAAGAAATTACTTTCAAAAATATACAAAATACTAGCAAGCACAGATTCTACAATACACCTCCCGATCTCAAGATGGGAAGCGGACCTGGCTTTCTCTCCCAGCGCCGTATTTTGGCAACAAATCTGCAACAACACATTCACGATGACTAACAATACTATCTGCAATTAATCCAATTCAAAGTAATACACAGAGTACATATCACTCAGCACAAGATGTTTAAAATGGGGATTTGCAAGCACAAACATATGTTCACACTGCACCCTCAACACCACAGACGATTATTTTCACGCAATCTGGCTTTGCTCACCCCTTCAACACTTCTGGAACTCAATCACCAATACACTATCCCGCATCCTGGGCTGCAGCATTCCACTCTCTCCCTCTCTCTGCCTACTCGGGGATTTATCTGCTATCAACCCAACTATCCAGAACACTAAACCCTTGCTTGTTGCCCTAGCTGTCGCCAAGAAAACCATCCTTTTAAACTGGAAGACCAGAAAGACCGTGAATACTAGGCAATGGTCAAACCTTCTATCAGATCACATATCACAGGAAAATATTTCTGCCTCCAATCGCAGCGAAAGCCCCCAATTCAATAGCATCTGGAAATCATTCATGGATAATCTAAATATCAAATCACCTGAAATGAGCCTGTGAATCACCCCCCCCCAATTCCCCAACCCCCCTCATCTTCCCTCTATACAATCCCCCAAGCCCCTCTTCCCCTCACCCCCTGTGCATTTCTCTTCCCTCTATAGAACCCCTACTACACCCCCACTTCCCCTGTCACGTACCCCTGTCTGTCGGTCTCTCTGTCCCCTCTGTGTGCCTGTCTGTATATCAGTCCCATTCTTCGTCTGACTGTATGTCTATCTAGCTGTATGTCCATTTCTGTTTTATTTTCTTCTCCTTCTTTCTTCTGTTCTTTTGGTTTCTTTTGTGTTATTGTTGGTTTGTCTTGGTGTTCCTTCCCTCCCTCAGAGAGGAAATGACTATTGTTTTTACCACTGTAAATAATGTTACTGTTCATCACTAAAAAGAAATGTAATTAAAAATAAAGTTGTCCTCCGGTGAGGGGGGGGTGGAAGGTGGGCAAAAAAAAAAAAAAAAAAAAAAAAAAAAAAAAAAAAAAAAAAAAAAAAAAAATAATGATGATCATAATAAAGTGTAATAATACAATAAACACTATTGAATTTCCGATTGAAATGTAATCCTACATTGTCATTTATTCCATTTCCATGAAAACGGTAAAATGTGGTTGTGTGTGTCTTTAGAGGGTGGACTACATGATCAAGTTTTTTTCCAGTCGTCCACGTCCCCCCCCCCCCCCATTTCTCTTTTGTCAGTCTTTTATATTTATTGAGGTCCACCATAACGCCGTCCCTGCGGAGGTTTTGTATTCTCTTCCGAAGAGTGACCAGGTCTATTGTTGTTTTTTTTGGTAGACTTTGATGTTCCTCGCCTCCCACAGGTCGTGCTTCGAGTGGAGAAAAAATGATCTTTTATTGGGTATTCCAAAAAAAATTAACAATAACAACATTTTCTTTGCGTTTCAGATAAATTTACATAAACCACGTCACTTTTGGAGTGGGGGAAAAGACTACACATTTTTAGAGTAACGCACCTACTAGTCTATGCATTCGCTGAAATATTTTGTCTTAAAGATAATTTAGGCCTAAAAATCGAATGGACATTGACTCAATTCCCGAAAATTTGGAAAAATGTTGAGTTTGATATAAAAAAATTATCATGATACATTAAGCTGAAGAGAATAACAAGTGGACATGACGAAAGAGCGCTGTTGATTTTTTACAGTAGCTATAGGCTCACTTCACACCATTCAGTAACATTCATTTTGAATGCATTGCAAAGTTATTTGCTTTCACAGTAGGCTAACTTAGATTTGCCAGATTAAATTTAGTGATTAGACTCAGTGACAGCCCATCTGATCCGTGGCATTCTGATAGCGAGTGAAATAGGCTACTCCACATTCTTGAACCTCATGCTCCTAACTAGAGAATTGTAGGCTGCTCCCCCAATGAGTCCCGTCTTGTAGCTAGCTATTTACATCCCTAACGTAGGCTATGCCCGCGTGATTTTCCTACTAAATAACGTTTAATATGAGTTGCATCAATGTTATATGTTATAGCCCTATATAATAGTATTTAGAATAGAAGTGTAGTATAGCTGATTTACCCACAGCTTACCGTGAACTACATTCAACGTTCATTGCTAGGGATAGCTGCTACGTTATGGGAAGGACGTGCTTTGTCTTATCTGTTCTGTAGTGACGTTTCTGTATGCACTTATTGTATGTCGCTTTGGATAAAAGCGTCTGCTAAATGACTGTAATGTAATGTTGAGGTTTAATTACAAACGTTTTATTTGCTACCTCGTTCAAAACCCACATCATACAAGTGTATGAAAGACGCAGTGAATGACATTCCAAACAATATACGGTGCCCTCGAAATGGATATTTATAAACTTATTTCAGAGGCCTCCGACAAAAAAGGGGTAAATCAGAAGTCATAATGAGATGTAGGCTAGCCTATTAAAGCTGCTTCTTCCTCCATTTCCCCTGGAGTGTAAACTGTCTTTGGAATGCGTTTATACTTTTTGTGAACGACAACGACCACAGTGTATATGTAGCGCGACAATAGAATGTTATGAAAGTTCTGCGATTTCTGCTATAGTGACCTACTGAGGCACACGGTGCCTACACCATTTGACACACATGGACTGTACAGTTTTTCCAAATAAAAATTCTATGAATTCTATAACACAATAGCCCACCTCTCGACCTTTCTTTTTTGTCTCCCAGCATGATCATCTCTTAAAGTCCACCAGTGCCCTCTGGTGCCCCTGGTTGAGAAACTTCAGTAGAAGATAAAATACGGAACAAACCGAGTCCCGTATTAGCTTGACGGAGACGCAAGGTTTGCAGAAGTATTGTCTGTATTTCTAGGCAATTGTAACCATATCAATGTGTAATAACATTAGTAGGCGAACCCCTTCCTAGCCAGACACTCGCGACTATATTAACCAGTCGTGTCAGACTGCTGGCCCCCATGCAGTTTGTCAACGTCAATTCGCTTCCTATCTCAAGTAACGTTAGCTAGCGACCTAAGTGCAAACGGTAGTTTTAATGTTTCGAGTTTGTTTTCAAGAATCCTGCTATTTTATGACATTACCGACAGACAGGTTAGCGAGCTAGGTCACTAACCATCTATTGAATCAAGCTGCGAGTTTGTTGTTTGGCTTGGCTGGCTGTCAATATTCAACTTCACCATAAGAAATCAGTCAAGGAAACGCCAGTATGCCCAAAATGTAGCCTATGCTATCTAGTTAGTTCTCTGGACATCATACATGATTATAACAGATGCTATCTGTGTGTAGGTTATGTAAATAATGTGTGTCAAACAGGAATTAATATAGAAATTAACGTCAAGTTTCACACTTCGCTAGAAGACCCTCAATTACCCCCATCACTAAAGCCAGCTATTTCCCCTCCTCCCTCCATTGGATACCAGTCACCAAGGGGCGGGGTTAATTAGTATATCTTTCAAAAGATTTAAACTAAAGATTTAGATTTAGCTAAATGTTGAATTTACAACGCAAGATTTAAGATATAAATAAATATTTATTTTTTTCTAAATATTTATTTTAGAACGCAAGATTTAAGATATAAATAAATATTTATTTAAATGTTAAATCTTGGGTTTTTATAAAAACGCAAGATTTAAGATATAAATAAATATTTATTTTAGAACGCAAGATTTAAGATATAAATAAATATTTATTTAAATGTTAAATCTTGGTTTTTATAAAAACGCAAGATTTAAGATATAAATAAATATTTATTTTAGAACGCAAGATTTAAGATATAAATAAATATTTATTTAAATGTTAAATCTTGGTTTTATAAAAACGCAAGATTTAAGATATAAATAAATATTTATTTTAGAACGCAAGATTTAAGATATAAATAAATATTTTATTTTACAACGCAAGATTTAAGATATAAATAAATATTTATTTTACAACGCAAGATTTAAGATATAAATAAATATTTATTTTACAACGCAAGATTTAAGA
>CM056387.1:26778973-26788973 GCA_029718625.1 Synaphobranchus kaupii
TCTACCTCCATCCATACACATCTCCATCTCTATCTCCATCCATACACATCTCCATCTCTACCCTCCATCCATACACATCCCCATCGTCTACTCCATCCTACACATCTCCATCTATATCTCCATCCATACACATCTCCATCTCTACCTCCATCCATACACATCTCCATCTCTATCTCCATCCATACACATCTCCATCTCTACCTCCATCCATACACATCTCTATCTCTACCTCCATCCTTACACATCTCCATCTATATCTCAATCCATACACATCTCCATCCATACACATCTCCATCTCTATCCCCATCCATACACATCTCCATCTCTACCTCCATCCATACACATCCCCCATCTCTATCTCCATCCATACACATCTCCATCTCTAGCTCCATCTCTATCTCCATCCATACACATCTCCATCTCTACCTCCATCCATACACATCCCCATCTCTATCTCCATCCATACACATCTCCATCTCTACCTCCATCCATACACATGTCCATCTCTATCTCCATCTATATCTCCATCCATACACATCTCCATATCTACCTCCATCACATACACATCTCCATCTCTATCTCCATCCATACACATCTCCATCTCTATCCCCATCCATACACATCTCCATCTCTACCTCCATCCATACACATCTCCATCTCTATCTCCATCCATACACATCCCCATCTCCTATCTCCATCCATACACATCTCCATCTCTAGCTCCATCCATTACACATCTCCATCTCTACCTCCATCCATACACATCCCCATCTCTAATCTCCATCTCTACCATCCATCCATACACATCCTCCATCTCTATCTCCATCTCTACCTCCACCCATACACATCCCCATCTCTATCTCCATCCATACACATCTCAGCTCTATCTCCATCCATACACATCACCATCTCTACCCTCCCATCCATACACATCTCCATCTCTATCTCCATCCATACACATCTCCATCTCTATCTCCATCCATACACATCTCCATCTCTATCTCCATCCATACACATCCCCCATCTATATCTCCATCCATACACATCTCCATCTCTACCTCCATCCATACACATCTCCATCTATATCTCCATCCATACACATCTCCATCTCTACCTCCATCCATACACATCCCCATCTCTATCTCCATCCATACACATCTCCATCTCTACCTCCATCCATACACATCTCCATCTCTATCTCCATCCATACACATCTCCATCTATATCTCCATCCATACACATCTCCATCTCTATCTCCATCCATACACATCTCCATCTCTATCTCCATCCATAACACATCCCCATCTCTATCTCCATCCATACCTCCATCCATACACATCTCCATCTCTAACCTCCATCCATACACATCTCCATCTCTATCTCCATCCATACACATCTCCATCTCTATCTCCATCCATACACATCTCCATCTCTACCTCCATCCATACACATCTCCATCTCTATCTCCATCCATACACAATCTCCATCCATACACATCCCCATCTCTACCTCCATCCATACACATCTCCATCTCCTACTCCATCCATCTTGGCACAGGGAGGAGATACCTGCTTGAGAGGCAATAGTAAAAAAACTTCACAGCAGACAACAGATGTCCTTAACTTGACAGCCCCATCAGTTTGTGTAGGCCCGTGTGCATGCCCGAGGTACGGTGTACGCCAAACAGCCTTGTGGAAGATAACAGCTGATTCTCTATGAGTCTGCTCAGGATCCACCTGTTCACTGTAATAATGTAAAGGCCTTTGAGTGCCGTATACCGTCACCTGTGCCCTTTCTTCAGTTATTCGGCCATTCATCAATGACAGTGGATCTGATTTCACATACAGAGCTATTCACACACATGCGTACTCTCTCTCTCACACACACACACACACACACGCATACACAAACACACACACATATACACATACACACATGCACACACGCACACTACACAGCTATTCACACACAAACATACACGCACATACATACACAAACACACACGTACACGCAAACACACAGCCTTGAAAATGCATGGATGCAGTTGCACTAGTGAACTCTAAAAAGTATTCAATATTTTACCTTCCTTCTGAGAAAAAGACGTTCCCTGGCAGCTAAGTACAGTATGTATCCACCTGCTATAATTCTGAGGGACAGGGGAGGAACAAACTAATGAGAAAATATAAAATATATAGGCTTATTCTGCATATACTATAAATATACATACACGCACACACACACCAGAATATACTCATGTCATATTGATGTTTGAAGTATTGTTTACACATACTTACCCGTTGTGCCAGTAAAGCTCCATTTTGAATTGAAAATTGAATTTAATTAGGACTCTCACTATGCTGTATTGCAACAAATGATGTGCTCTTTGGTCCTTTGTGAACCGTAGCCTGTGCTATCCAGTGCTACAGGTGCTGCGTGGCGGCACTGTGGAGCCTTTTAGCATTCTTGTTTATGCATCTTTTAATTAGTCTGTCAGTTCAGCGGTTGAAGGCTTTCGCCCCCTGGAGACATGCTGCTTTACAGTGTACTGAACTGGCCTGGTCTTGTCTGAACTGGTATTAACTGGTATGAACTGGGCTGATCTGGTCTGTACTGAACTGAACTTGTCTGGACTGGTCTGTACTGAACTGGTCTGGACTGGTCTGTACTTGCCTGTGCTGAACTGGTATGTACTGGTCAGTACTGGCCTGTACTGAACCAATCTGTATGGGGTTCGTACTCTACTAATCAGGACTTTGATCTGTGTGTCTACTATACAACAGTGGAATGGATTTACATTAAAAATCTGTCTTTGATATATTCACTTTTATCCTAATGTAGGGTGCACGCATTTTTATTGAGGTGTTGAGATAGCCTTGAATGTATTCCATTCTCTGTACTCTACTGGTCTGCAATTCTCTTAACTTGATGCTGGTCTTCACAAGGCTTTCGTGTAGCATGCTAAACCAGCAATTGCATCATGCTGCGTAAATGATGTCCCCAGGAATGTACACAACATGAACTCACACAACGCATCGCTTCGCCGCTCAACACAACACGTGTGCACAGAGAAAGGCAACTAAAACTCCCACACAACTTAGTGCTATGAGGCGCAACACCGGGCACCCGACGCACCTCTCACGTTCCGAGGCGCCGCTCGTTAAGCTGGGCGGGGCCCGTTCGCCGATCTCTGTAATTGGCCGCGAACGGGGGGCGGCCCCGGCACGTTCGGCGGCAACGTCGGCGCTCTCTCTCCTCCGCCCGTCGCATTCCTGACTGTCACCTTCGTCCCCCGGCCGTTCGGTTAGCCGGCGACAGCCCTCGCCACGAGCTGTGCTTCCCGCGCCGTCTTCCCGCTAACGTGTCAGAATCCTGACGGGAGCGGGGAGCAGGGACGGGCCCCAGAAAAGAGTCTGCAGAAGCGTCCTAAATATATCTGCCCGGCAAACGGTCCGCCGTGCCACGAAAATAGAGGTCAATGAAATCCCTGGATGGAATAACAAAGATAACGACCGAAAAAGCACCCCCCCCCCCTCAGCCGTATTTTCCTCTCTGCAGTGTAGCTGGGGGCTGGAAGGCTGAACAGACACTAAAGGCCCTATCAGCACATCCCTGTGGTGGTGTGGGGTGGGGAAATCGAAAAGGAACAACAACAGTAGTATCGCACATCAGAGTGATAATCTACATGCGATATGACATCTTTCTGATACACTCCACACATCTGCTCTAAAATCAATAATCCCGCTTGGGGCAGACAGCAATCCCAGCGTACCCTACGCCCACTGCCCCCCCCCCCCCCCCCCCCCCCCCACCTTGCTAATGTACTGCTACCTCAGGTTCACACTACTGTCACACAAACACACAAAAACAAGGACACACACAGTGAGTATGTGGGTGAGAGAGCTGGGTGTTGGCTGTCCCTCCAGGCAGGAGGCTTGGGGTCACACAGGCCCTGCATGGCGACTCTAATCCAGTCAGACAGACACTTGAGTAAGTTCCCAACCTGACACGAGTCAGGACCCCGCCATCAGCTGCCTGACCGCCAGGGTCAGTCACCCGTCCCCCTCCGGTCCTGTCCACTCAGTCCTGTCTCTCTTTATGTACCTGTCTCCTGGCGCGCCCCCCCCCCCCCGGCTCAATGCCCCCGCCCCTTTTCCCGGTACGGAGGGCCCACCTGCCGCATGCGGAGGCGGATCCGCGACCATTCAGCTGAAGACACAGGAAATTGAAATTGATTTCGCTTTGTCTTCCTGTTGATGGAAGAAATTAGACGGTCAACAGGAACTGTGTGGGGTGTGTGTAAGTGGGGCGGTAGCCGCAGAAGGACGCACACCCTTTTATACGCGTGTGTGTGCGTTGGGAGTGGCAGTTAGGTATGCAGATAGAGGGTGTGTGTTGTTCCAAGGAGATTAAATGTATATTTCTCTGCTTTTGATAAGTCAACAGCGCGTAGCTGCCGCTAATGGGGAGAGAAGTCTCCATATATAGACATACGCTGTTGCAGGATACGCTGTTGTAGGGGTGTGCGTGCCGGTGGCGTGCGGTTGTGTGTGTCCTTGTGTGTGTGTGTGTGCGCCTGTGCTGTCTTTCCCCCACTTCTCCCTTCCTCCTCCACTCCTCCTCTCCTCTCCTCCGCTGGGTCCTTTCATTCTGCGCTTCTGTCACAGTGAGAGAATGAATAATTGAGACCCCCAGAGATGAGTAAATGTGTTTATTGTTGTTGTCGTTGTCGTCTCTGCCGCCCACTTTTTTATTTTACCCGTGCACTTGTTGGCCTGGGAGATGGAGAGAGAGAGGGGAGAGGGGCGAGGGAGAGAGAGAGATTATCAAAGCACAGAAAGGAGGGATGAGAGTGGGTGGTAGAGGAAGGAGGAAGAGGGAAGAAGGAAAAACAAGGGACTTCCAAGGTGGCAAGCTTGGAGGGAAAACGGAGGTATTTAGAGAGAGAGGAGAGAGAGAGAGAGGCAGGGAGAAATATGGATCAGGGTAGAAGGTAGAGGAAGGGTAAGAAGGAGAAAATGAGGGAGTCCAAAAATGGAAAATGGAGGTATAGAGAGAAGAGGAGAGAAAGGAGGGGTTGCAGTAAAGAGGCTCAAAGACACAGGAGGAGAGAGTAGGGCTTGTCGCCATGGTAAGTGTGTTTAAAAAATTGAGCATGCACTTAAAAAAACGGAATTAAAAATATATGCACATTTTTGAAAAAGGCCTGAACAAGCACTTGTAGCATTTTTAGCATTTTATTTATTTTATTTTTTTTGTGTGTGATGTCCTGTCCCTCCCCCCCCTTTCTGGATACACAGTCTAAACAGGGGAGGGTGGTTCTGGCTAGAGAGAAGGGGGGAAAGGGGCATGCAAAGGGGGGGGGGGGAGAGCGCAAAGAGGTAGATGCAATGTGGCTTAATGGATGCATTTTTGCTTCACTAATTTTAGGGGCCTTTTAACAGCCTTTTCCCTCTCTATGATTCTCTCCCCCTCTCTCTTCCCCTCCCTCTCTCCCTCACTCTCTTTCCCTCTTCCTCTTCCCTCTCCCTCACACTCCCTCTCCCTCCACTCTCTCCCCTCTCTCTCTCTCTCTCTCTCTCTCTCTCTCTCTCTCTCTCTCTCTCTCTCTCTCTCTCTCTCTCTCTCTCTCTCTCTGCATTTCAGTTAATTTAATGAAGGGTTGCCCGATTGCTTTTAGCATTAATATTCCAATACGGAGTGGTGTAAATAATTAATGCCTCCCTCCCCTCTCTCTCCCTCTCTCTCTCTCTCTCTTTCTCTCTCGTGGATGTTAAGTCCCATCTGTCCTTTTGTATAGAGGGATACATGGGACTGTGCTGTCACTAATAGCTCTGGTTTCAGGGAAAGAGTGAGGGTAAATCTCAGGGAGAAAGAGAGGGAGAGGGGGAAAGATGGAGTGCGATGGTGGAGGTAGAGAGCCGCTTTGGGAAAGGGGAGATGTGGAAAAATTTGAAAGGACGGCTGACGTAAATTATCGGGAAAAAGCGCGATTTGAGGAGAATTGGAAAGATGAGAGGATAGCAGGGGGGGTATGTGGAGGAGAAGAAATGAAAACGAATGCTGATGCGGAGGGAGGGATGGCTACAGGGCAGGCGAACGAGAGCAGGAGGAAATGGCGGTGTGTTGGTGCTTTCTCCGCGAGGAGGTTTCACACAGTGGTTTGAAGCTTTCCCCTTGCTCCGTGTCCTAGTGCGCTTCCATTGGTTTTGAGAAAAAAATATTGTACAGTTGTTATCGCAATGTAAGAACTGGATGCTCTTCGCGGGAAATATCTTTACCTTTAGCGATGGCGCACTTATATCCATCGGAGATGACTTGCGATGTCATAATGTGCAGCGCTAATCCAGTCATCCCATCATATGGCGGTGCAAGGACCACCATAAAGCCAAGGCAACACTGTCGCAGAAACCACTGTGACATCATAAGGGGCACAGGATTGTCCCAGGTGGGGTCAGGCACTGCGTGTCCCAGTGTCCCCTGGGCCACATTCCAGGATAGGTCAGGGAGGTAGCGAGGGGACAAGGCACGGGGACGACGCGGGGAGGGCAGAGAAGTCGCCTTCGTTGCAGGAAACCACTGACCTAAATATCCGCCCACTTGTTTACCCACATGAACCGAGAAGCGTGCCCGGTCAGAGAATTCCATAACTCCCTCTCTCTCTTTCTCTCTCCCTCTCACTCTCTCTCTCTCTCATCTCTGCTCTGCCCTCCTTATCGTCTGCGGAATGTCCCATTTCTGTGGGGTGGTTGACATCGAGGGACACGGTTCAGTCGCAGTGCGCCGTTCCCGGTTCACCCTTCGCTGACACCGTAGCAGCGGGAAACCGCGATGTTCCGGTCAGCGGCTGGCCCTGCTGTGACGTTGCGGCACCGTCGCACGGACGTTAGCGCGCTGGACCGCAGCAGCCCCTTCGCCGGGGCAGAAAGCAGGGCGTTCACGTAACCGCCCTGTAATCTGCAGAAATTACAGATTGGGTGCCAAAGATCTCGAAGTACCCAAATAGTGATGTGGTGTCACACACACTGGTAGAACATTCACACTGGTACCAAAGTTATGGTGTTTAATGGGACACCCCGAGAGAACTGCTTTGAGAAATCTTTGGGAAGAATTGGTACGTGATTAGCGTGATTTTCTGAAGCGGAAGCTACGTTTGCGTGTGCGCTAACTGAGGGAGTCGCGGCATCAGTCACGGTATTGTCAGTGCAGTCGGAGTGCGGTCGCGGGTGGTCAGTGCAGTCGGAGTGCAGTCGCGGGTGGTCAGTGCGGTCGGAGTGCGGTCGCGGGTGGTCAGTGTGGTCGGAGTGCGGTCGCGGGTGGTCAGTGCGGTCGGAGTGCGGTCGCGGGTGGTCAGTGCGGTCGGAGTGCGGTCGCGGGTGGTCAGTGCGGTCGGAGTGCGGTCGCGGGTGGTCTGTGCGGTCGGAGTGCGGTCGCGGGTGGTCTGTGCGGTCGGAGTGCGGTCGCGGGTGGTCTGTGCGGTCGGAGTGCGGTCGCGGGTGGTCTGTGCGGTCGGAGTGCGGTCGCGGGTGGTCAGTGCGGTCGGAGTGCGGTCGCGGGTGGTCAGTGCGGTCGGAGTGCGGTCGCGGGTGGTCAGTGCGGTCGGAGTGCGGTCGCGGGTGGTCAGTGCGGTCGGAGTGCGGTCGCGGGTGTTCTGTGCGGTCGGAGTGCGGTCGCGGGTGGTCAGTGCGGTCGGAGTGCGGTCGCGGGTGGTCTGTGCGGTCGGAGTGCGGTCGCGGGTGGTCAGTGTGGTCGGAGTGCGGTCGCGGGTGGTCAGTGCGGTCGGATTGTGGTCAAAACGGCGATGTGACCCCGCAGCCCTCCAGAGACAGAGAGGTGTGAGCGAGTGAAAATGTGGCCGTGGCAACAGCGGCGGTAATCCGAGCGGAGTGCAGTGTTGGGGGGCAGTGGGGGAGTGGTGGGGGGAGGGGGGTGACGTGGCGGTTTAGTCGTAAGAGCATTAGCGGAGCGGGAGTCCACCGCGTAATGGATGGATGCCGCCGGACAAGCAAACGAGAGACCCGTTAGCGTAGGGTAAGAGGATATGCGATGGCGGTAAGAGCAGTCCTAATCCGGGAGTGGCGGCGATGGCGAGCGCAGGCTCGGACTTCTGCGCGCGGGGTCACGTTCGCGGCCGTCTCTCCGCCCCTTAATTGACGTGAAGAAGCGGGTTTTTTTTCTCCCTCGCTGTCACGAGCGCCTTCTGAATACGAATGCGGGAGAGATAGAAGGATGCGGCAAGAGATGAAGAGAGAGAGGGATGGTGGAGGGTGGAGGCAAGAGGTTAGAAGTGGGGGATTGAGATATGGAAGGAGTATACCTCAGGGAGAACTATGGATGGCTGGAGAAATAGAGGGAGACTGTTATGAGGGAATGAATGATAGAGAAAGGGAGAGAAAGAAAGAGAGAGATAGAAGGGAGCTGGGTAGAAGTAAGGACAGAGAGGGAGATATCAGAGAGAGCGATAGCAGAATTGAGAGAGGAAAAGAGAGGTCTTCGCCAGTTGCTGCAGACTGTTTCATTTGAGCTAGCGGCTCCCTGTAAAATTGTAATGAGTTCAGCTAATTAATTTAGTCCATGCCAACAGATGGCTATAGCCACATGGTTGCTGTTAAGAGAGGAAAGCCCCTCCCTCCCTTCTCTCCTTGTCTTTCCTTCTTTCTATATTACTCTCTCACTCTTTCTCTCAAATCCAAATGGAGATTTATTATTCAAACAAACTGTGTCGCCAACACATTGCAACCAGGTACACAAACACAGACAACAATGATGCAAACAGCACCAGTGATATATTCAGACTACGTAAACATCTAAACTGTATAAAATGAGTGTGCTTATGGCAGGCTTGAGCCATGTCAAAATGTGAGCCTCCCATTGCAAGCCTTTATAGTCAATTTCCTCTTTCTGAGTGACTCTGGGTGCTTGTGGGTTCTGACTCAGGCCCTGTGCTATGTAATGACTCTGGCCCTGTGCTGTGTAATGACTCAGGCCGTGTGCTGTGTAATGACTCTGGCCCTGTGCTGTGTAATGACTCTGGCCCTGTGCTGTGTAATGACTCGGGCCCTGTGCTGTGTAATGACTCTGGCCCTGTGCTGTGTAATGACTCGGGCCCTGTGCTGTGTAATGACTCAGACCTGTGCTGTGTAATGACTCGGGCCCTGCTGTTTAATGACTCAGACTCTGTGCTATGTAATGACTCTGGCCCTGTGCTGTGTAATGACTCGGGCCCTGCTGTGTAATGACTCAGACTCTGTGCTATGTAATGACTCTGGCCCTGTGCTGTGTAATGACTCGGGCCTTGTGCTGTGTACTGACTCGGGCCTTGTGCTGTGTAATGACTCTGGCCCTGTGCTGTGTAATGACTCTGGCCCTGTGCTGTGTAATGTCATAGACTCTGTGCTATGTAATGACTCAGACTCTGTGCTATGTAATGACTCGGGCCCTGTGCTGTGTAATGACTCGGACCTTGTGCTGTGTAATGACTCCGGCCTTGTGCTGTGTAATGACTCTGGCGCTGTGCTGTGTAATGACTCAGATTCTGTGCTGTGTAATGACTCAGCCCTGTGCTGTGACTCAGACTCTGTACTGTGTAATGACTCGGGCCCTGTGCTGTGTAATGACTCAGACTTTGTGCTATGTAATGACTCGGGCCCTGTGCTGTGTAATGACTCGGACCTTGTGCTGTGTAATGACTCCGGCCTTGTGCTGTGTAATGACTCTGGCGCTGTGCTGTGTAATGACTCAGCCCTGTGCTGTGACTCAGACTCTGTACTGTGTAATGACTCTGCCCCTGTGCTGTGTAATGACTCAGACTCTGTGCTATGTAATGACTCCGGCCCTGTGCTGTGTAATGATTCGGGCCTTGTGCTGTGTAATGACTCAGCCCTGTGCTGTGTAATGACTCAGGCCCTGTGCTGTGTAATGACTCGGGCCTTGTGCTGTGTAATGACTCAGGCCCTGTGCTGTGTAATGACTCAGCCCTGTGCTGTGTAATGTCTCAGACTCT
>CM056387.1:26793973-26801473 GCA_029718625.1 Synaphobranchus kaupii
AACCATGTGTGTCACAATTATTGGCACCCCTGCATTTAATACTTTGTACGGCCTCCCTTTGCCAATAAAACAGCACTGAGTCTTCTCCCGTAACATCTAATAAGGTTGGAGAATACAGAGCAAGGAATCTGAGAACCTTCCTCTTTACAGAATCTTTCCAGATCATTCAGAGTCCTAGGTCCTCTCTTGTGCACTCTCCTCTTCAGCTCAGCCCACAGGTTTTCAATTGGGTTTAGGTAAGGGGACTGAGATGGCCATGGCAGAAGCTTGATTTTGTGTTCAGTTAACCATTTTTGTGTTGATTTGGACGTATGTTTTGGATCATTGTCCTGCTGGAAGATCCAACGACGACCCAGTTTTAGTTTCCTGTCAGAGGCAGCCAGATTCAAATAAAAAATTGCCTGGTATTTCATGGAGTTCATTATGCCATGTACTCTAACAAGTTTCCCAGGGCCTTTGGAGGAAAAACAGCCCCACAACATAACGGAACCTCCACCATACTTAACAGTGGGGATCAGGTTATTTTCGGTATAGCCATCCTTCTTTTTATGCCAAACCCACCTTGAGTGTTGGTTGACGAAAAGTTACATTTTCGTTTCATCTGACCATAGAACACGGTTCCAGTCAAAGTTCCAGTAGTGTTTAGCAAACTCCAGGTGCTTACATTTGTGGTGAAATGACAGGAAAGGCTTTTTCTGGCATGACTTCCAAATAATTTGTTGGCATGGAGGTGACATCTAATGGTAGTTTTGGAGACTTGATGACCCCAAGATGCTACTTTCCTCTGTAATTCTCCAACAGTGATCCTTGGGGATTTTTTTGCCTCTCTTACCATCCTCCTCACTGTGCGTGGGGGCAAGATAAACTTGGGTCCTCTTCCAGGCAAGTTTGTAACAGTTCCAGTCGCATTTAACTTTTTAAGTATTGCCCTAACGGTAGATATGGGCATTTTCAGGTGAGTAGATATTTTTTTTATAGCCATTCCCTGACTTATGAAGCTCAACGCACTTTAACCCTCATTTGATTTTTGTGTTCTCTCATCTTTCCCATGTTGATGTATGAATAAGGGAATATGGCCTCTGTGTCACCACATATTTATACCCCAGTGAAACAGGAAGTCATGGATTACTGTTTGAAAATTACTAACACTCTGATCAACTTTAAAAAGTAAAATATAAATGGAAAAAAGCATTTCTAGGGGTGCCAATAATTGTGGCACATGTGGTTTTGTTAAAAATAATAATTATTTTTATTTTTATAAAAATAATTATTTAATTATTGTACTTCAATTAAAGGTTGGATTTTTCTCATTCTTTCAGTGTGAGGTTAAGCTAATTCACCAAAGGGTGAATTTTTTATAACCCTTTTTACTCATCTTTAACAGGGGTACCAATAATTGTGGAGGGCACTGTACGTGAGCAAGCATGCATGTGAGCATGAGAACATGCATTTGTGCATGCTTGAGTGTGTGCACACACGTGTGTGAGTGTTTTTGTGACTGAACACTTGCAAAGATGTGTTTTTGCTTATTTGGAGTGTATGTATACAGGTATAGTATATATACTGTATGTCATACTTTGGATGAAAAGCTAAAGCGCACAATGCTTATTTGGAGTGTGTGTAATAGTATATACTGTATGTCATACTTTGGCACAATGCTTATTTGGAGTGTATGTAATAGTATATACTGTATGTCATACTTTGGCACAATGCTTATTATGTATACACGTATAGTATATATACTGTATGTCATACTTTGGATGAAAAGCTAAAGCGAGGCCCTGACTCACTTAGGTCGTTAAAGATCACATGATGTGGTGAAGTCCGTAGGGTGGCGGACTCACAGGCCATTTCCCCCTGTGCGGGCATGGGTTCGATTCCTGCCATGACACCTCATCTGTGGTCCCTTTTGCACCTGTTACCCTCTCTACTTTTTACTTTGTTCTAATGGTGTATTCACATGATCTCAAAAGTCAAAATATTTTCGAAAAAAAATAGACTTTCGAAAAAACGATTTGAGTGTGACACCCCGGTGATGAGATGGTGACGAGCTGATGACAACGATCTCAGAAATCCGACATTGAACTCGGGCACCTCCTGATGTTCCCGAGATGACCGAAGTGACAAAAAATGTGTCAAAGGTCAAAGGTAAACAGCTGAGCATCTGTAAACACTCAGGGTGCGTCCCAATACTCGAAAAATGCACCCTCCTTTCCTCCACTACCACCTCCTCTCCTCTGTGCCCCGAAAACGGATCTTTGTGTTTTAATCTAATGTTGCTGATTACATCTTAAGTACGTATGAATGGTTACTAATGAATTAATGTCTCAACACATACCGCAATGTCAGGTACATTGTATACTGTACATGCAAATACTTGTACTCAAAACGTTCAGGCAGTTTTGCATACTTCCGGGTAGGAGAGGAGTGGTAGTGGGGGAGTGGAGGAAAGGAGTGGGGAGTGAAGAATATTGGGACACACCCCAAGAGATCTGGAGCTAGAGAGACCCGTTGCGTGGCGTATGTAATCTTTCACCTTCTGCGTTTGTTTTCATCTTCAATCGTTTTTGCATACGCTGTGTAAAACCTTTGGAACTGCAAATGCTGCTCAGAGGCCAGCCAAACAAGCATCAGCTTTCTACGGGCATCCATGTTTTTTGCCGCTGAGCATTTGAACACCTTTATCGTAAGGAACGGGACCATCGTCACAGCAAACATCACGCACCATCCTCCCGAGTTGGCCACTTGAATACGCCATAAAACTCGCCACCTACGATTAGATGAGGTGAATCACCTCCGCCGACATGGGACATTCTGAGACAGGGTAGGTCACTGCAATTCCTCTCTGCAACATTCTAAAACGGTTTATTTGTGCCGCAAACTGTCCCTGATTGGTCTGCAAAATATTCAGGTATTGTTCAAACAACACAATAACTTGTCTATGTATATGTGTATGTGTGCAGCTAGGCACGGGAGACATTAGATGAAGAAAAAGCACGTATTGTGACTACAGGTTATTGTGGGAGAAATGTATTGACTTCGTATTTTGACCGCATTTGGTACCATTGACTTGCATTGAAAAACGGGCCTGAAAGACCTATACTGGAGCCAACCGCACTGGCGCCTGAGAACAACACTCTCAACAAGACCAGGAAGTGAGCTTCAACAGTGAAGCCCGATTTTGGCCCCTTGGTCTCAAAAGGAAGGCAGCTGCTTTGCACCCTTCAAAGTGAACTGCCTCCGAAGGTATCTCAAAAGGCAAAGATTTTGGGACGCACTTCGAAGGCAGGGTGAGGTCACATGAGATCAGTGTTTACTGTTGTTCATTACGCTACGTTAGCTTGTTCTATTGGAAAGTAATATGATTACTAACAAGTTAGCTAGCTGTTTAACGGATAGCTCACACTGATATTCACACTGTAAACAAGCTCCTCTGCTGCCTCTGCAACTGCCGCTTAGGTGTTTTCAGCCACTGTTAGTTTACCGGAAGTCAGAAGCCTGAGGTGATTGCAAAGACCTTAGAAGGCATCATTTTATGCCAACTTTTGAATGAGAGGCGCCTCGATGACTTTCTGCCTTCAAATGTTGCCTTCGAACATTTGAAGGCAACATTTGAAGGCCATAGCCATAGCCATGCCTATTTAACTAGACAGAAAAGCATATCCTCAGCCAACGTAAGCTGTGAAACACCCGGGAGTAAGCCTGTCCTGCGTGTACTGCGCATGTGCTGACTCTGAGTGCAAAACATTGGAGCTCCCATTAAAATGAATGGGGAATATCACACCCTTGAAGGCGAAATTAAACTCTATTAATGATCGTTATTTTTCATATGAAAAGCAGGTTGTGAAACTAACTTGCATGTTTTAGGCAAATGTGATTTTACTAAATATTTTCCCATAACTTCTGGACCATAATGATCATTTATTCACAACCTGCTACAGGGTCATTCCGTGTGAAATCAACCAGTGGTCCCTGCATGACCCTCTCAGATTTTGATGAAACTCCATCATAATAATCCATTGTATGAAAAATGAACACACACAAAAAAATTAGCCTCATACGACATGTCGTTTCCGAGATATGGCCTCCTGAAATTTGCTCAAAACCTCCGTCTTTCGTGCTCGCGAGTCGTGAAAACGCGAGAATGTGATTTTTTCCAACTTTGGAAGCTTATAACTTGGGATTGGTAAGAGCTATAGAGCTGAAACTTGGTATCCTAACTTACTTTCTTCCGTATTGCACGGCTCTCTACCCCCTTCCCTTTTGAAGTTATATGCACCCAAAATAGCCACTTTGTTCAGTCGCACATGTTTTTGGTGATTTTCGAGGTCACCCTGTGCCCATACAAGTGGACATATACATCCCATATCACAGATGTATTATCGATAAGTGTATGTCTATGGTCACAAGCAAGTGTAGGCTAATCAATTCATTTGTAAAGGAATGACATCCATCCAAAGTTGGGTCCGGGTGAAAAAAAAGTCAAAAACACAACCGTTTAACTGATGTAAATTTCAGAAAAACTTTTTCTGAAATTTACACCAGTTAAACAGATATATTAGATCTACTCATCAACCAAATTTCAGTTTTGGTACTCAACTCCTTCATGGTTAGACCACATTTTGAAAAATTTTGCACAATTCCGGGGATACAAAACTTGAAATCGGCCGATCTGCGTGCGTAAGGTCTGATCACAACATGCATATTTATCACAGGAGATAGGTAAAATAAAGTTAAGATGCCCCCTAGGGCCTAGAGCTAAGGTTAGATGTGGGATTTTCCCATGTCAGGTAAATACAGAGATAACCCATTACGCAATGATGGGATTTCCCATTACCAGGCAACAATATTTGGTCAATTTCATTCTAGCTCTATCATTCAAGAATTGAGATCCCATCAGTGAGCCTCGTCGATTACAGAATACATCCCAACTACAGTTCTGTTCAAATAAATAGCAGTGCATTAAAAAAACGGAATAAAGTGCAAATATTTTTTAATAGCTTTTAGTTCCATATTTCAAATGTAGTGGAAACATTACACATTCAATTCCAAATCAAAGCATTAACAAATTTTATCAAGTCTGCGTTATTCTTTTACAGGAAGCAAAGAAAAGGAATATTAATCTGTTCAAAAAAATAGCAGTGTCGACATTTTTCTCTTCAAACTCAAACACAGTATTAACTGAAGAGATTTTTCAAGATTTAACTTCACTTTAAATTACTGAACTAATATTTAGTTGCATAACCATTGTTTTTGATAACCGCTGCGCATCTGCATTGCATCGAGTCAACCAACTTCTGGCACCTAGAAACAGGTATTTCAGCCCAGGATGAACAAACTACATTCCACAGTTCCTGTGAATTTTTGGGGTTTGCTTTGGAAACTGCATTTTTAATGTCACCCCATAAGTTTTCAATGGGGTTGAGGTCGGGGGATTGAGCTGGCCACTCCATTACCTCAATCCTTTTTGTCTGGAACCAAGGTGTTGCTCGCTTACTCGTGTGTTTGGGGTTGTTGTCTTGTTGAAACACCCATTTCAGGGGCATTTCCTCTTCGGCATACAAGTATTTTGATGTATTCAAACTGATCCATGATCCCTGGTATACGATAAATAGGCCCAACACCGTAGTATGAAAAACATCGTAGTATGATTTTTGCGCCACCATGCTTCACTGTCTTCACAGTGTACTGTGGCTTGAATTCAGTACTCGGGGGTTGTCTGACGTACTGTCGACGACCACTAGACCCGAAAAGAACAATTTTACTCTCATCAGTCCACAGAATGTTACGCCATTTCTCTTTGGGCCAATCGATGTGTTCCTTGACAAATTTTAACCGATTCTGCACATGCCGTTTTTTCAACAATGATGCTTTACGGGTGCTTCTTGCTGATAGCTTAGCTTCGATCAAACGTCTTCTGACTGTAACAGCACTTACAGGTAATTTTAGATCATCTTTGATCTTTCTGGAGGTGATGATTGGCTGAATCTTTGCCATTCTGACTATTCTTCGATCCATTTTAACAGTAGTTGCTCGTTTTCTTCCGCGTGTTTCGGGTTTTTGTTGCCATTTTAAAGCATTTGAGATCATTTTAGCTGAGCATCCAATAATTTGCTGCACTTCTTTATACGTTTTCCCCTCTCCAATCAACTTTTTAATCAAATTACGTTGTTCCTCCGAACAATGTTTGGAACGGCCCATTTTACTTAGCAATTCAGAAGGAAATATATTTTATAACAATGTGTGAAACATTTGCTTCCCTTCTTCCTTAATAAAGGACAATTAATGACACCTGTTTTTTCACAGAATGAATGAATTCTCTAATTAAACTCCACACTGCTATTATTTTGAACACACCCCTTTCAATGAATGAGTCAATTACTCAGAACAAGCAGCGTGCATGTCATGACAGTTGGGTCTGTTGTTTTTCTATTACACTACTACATCTACAAGTAAATTACTTGCCATGCAGAAATATCACTACTACTAATAACAGTGGTTCATCAGGTTAACACAACTGTATATTTATTTACTAACTGCGAAACTGCGTGTGCTGCTGTTACTGTACCATGCATAGTTTTGTTTCCTAGGCCTACAATGCAATAACACTTATTTTCAAAGCAGTATTCATAAACTCCTCAAAATGGCAGGGACATCTTCCATGTCAGACTGCAGTATTGGTTTGGTGTTAAATGATACTTGCCACAAAACAACCTTCAGAAGAGAAAGGGGTTTGATGGCTGCAACCGAGTTGTCACAAGAGGACATAAAACTATTGGCATGGAGAAGTGGAGTGACATTATCAGTGTATGGTTTAAAGTACATGTACTATTCTGCTTGATGTCTGATACATAATTTGACACTTTTAAGTAGTAACGTAACTCTTAAGACTTATGTGAATTCCCGATATGTTAAAATGTGTACTTTTCAAAATGCTATCTAACCATGAAGGAGTTTAGTACCAAAGCTGAAATTTGGTTGATGAGTAATAATCTAATATATCTGTTTAACTGGTGTAAATTTCAGAAAAAGTTTTAACTGTCCACATGGTGATCCATTGACAAGACGGACGGTTGTGTTTTTGACTTTTTTTCACCAGGACCCAACTTTGGATGGATGTCATTCTTAGCCTGTACTTGCTTGTGACCATAGACATACACCTATAGATAATACATCTGTTATGTGGAATGTATATATCCACTCGTATGGGCACAGGGTGACCTCGAAAATCGCCAAAACCATGTGCGACTGAACAAAGTGGCTACTTTGGGTGCATATAACTTGAAAAGGGAAGGGGGTACAAGTAAACTGATGTCATGTTCTTGCAATTTGGAAGAAAGTAGTTAGGATACTATAGCTGTTATCAATCCCAAGTTATAAGCTTCCAAAGTCTGAAAAAACATGTCGTATGAGGCTAATTTTTTGTGTGTTCATTTTTCACACAATGGAGTATTATGATGGAGTTTCATCAAAATCTGAGAGGGTCATACAGGAACTTTA
>CM056387.1:26816473-26818388 GCA_029718625.1 Synaphobranchus kaupii
AGGGACAGAGAGAGAGAGAGAGAGAGAGAGAGAGAGAGAGAGAGAGAGAGAGAGAGAGAGAGGGAGAGAGAGAGTTAGGGAGGCAGTGAGGGAAAGGGAAATGGAGGGAAAGATATGGAAAGAGAGGGAGAGGGAGAGAGTTAGGGAGGCAGTGAGGGAAAGGGAAATGGAGGGAAAGATATGGAAAGAGAGGGAGAGGGAGAGAGTTAGGGAGGCACTGAGGGAAAGGGAAATAGAGGGAGAGATATGGAGAGAGAGAGAGAAGGGACGCAGGGCTGGATTCTGTGGCTGAATATGGAGTTTGAACAGAGAGGAGCAGCTCTGTCAGACAGGGAGGAAGATGGAGGAGAGACCGACTGGAATCAAACCGATTGCAATGGGAGAAAAGATGGAGAGATGGGAGAGAGGAACTGGGGAGCAGGAGGAGAGAGGAACTGGGGAGCAGGAGGAGAGAGGAGGGGGGGATGAGACCCGACTGATGGGTTGGGTAATCGGATAAAGAGGGAGCAACAGACAGGGATTCTCTAGGAAGGTCGGGTTTGCCCCCACAAGTCCTCTGATGTAGCGAAAAGTGCATTGCGGTACATTCACATGAGGAGAGGACTGGCCTCTTCTCCCTGACAGCTCATGCTTATTAATATCTGCCAATGTGCCGCAAACAGCGTACCGATTTCCGCACTGTGAGTCAGGCTGGGTTTGTGTGTGTCCCAGTGACGCACACAGATGTGAATGTGTGTGTGTGTGTGTGTGTGTGTGTGTGTGTTTGTGTGTGTGTGTGTGTGTGTGTGTGTTTGTGTGTGTGTGTGTGTGTGTGTGTGTGTGTGTGTGTGTGTGTGTGTAAGACCGTGTCCCTGCTGATCCGAGCCCTGGTCCAGTTTCAGTGCTGATTAGCACTGATTTGTTTATCTCACTGTGTCATTTCAGACACTGTTCCCCGACTCTGCTGGTCCCTTCTGAAGTTTACCTGGGCCTAGTTATCCTGATCAAATGGGATGATGTCCTCACAAATGTGGAAATGTGTGTAGAATTATTTGTAATAAGTAATAATAATAATAATAGTAGTAATCATAATAATAGTAATTGTGCTTGCGCGTGCATACGTGTGTGTGTGTGTGTGTGCTTGCGCGTGCATACGTGTGTGTGTGTGTGTGTGCACACCTGTGTGTGCAGAGTGACTTTCCTTCCTCTCTCTGCTTCTGTCACAGCACAAAGGCTTCCCTCTTCTGCTGACAGACATCCTCTTTGATCCATGCCCCCCTCTCTCTCTCTCTCTTCCCCCACCCTCTCTCCCCCTCTCTTTCCTCCACTCTCTCTCTTTCTCCTTCCCTTTCCCCCACTCTTTCTCTCCCTGTCTTTCCTCCACTCCTCTCTCTCTCTCTCTCTCTCTCTCTGCTGGATGCTTTGAAGTGTATATTTTCTTTCCTTCTATTGCATCCCGTTCGGTCGTCCTGGTAGAGTCGGGTGTAGCAGCTCAGCATGCAACCGACCAATGGCGCCCGTCCCCTCTCGCCCAATCTCCTCCCGGCTTTTTAAGGCCACGCACGTCCGACTTTTCCCGGCCCCCTCGGCCTGTCCGTACATCTGCACAGTATCCGACAGCGCCCCAAACTGCCCGTTTGTCCATCTGCAGGTACCCCCAAACCCCGGAAAGGGCCCGGAAAGCAGCGGGCGGCCCCTAGCAACAGAAAGCGAGCAAGTGGAGCAGAAGCAGAGAGAGCGCGCACAGCGGGGGGGGCAGGGGGGTTGGCAGTAGAGACGCAGAGCATTAATAAGTAATGGGCCAGGCGATGGGTTTGAAACGCGGTGCTCGTTAGCGTAGCGGCACCGCCCGCCATTAGCATGCGGGGCTCCGAGATTCGGAGCGAGCCCGACGGTGACTCTCTCTTCCAGACCCGCGCGTTCCTGCTTTCCCCTC
>CM056387.1:26818888-26828888 GCA_029718625.1 Synaphobranchus kaupii
TATGGAGGCCCGTGTTAACACCGCACCCGGCGTGCCTTAATCCCCTTTCCTGTTTGGACATGACATTTGTTTTGTCTGCTCGAATTAAATCATTATTTTAAAGGCAGCGTTGCGCCCGCTCTCTTTGTTTTGACGTGGTGGCCTAAGAGGGCTGGAGGTCACACGAGGAGGGAAAGGAGGAGGAAGGAGAGACAAAGGGATGAAGAGAGAGGAATGGGGGGACCGCGAAAAGGAGAGGCCAATCTCAGTGACCAGACAGAGGATAGGACAGAGGGTAGAGTTGTGCGTGAGTGTGTGGTGTGTGTGTGTGTGTGTGTGTGTGTGTGTGTGTGCATGCATATAGCTGTGTGTGCTCACGTGCGTGCGTGTTTGGACCTTCACAGCTTTGATTTTTAGGCAGGTGTGTCACTAATGAGAAGTTGCTTTTCCAGTCTTGTTTTTCCTTTGTCATCACAAACGTGCTTTTAAGGTGGTCTGATTTCCTATTAAGGCGGCCAAATGACACACACTTTGGGGAAACATTGTAACGCATCTCTGTCCAGGTACCTCACCTTTGTACATAAGCACACAAATCTCTTTAAAATATACCCTCTTCTTTCTTCCTCTCTTTGATCTTTTCCATCCCTCTCCTCACATCTCTCTTTCCCTCTCTCTGCACCTCCCTCCCTCCCCGGCCCCCCATTTTCCCTGTCTCCATCTGTCGACCCCTCTCTAGCTTTCCCTCTCCCTGATCTCCTCCCCCCTCCCTCTCTCCCCATTCCAACCTTTCCCTTTCCGCCCTCCCTCCCTTTCTCTCACTCACTCCTCCCTTCTGCACACCCTTGTGCCATCCTCTCACCCTCTTCCCTTGCACTGGCTCCTCCCCCTCCCTCATAAGCCCTCAATACTCTACCTCCCCCCCCCCCCTCCCGCGTATGCTCGCCATACTCTGGCTCCTCCCCCTCCTTCATATGCTCTCCATACTCTGGCTCCTCCCCCTCCTTCATATGCTCTCCATACTCTGGCTCCTCCCTCTCCCTCATATGCGCTCCATACTCTGGCTCCTCCCCCTCCCTCATACACGCTCCATACTCTGACTCCTCCCCCCTCCCGCATACACGCTCCATACTCTGACTCTTCCCCCTCCCTCATATGCTCTCCATACTCTGACTCCTCCCCCTCCCTCATACACACTCCATACTCTGACTCCTCCCCCTCCCTCATACACGCTCCATACTCTGACTCCTCCCCCTCCCTCATACACGCTCCATACTCTGACTCCTCCCCCTCCCGCATACACGCTCCATACTCTGACTCCTCCCCCTCCCTCATATGCTCTCCATACTCTGACTCCTCCCCCTCCCTCATACACACTCCATACTCTGACTCCTCCCCCTCCCGCATACACCCTCCATACTCTGACTCCTCCCCCTCCCTTATATGGTCTCCATACTCTGGCTCCTCCCCCTCCCTCATACACGATCCATACTCTGGCCCCTCCCCCTCTCTCATACACCCTCCATACTCTGGCTCCTCCCGCTTTCTCCATTCCCCGGCCCCCCAACTCACCGGCCTTGACGCGGATGCTGGGACTGCGGATCTTTCCGGCCTGGTTCTCAGCAGTGCAGAAGTAGTCGTTGTCATGGATGAAGCTGTTGAAGGCCGAGGGGGAGAAGGGGTAGAGCTGCAGCGTCCCGTTGGCGTGGACATGGCGGATGTGCGGGACGTCGTAGATGTCGTCGCCGGTGGCCAGGTACCAGCGCAGGACGGCGTGGGGGGCGCCGCCCGCTGGGCAGGGCAGGGACACCCCCACCGAGCTGGAGAACGTCACCCTCTGCAAGGAGGCGTTCACAAAGTACAGCCGCGTCGAGCCCACATCCTCACTGTGCACTGAGAGAGGGGGGAGACAGAGGAGGGCACAGGTCAATACACACACAATGACTAATCAGTGTAGGACTACAAAAGTCCCCACATTGCAGGATTCTAAATCTTCAGAAGAAGAGATTATATTAAAGGATTGACTGGGGGTCCCACTAAAAAATGCTGCAATTCATTCCAAAACACCTATAAGTGCAGATGCCTGTATTAATTATGAGATTAGACACATAGTTCAGTTGTAAAATATAATGGTTACATCTTTAACAGCAAGTATCCCTCTAACATTTCCATTTAAACATACATTCCTGAAACTGCATATACTGAAAAGGTGGTAACTGTGAGAGTCTCGGGGGGAATTCAGTCTTTAGAATGGGTATGAGAGAAATGCAAAGTTGTCCGAGAATAAATTTCACTGTGGCAATGTAAACAGCTGAAAATTCAAGAAAAAAAGGCCAAAGACCGTCTATCAATCACTGTTTGAAATAAAGCTCAGGTTAAAAGAATGTACTTCAGGCACCAAATAAATAAATTGATTAACAATCTACTTGAATATAAGGACATATTAAATGTAATGATGCATGGTTTCCTTTATAGGCTCACGTGCATCCTATTAAAGAAATAATCAACAGCACCAACATCAATTCGTTTCCATAGACTGCGACCTTGGTCTTTAGCTCAGCTAGCTAATATACACGGGATGTACCTCATGTATAGCCTATATATTGCATATATATCAGTTGCTCATTTTCAAATGTGTGTATGAAACGATACTGTAGCCAAGCGGATAAACCTCATTCAACAATGCTGCGGGAAAAAAAAACATGCCGGCACTGGCTGCAGGCACAAGCATAAAATCGTCTTTAATAAGTGCCATTGTCTTCCGCAGGTTTTGCCGCTGGTAGAACTTGTGAAGAAATCACATTTATCGTGTTTGTGGGGGGAACGACGATGTTTTCCAGCGAAAAATAATTGTAAATATTTTAACGTTGATTTTGGAGAAACCAAAAGCCTCTGTGTGCCTTAGACAAGTAACATCCGTTAAGAGGTTTCTTTTCATTCACGTACAGTAAAAAGTAAAAGAAAAAGTAAAAAGCTTGTTCCAGATTCCAGATTTTAGGATATTTTGGCTTTGTTTTTGTGTTGTTTTTTGTCATTTATGCTATTTCTTGTATTTCCTCATGGACTGTGATGAAAAACAGGACCGCTAGACCTATCATTTTTATAAAAATCCTTTCCATAATTACAAATGTTTCCTGACTTTCTCGTCTTCCCATCTTGTTACGATACTAAGATGAAAATGTAAAGATGCGGAAAAGGCCATTCTCGTTTGTGGAAATGCCTGGACAGCCTACAATGCGTGACACCGTTAATCAATTAAAAAATAATGCAATAAGCACGATTCAGATTGTTAAATAAATCATAAATCCTTTCGTCATGGACCTGTTTTGGCCCGTATTTCACAGTTTGATGAGCACACATCCCATTATAAAAAATTTGACCACAGAGAGAAAAAAACTGAATCTCGTTTTTGCCGTGCTGTAATGACTCCTTATCTCAAATTAGATTTTTTTTAAACATGGGCTGTAATTGTATCCAGTAACGGACCCGAGTGTGTTAAGTTAATATTCCTGCTGCAGTTCATTCTCATTGATTGACGTGTCAATATCAGGTCAGCAAAATATCAAATCGGGGCAGTGGTGAGAAAATACAGCTTTTTCCCACCCATCCACGCGCACACATATCGTCAAGACGTCTGACACATGTAGTGACAACAGAATCCGTAATTGATGTAGGGAGGAAAGGGGTGCCCGAGGTTAAACCGCACTCAGCTGGAAAGTACAGAAAACGTGGAGCCAGAGTGGTTGATAAAGTGATGGTAGGAGGGGTCAGGAAAGAAGACTCATTACCGGTCAAAGGCGTCCATCCCAAGGGGAGGCAGGGACTATGTAGTTGGTCTTAACCTAAATTGCTTTCGCAATGGCCCACCAAGGTGAACGGATTACGGAGTATCTGCTGAATGTAACGCGGTCTGTCCCGAATAAAGGCAACTGATAAGCAAATGAATGGATTGACTTTTATAGATTAGCCTACGGATGAACCCGGTTGATGCCCCTGCCTCTGTCATGGTTTTCTGTGCACTTTGGCGTGGCCCTGGGTTGTTTTAACGCAGTATCCATCTTAAATCGACCATGAAATGCTACACAGGGAACTGCTGGATATCAACCCTTTCTGATTACCTAAGCTGCTCACCTATTTGAAATTCAACCAGGACCCCCTCCATAGATAACAGGTGACACTGTTTAGTGGACGTAAAGGATCCATATTATACAACAGGGAAAATGATTTGCTTAGTTAGCAATCTAGGTTACAAGCTAGTAATTTAGCACAATACTGCATAATCATTTCAGGACTGCACATATAAATGTACAACCATGTTTTAATATCTCACATTTTTAACTACAAATACTTTAATAACTACACACTACTACTTAATATATATCCTATGAAAATACTGAATGATGTAAGTATGAAATTCAGTTACTTATAACTGTTGTTCTCATTCTTGTGACTGGTTTTGTTCAGCTTTTACAAAGCAAAGGAACAATTTTGACATCGCTCAAATGAAAAAACAGCAAATGCAACAAATGCGCACAAAATGTCTGGTTCAAAGCGCAAAGCACCTAACCGAATAAAGATGAAAAAAGCAAAGGCTAGGAAGAGAAAGATAGAGATTAGGGATAAAGTCTTTACGGGATGAGCCTGGGGTGGGGGAGGAGGCAGAATGCTGCCATCTCTCTTTTTTATATTTCCATGGAGCATGCAGGGATATGTTATGTGATTGGGATATGTTATGTGATTGTGGGATTTGTATGCCAGACGCAGAGAGTTAAATCCATATAATCTCTTTTTCACATTTAACACACACAGTCTCCCCCGCCCAGATAATCGCACCGTGGAGAAGTGTGTCTCCCTCCCTCCCCAAAGCAGGCAGATTAGGAAGCCAGGGCAGGGCGAGAGGGGTGGAACAGCGCTGGGTCAGAGGTGCAGTGCTGGGTCAGTGGTACAGTGTTGGGTCAGTGGTACAGTGTTGGGTCAGAAACACAGGGACATAGTTTGGGCAGTGATATAGTGTTGGGTGAGTAATACAATGTTGGATCAGAAGTATAGGGACATAGTTTGGTTAGTGGTACAGTGTTGGGGCAGGGTGCTAATGTTAGGTCAGAAATACAGGGAGACAAATTTGGGTCAATGATACAGTGTTGGGGCAGGGAGCATGTGTTAGGCCAGAAGTACAGGGAGCTAGTGTTGGGTCAGAAGTACAGGGAAACAGAGTTGGGTCAGTGGAACAGTGTTGTGGCGAGGAGATAGAGTTGGGTCAGAGGTATGTTGTTGTGGTGGGGAGATAGAGTTGGGTTAGATGTACAAGGAGATAGAGTTGGGTCAGATGTACACGTTGATAGAGTTGGGTTAGATGTACAGAGAGATAGAGTTGACAAACAGTAAGACATAATGATATAATTTACATAATACTGCAGTGATCAGGTTAATCACAGTAACAGAACACCAAAGTAATTGTGTCATACATACTCAGCACTAACTAGTGTTCCTGTTGCCATGGTTTATGAGATGGTTCTCACACATTTGTTGCAAGCAATATCTTTGCTGACAGAAGGTACTCACTCACAGGGTATAATGTGGTATGATTGTGCCCCTCCTCTTAGTTTAAAAAAAAAACTGGAACCTCAACCACTTTGGAAATCTTTCATACTGCTGCTATATTAAATCACTATACTGCCATGCCAGACTGAAGAGTATGTAGGTGTAGTGTAGCAGTCCATTCTTTAGAAACAGTGACAACAGCAGTCTTTGAAGGCCTTGATGGATTTTGAGCTGTAGCTGATCAGGACCACGGACGGCATACAATTGTTTTGGCATAATCAAGACCACAGAATGCACAAACGTGGGCCTGATGTGATCAGCACCACGGACAGTGTTCACATGTTGGTTTGACTTGATCTGGACCATGGACAGTGTCAACTCCCGATAGCAAAGCTAAGCCCTATCTACTGTGTCCTGTGTGCTACTGTTTACTGTGTACTGTTTCGTATGCAATGTGCAGCACGTGAAAAATATCCTCCATACTATTTTCCAACCATACTGTGGAAGCGACGTCCACTTGCGCGGCCATGTCACATGTTGATTTTGTCATTGCTGCAGGAAAACGTCAGCGAAGCTGCGCCTCATTTTTATAGCGAAGCTGCGCATCGTATTTATGCTTCCAAAATGTTTGCGTACTTCTTGAAAAGTATGCTCCTGCATAATGCGCATATACTCAGCAAAAACTTCAGAATTAGGTATATCATCCAGGGGTTTTAAGTATGCCACCTTTAGAGAACATTTCGCTTACTTAACTACTTTCTCATCCAGTGTACTCAACAAGAACGCTTAAGCGTGTGGAAAGGTGCTGATTTGGACACAGCCTAGCTCTGGAGTTGGCACGTGTGTGTAAGTATGTACTGTATAAGCTTCACAGAAATACGCCAAAACTCCATACAACAGCGCAACCCACCAAATACAGAATGGCACAAACCTACATTATATTATATAATCAAACAAATTGATAATTTATGCCTTATTTACAACAGAAGCAGAATGTGATCAGGAAAAAAATGATCTGCTCCTGTCCTGTAGGCTTTTGGCAAATCCAGGTCACCCAGTTCACCCCCCTTCACTCCTCTGCAGATTATGGCCCAAAGCATAAACCCCCATAATAAAGATTGCAATATCTATAATCTCACAGTGGGGGGCTCGGGGAAAGGGGGTGGGATGGAGGGGAGCGAGTTTCCCCCACTGGCCCGTCAGGATCTCAGCAACATGAGGGAGGGGGGGGGGGGGGGGGGGGGGCGAGATGGGACAGGAGGATTGAGGTGAAAGAGAAGGGGGTGAGCATGTGTGTGAAGAGTGATTTTATTTCTCCTCATTGACTGCTAATTCAATCTTCTTGTAAATAGTGGGTTGGTGGTGGTGTTGGGGGGTGGGGCAGTACTGTGATAAAATAAGGGCTAAAGCTTGGTTTGTGTTCAGTGTTATGCGGGTGAGTTCCAATGTCAGAGCCAGAATTGAGTGCAAGAAATAACTGTCTTCGCCACACAAATTCAACTTCAAAATCAACTTGAAGATGCTTCATTATCAGTAAGTACATTTGTAAATATTGGCAAAGGGCTCAGCAATACATTTAAAACATTAATCAATAAACACCATGCAGCTAGGATAGTAAAGCATAGTAATAATACAAAATAATAATATAACTAATGATCACATAACTAAAGATGATAAGAATAACAAAAATATTTATTATTATAAAAATCATCATCATAAACAAAAAATGAAGAATTGTGGGATAAATATAGTCTCATATTTTCCTTCATTCTTCATACATATTATTATCTATTTTTCTTCACCCCCTCTCTCTCTCCCCCCTCTCTCTATCTCTCATTCCACTCATCTTTCTCTCTCTCTCTCATTCCCCTCGTCTTTCTCTCTAACCTATCTCCCTGTTCCTGTGCAGCTATGTTTCAGCTCCATGGAGGGTGTCACGCACAAATGAGACGGCACATGTTAAGTATCCATTCACGTGTTTAACGCTCCGCGTTCCCTTTTCAAAACCGAAAGGTCAGCTATTCGGTGGGCGTCCATCCAGCGTCCCGCCTGACACAGCGCACCTCGCCGAGTTCCCCGCCGGCTGCGCACGCACACGTGTGATCACAGGGATCCGTGTAGGAGCCCCCCCCCCCCCCCCCCCCCCACACGCCACAGGCCTCCGTTCCATACATTTCACTGCAAATGTGCTTTCCCCATTTACCCCTTGACCCCCGTGACCCAACTCTAAAGAGAGCAAGCCAAGACACCAGGGTAACAAAAAAAAAACAGCGTTTTGCTGCTCCACACAGAATGTAATGAGAACCCTTCTCCTTCTGGTTGAAGGCCTTATACTTGATACCTATCACATCACCTTGCCTGCATCATATGTTTGTGTGTCTGTGCGCGCGGGTGTGTGTGTGTATGTCCTTATACTCAATGTATTCAGGCTCTACTCTGGTATTAGCAATGAAAAGATGGATTTGGGTAACGGAGCTTCCAAGGATTGGAGCCCTGTCTGGAGGGCCTTTAAGCTGTGTGATCACAAATACGTGAATAGAATGTTCTTAACTGAACATTCTAATGCTGATGTAACAAGAAAGCAGTGGAGTTCTAGAATTTTGGAAGAAAAAAAACATTCCAAAAAAACTACTCTTCAAAGGGTTAAGCCATTGCAAGAAACTGTCAAGTTCTGAGCCACCCAGAATCACACTGTGGTACAGCCGTAAAGAGCTAAGGGGGACTCCATCTATGGGAGTTAAACTTGGGGTCTCCCTAGCTTGAGGCTAGGCTATGTCATTAGCCAGTTATGACTGGGGGTCAGAAAATTACATTTGGATCTGATGCTGATCTGAGTGTTTTATTAATTACAAAATAATGTATCACTTTGTGTGTGGATGGGGGGGTTGTTGTCTTGTGTACTTTGTGTTACATTTTACTTGTATGAAAAAGTGCTAAGTCTGATTGACTGATTGATTGATTGATGCACTTCAGTATCACTACACAAGAAATGCACAGCTCCTTCTTAGACCTCTGTAGGTTACCATTAAGAGATGAGACTCTCCTCTGAACAGCACTAGTTCTGTAGGAGGCTCTTTGGTTATTGGCATGGCAACCAGTCTCTGACTCCAGTATTGACAGGATCAGATAATTTCAAGGCTGTAGGGGGCACTGTGGTGCAGGGGGTAGGCTGTAGGGGGTGCTGTGGTGCAGGGGGTAGGCTGTAGGGGGTGCTGTGGAGTAGGAGGCAGGCTGTAGGGGGCGCTGTGGTGAAGGGGGGCAGGCTGTAGGGGGCGCTGTGGTGCAGGATGCAGGCTGTAGAGGGCGTTTTAGTGCAGGGGGCAGGCTGTAGGGGGCGCTGTGGTGCAGGGGGCAGGCTGTAGGGGGCGCTATGATGCAGGGGACAGGCTGTAGGGGGCGCTATCATGCAGGGGACAGGCTGTAAGTGGCGCTCTGGTGCAGGGGTCAGGCTGTAATGGGTGCTGTGCTGCAGGGGGCAGGCTGTAGGTGGCGCTCTGGTGCAGGGGTCAGGCTGCAATGGGTGCTGTGGTGCAGGGGACAGGCTGTAGGGGGTGCTGTGGTGCAGGGGCAGGCTGTAGGGTGTGCTGTGGTGCAGGGGACAGGCTGTAGGGGGCGCTGTGGCGCAGGAGGCAGGCTGTAGGGGGCGCTGTGGTGCAGGGGCAGGCTGTAGTGGGCGCTGTGGTGCAGGGACAGGCTGTAGGTGGCGCTCTGGTGAAGGGGACAGGCTGTAGGGGGTGCTGTGGTGCAGGGGACAGGCTGTAGGGGGTGCTGTGGTGCAGGGGCAGGCTGTAGGGGGCGCTGTGGTGCAGGGGACAGGCTGTAGGGGGTGCTGTGGCGCAGGAGGCAGGCTGTAGGGGGCGCTGTGGTGCAGAGGGCAGGCTGTAGGGGGCGCTGTGGTGCAGGGGGCAGGCTGTAGGGGGCGCTGTGGTGCAGAGGGCAGGCTGTAGGGGGCGCTGTGGTGCAGGGGACAGGCTGTAGGGGGCGCTGTGGTGCAGAGCAGGCTGTATGGTCGTTGTGGTGCAGGATGCAGGCTGTAGGGGGCGCTGTGGTGCAGGGGGCAGGCTGTAGGGTGTGCTGTGGTGCAGGGGGGCAGGCTGTAGGGGGCGCTGTGGTGCAGGGGGCAGGCTGTAGGGGGCGCTGTGGTGCAGGAGGCAGGCTGTAGGGGGCGCTGTGGTGCAGAGCAGGCTGTATGGTCGTTGTGGTGCAGGATGCAGGCTGTAGGGGGCGCTGTGGTGCAGGGGGCAGGCTGTAGGGTGTGCTGTGGTGCAGGGGACAGGCTGTAGGGGGCGCTGTGGTGCAGAGCAGGCTGTATGGTCGTTGTGGTGCAGGATGCAGGCTGTAGGGGGTGCTGTGGTGCAGGGGCAGGCTGTAGGGGGCGTTGTGGTGCAGGGGACAGGCTGTAGGGGGCGCTGTGGTGCAGGGGACAGGCTGTAGGGGGCGCTGTGGTGCAGGGGCAGGCTGTAGGGGGCGCTGTGGTGCAGGG
>CM056387.1:26833888-26921854 GCA_029718625.1 Synaphobranchus kaupii
CAGAGCAGGTGAACGTTGCTTTGTTGCTCACACACACACACACACACACACACACACACACGAGGCTGCTGAAGCACAGACATGCAGAGCAGGCGAACGTTGCTTTGTTGCTGCTGTTTCACTGATTGTTGGGAATAATTTGCATGAACATAAACTCAATCAGCTGGAGTCCTGCAGCACAGTTCCTCCCACGGCTGAATCAAGAATATCAGGGAAAATTTACATAATGCATCTCGCTGTTGTGTGTGTGTGTGTGTGTGTGTGTGTGTGTGTGTGTGTGTGTGTGTGTGTGTGTGTGAGTGTGCGCGTGTGAGAGAGTGTGTGTGAGTGTGTGTGCCTGTGAGAAAGTGTGTGTGAGTGTGTGTGTGTGTGTGTGTGAGAGTGTGTCTCTGTTTGTTTGTGTGTGTGTCTGCGTGAATGTGTAAGAGAGTTTGCCATGTAGGGGGGACCACCCCTTGATGAGCAGTGTATTTTGTGCAGTGTATTTTTAAAAAAGCATGTCGGTGGAATAGGCTCTCCAAAGATGTTTTTTTTTTTTTAACTGAAGTGAGGATAAGATTTGACAATCAGAACTGCTGTCCCTATCTTGGAGACCAACCATATATATTCTATATAGCATCTATATACATCTCTTCTTCAGTGGCATACCCACCCACCCACCCACCCACCCATTCCATTCACTCTGTCCATTCAGTGAAAAAGGAGAAGAAAAAGCAAGGGATTTGATGATGGAATTAGAGCTACGGGGAACCCCTGTATTTCCTGCTCTCCTCCCATTTTGCTCACTTTGTATCATGGTGACAGAGTGCCCCATTTCTCTGTGCCCCTAAAATTTTTAAACCCTCACCTGGACTCGATCAACAATTGTCTTTAATTTTGTCTTACAAACAAACACAAGCATGAACCGATCACCAAACTGTGCTCCTGAAGGGCAAAAAAATGAGTGGCTTGCATTTACTTTTGAGTGAAAGTGAAGGGCAAATTTTGGGCCCGTTTTTTTCACTCTTATTTTATTTTTTGTTTGTTTCTTTTGCTCTTTCTCTAGAAAAAGGCCAGGAAGTGAGGTCAGAATTTAAGGGCTTCCTTGTCTTGTGGCAGTTGCCTGCCTTGGCACCACTGATATAGCTCTTCCTTCTTGTCTGAAATTAGCTACACAGCACTGAGTCTTTCTTGTCCCACAGACTTGAAGATTTGAAGGAGGCGTTCGATAAGGGCCTTGTGCGGTTTGTGGTTACTGCTGCTCATAAAGCGCTCTGCTCACTTAAACTTTGTGACTGAGGCCTGAGCACGGGCAGCCAGGCCCTTCCAATTACAGTAAATCTGAAAAACACAGGGAAATGTAGACTATAATAGGAGTTGACAAGGTCATCTCTGTCATAACAGAGGATTTTTCTTCACCACTTAGTGTAATGTGGTATATAAGTGTCAAGTAAGACATATTAACTTCTGTTTTTATGTACCTATAATTTATGGAAAACACTCAAAGAAACCGGTCAGCAGGACTACAATTGTGTCTACATGCTTCATTGTTTGCAATCAAGACCATTATCTGTATGCTTAGCTTCGTGTATTAACTTACGTCACAGCACAGAAGACGCTGTCCCTAAGTTTGATTGATTAGTACTGTATGACTTATTCCATCAAGGAATAAGACGTTTCTTATTTTTAATAATGTAAAAATATAATTATTCAAAACGGTAAACATCAGGCGTTAAAATTTGACAAAACGTGTTTTCTTCCTTTTCTGCACAAAGTTTCGATCGTTCTTGTGAGTTGTGCGGGAGCGGCACTGCAGGCCCCTCGCACGAGAGACGAAACGGGACCGCGCCGAGTCCGTCATTCTGAGCTGGGGACACCCGCTGTTCACCGGAGCGAGACGCCAGAACTACGCGAGACTGACAGCCAGGTACTTGTTGAAGTCGTACTTCAAATCAAAATGGCAAATACGGAGGAAGGGTGCTATTAAGGAGTAGAAAGGTTGAGACAGTGCGGCATTTCCGTTATTAAATATCCCTATCGTTCCGCCTGTCTGCTGGCAAAGTATCCTACTGAACCAGGGAAAGCGGCACGCCGTGACAAGGAGATTGAAAGCGAGGCGAGAGCAAGCGAAAGGAGAGACAGGGGGTCAAGACTCTTTCCGTTGGCACTAAGTTCTGTAATGGGGGCAGAGGAGCGGTGCTGGAGGAGCTTGCTGAAGTCAATCTGCCATGCACGGTAGCCAATACACCAGGACACACACGCTCTCTCTCTCTCTCTCTCTCTGTCTGTCTCTCTCTCTCTCTCTCTCTCTCTCTCTCACACACACACACACACACACACACACACACACCCCTTCACTTCGTACACATACATGTCTGCGGCAACCACTGATGGTCAGTGGCGTCAACTATTCAGCCACCGCAAGAAAGACATAGGCAAAATCACCGCATCAGATGACAAAAAGAGTCAAATCCAGCAACATGTCTGCGTACTTGTCAATGCGCCGACTGCATTCCCTCGGCACAGTGCAACAAACAAATAAACGACCAACCGAACGATATATTTCAGTTTCGTGTTATATAGGCCGATTTTAAATAAGCTACAGTTCCAAGAAAGGATTTGAAGTTGTAGGGGTGGACAAATCATATGAACTTGGGCTCACGTACCAGTCATTAGTAGCAAACCTCAGAACATTCAATTATTTTAAAAAAAATATTTTCACAGATAATTCAGCAACAGTGTCTCCGTCTCTTTTGTATCTCAAGTAAAAAGTAGGGTACTAGTCGTTTTGTGTCTGTCTGTGTGTCTGACTCATACAACTACCACGTACACAAGCTTGACCATTTTTATTTGCATACATGGCTGTGTGGGTGTGCGTGCGTAATTCATTCTTAAATTAGACATTTTCTCTTTTGCCACGAATTGGCTTGGTAAAGTTGCAAGCGGGCTAGGTGACGCAACAAATGCAACAATAACAGTATTGCTACAGTCAGGCCTGGTAATTTTAAGAAAACAAAATTTCGTTAAAAAATGTAATAGAGAGAATACTGTTCAAAATGAATGGAACCCTTCTGGCTATTGACCTGATTTACTTTTTGGATGGGGCGGGGGTGCTGCGGATCTCTACACTAATTGCGCAGCTGGGAAGAGCAGAGGATTTGGAGATGAAAATATATAGAAACCAATTCTGCATATTTCTACGAGAAAGAAGGGGGGATGGGTAGGGTGGTTGGGCTGGGGGGGGGGGGGTCTACCCGTGCAGGACGCGAATAATCAGTCAGAAATTATATTTGGCTATAAATGGAAAACTTATCACAAAAAATATTTAAATGTTTTCGTTAATTAGCGGGAGGGAAATTAAAGTGATTGTAATAATAATAAAGAAAACAAGACATTGTAACGTGCAAAAAAAAAAAAAAAGTACAGTAAATTACAGACATGTTAATTATATTAACGTTTACTAATTTATATGACCGTAATTAATTTGCTAAGTACGCCTGGAATAATAATAATAATAATAATAATAATAATAATAATAATAATAATAATAATAATGCTTTCGCAAGGTTCATGTTTGCTACTGCATTTCCTTTCAAACGCTTTCAATCACATTTCCATTTAGGCAAACGTTCAGAAAATCGGATCAGACCGGATAATATCTCAGGCGTCACACAAATTTGACAAAACTGATCCTTAGAATAAATATTGCTCTCAAAATATTCCAAAATACACAAGCGCACGTACACCTCCTATCCTTACCCCTACACCCACTGAAACACCCCCGCCCAACACACACACACACACACACACTTGTGTTCACTCAGTTTAAATATTTTTTTCGTTTTATTATTTTCCCCTGTCATGTAAAACAAGAGTAAAAACGTTGAAAACGTTTAAACGTATAGGCGAAATGTGTTGCGAAAATAAATATAGCCAAACAAAGAGTAAACAAATACCGAGAGCAGGGGTAGGCTACACCCTTTTAACAAACACAGTTAACTCACCAAAATATATGCATAATCGTATAGCGTCAAGTGAATGTGTCCCTATCAATGTACCAGGCAATTAGTCAATGGTCCCGATGTCAGTATTACACAATTTAGAATAAAAAAGCAATACATTTTATTAAAAATATTTTTTTTCGATAGATTTGAGGCCTGTCAAGACAGACCGCCTAATACTAGGATCTGTAATTAGTAAGAAATAAATATCATTATCTTAAAAAATGGGAACCCAATTCTTCACCTTAACATGCGTATTATTCTTAAACCTAAGAAGTTATAACACCCCACACACTCAAAAATAATTAATTACAATTATAATAATTCGCAATGCAGATTGATTACAGATTTAATAATACTATTTTTTTTTATAATAGTCATCATCATCGTCATAATAATAATAATAATCAGCAACATATTGATAAGTCATAATAATAATATTGCAAAAGTCGTTATTAAAACATTTAAATAGGATGTAAATTAAAATTTTTAACGATGCAGTTCCTCTCGCTGCTTCATTTCCATAAAACCACAACCCGATTCGTGAGTGGATGTGGGAGGGGTGGGAGTGGGGGGGGGGGGGGTTGAAATTAGCCCCTTTCCCTCCAACCCCCCTCCGTTCTCCCAACCCCCCTCCTCAGCATCTTGGTTCAGGTGTGCTGATACGGGTTATACTCCCAAACTTCCCATAGTACCTACTTGCACCTGTGTTTCGCCTGTTCAGTATTTACTATCGACTCCCCCCCCCCCCCCCCCCCCCCATAAATATAATATTTATACATGTGAAATGTAGAAATAATGATTCTACAGTAGCGTTTCCTTCGCTTAAAATGCTGCACGTAATGGAGGCGCGGCCCTTCAGGAAAAATACGCAGTCCTAATGCATATGCATATGATAACAAATGAAAAGCATTTTTCTCCATTTCGGACGTTCATCTCGGAATGAACATGGAGTGAAAACATCACAATCAGGAGAATGTTAAAACATGGATGATAATGCGTCTTAGCATTGAAAATAAATATTAGGTTGGGACTTCGGGCCTTTAAATATTGTCATTTTGAAGTTCCTCTCTCCACCTTAACGTCCATTACACTTTCAACTTCACTGTGGCCCCCCAGTCCCCGCCCCCACCCTACTCACAAACCAGAAAATCGTGTTTACTGTCAATAAATACCAAAATATAAGCACATAATCACAATTTGTACTTTAATACAGTTACACACAACTAAAGAAGAATAATAAAATAACGCCACACAAACGGCTGAACTCAAATACCAAAAGTAAGAAAAGAAATTACGCGGAAAATTATATGAAATTTCTCAACCGGCACTCATGATAAAGTATAAGACTTGAATGCGGATTATTATTGTACACCGTGTAATAAGGCTGTGGAGCACGTCGCCGTGGACTAGGTCGGGGATTTTGTTGTACACGCTATTATCATATGCAGATTTAACACAAAAATAATGGCTTGGTCTGTCATTTTTTTCTTTTCAGGAGGGGAGGGGGATGATTTGTATCTCTCATCACACCCCACACCCTAGTTTTTGAGAAAAATTGACACCAATCACAAGAATTTTTTTTTTAAAAAAGACCTAGAACTTCAAACGCAATCTATGTCCCTTTCTCCTATTAAATATGAATCCGCCGCATCGCCCAAATTATCTTATTTTCATAATATATTTCGGTTGAAAACAAAAAATGAGAGCATATTCTTTTTTATGCAATTACACAACCATTGGTTCTTTGTTGTCATACTCTAAAAGGCCATTATACAACAGAAGATAAATTATCTTGCCAAATAATCTACGGTCAATAACCCCAGCATCAATTCACACAGCTCTGAATTTATTAACCCTGGTACCCAAAACCGCACTAAAACGCGCGCACGCTGAATTCGCGCGCCCGCACGCACCGATACACACAACACACTTACGAACAATTCAGTGCCACACATAGAAAATTCCAATGAAACAATTTCATTTCCAACATGTATGCCTTTGAAATCGTGAAATCGGGGTCGAATTGGGGGTGGGGGGAGTGGAGGGGGGGGGGGGGGGGGTATATCAGCAAACAAATTTACACTTCACTGACCCTTTCTACTTTCAACTATAGATCTCACAGTAGCCAACAAAACTGAACATCCGAACATAACCTCTACCCATCTCTCCATCTACCCGTATCTCGCTCTCCCTCCCCCCTCTCTCTCGTCGTTTTTACATATTCATAACTCTCAGTATAATGCGAAAACAAACCGTGATATCAGCCCCATCTGTAATGTCACGGACCAGCGCATACAGTCACACAGAGCCCCGTCTCACACACACACACACACACAGGCTTTTTTTCAGCTTATTTTAAGAAAACAATTTCAGAATGAGTAAAACAGTCACAATAATAGGCAGTAACTGAGAAAAAACAAAAGGTGAGATGTAAAACTAATCTCCATGACCATCTTTCCTGGACTGATTAAAGTTTAAAGAAGATTTTTTTTTAAAGTAAGCTGTATTATTTGATGTATAATGCTCCAAATCACTTTTTCATTCCCGCATTTTTTTATATACATTACATGCATGCTTATCTTAATTATAGTAATCGCAGTGATCATCACACACTGTACACATGAATAAACTGAATCATATCTGAGTTATTATAATGTTTAACTGTTCCACATACCTTCTTGAAAAGAATACAGCAGGAATAAAGTTACCAGCCACATGCCATAAATAGCAGGTATATTTCTCAGGAATGTTTTGCAATCCCAACGAGTGTAGTGCGCAGTGTTTGGCCAGGCGAGGCTCCGTGCTGGAGTGGTGACGATGCTCCCCGGCGATCTCTCCAGCCCTAGTCCCCGACTCGCCAGCGCAGAGAAGCGGGGACTGGCTGGGTCCCGCCTCCGTCCCCTCCCCTCCACGGGACCGTCATCCAAGCGAGCCCCTCCCTCAGTATTCTAATGATCCGACGCGGTGGAGAGGTTCGGCACTGCACAGCCGCGGCGGGAGAGGGAGCGCGAGCGCGGGGAGGGGGAACGGGGTTTTTTTTGGGGGGGGGGGCTGGGGGTTTAAATAAAGGGAATCCAACATGTGGTATAGTCAGGTCGAGAGCAGAGCGCGTGGCTGGTGACAGATGTAATCTCTCGATGACCATTTCTCCAATGTAGCCTACAGGTGCACGTTGGACACACTCACCTGTGCGCGCGGAACACTTTCGCGGCGATGTGGATATAACAGAGATTTCTGGAAAGCGCAGCATCTCACAAGTATGACCTTTTTGTACTTGTCGGACGAATACGCCCATACCCAAACATTTAAATCATGGACAGGTGGAAATGAACAATGAGGAGACTTTCATCTATAGCCAAATTCAACCGGTCTGAACATCTTTATTCACTTTTGATTCTTGACCCGTTTTCGTTACATTCGCATTGACTGGATAAAGGAAGAAACTGGGAAGAGAAAAGAGGACATCTTGGTGAATCGGATCACACGATATCCCTCTTACAATCACTCTTCCACTCATTCTTTCCCCTACTCTGTCTGTCGCTCTCCGACAGCTGCGCGCCACACACGGCTCAGTGCGTCCTTAGAGACCACGCGCAGCAACACTCGCTATCATATCACCAACACACACACATAAACACACACAAGCGCGCGGGCACACACACACACACACACACACACACAGTCGCGCGCGCACAAACACACACACACACACACACACACACACACACACACACACACACACACAGTCACAGGCGCCCGTGTGTGCACAATGAATAATCTCAAAATTGCTATGCCGTCGCCAGCGTTGCTTGGTTAATAAAGGAAATGAGAATAGCCTGTTAATGCGTCACTGTTTTTTTTATGCAGATCAATTTATTCTCATCACTATCACGCAGTGCGCGAATACTACCGCCACCAACACCACACTAGCTTACTTCTATACTACTGCTACTACTAAGACGAAGTCAAAGCACGATAATGATCATATAATTTATTAATGTGAATAAAACGGAATAATATTGTGAATTGGTATCTGCTGCATTAGATTTTTTTAGGCCCACAATCTGCATCTTATTTGTGTAGGCTATGATTATACCGAGGTATCGGGTATCACATCTACCACAAAGTCTAGAATTAAATACCCATACTACGGCGCATATATGTAATCTACAGTTGTGACTAAATGCTACCGCATCTCCCCATAATTTCTCAAAATTAAAAAAGGGACAGCGCGCCATGTGCAGCAATGGGGGAGATCGTTCACGATACAGTCTTTGTGCTATCCTGCGGTTAAAGTCAATGCCAATTATATTCCAAGAAATTTGTCCTAAAGATGGCATGGTTTCTCATCTTTTCACTTTTCGGCAAGTTTCCCCCTTCCCTCAATATCCCGCCTTTTATACAGTTATCGATCCAGTTACACGTACAGTGCTATCGATTACGCACCACACACAAAGTCGTGGCGACAAAATAACGTAAATGCCAATCAAGCCCGGGAAGGATAGAATACACTCACAATAATACGTCGCCTGTAAATGTTAATCTTTAACACGCATTGCCGATTAACCGGCTGTTTCAGAACTGTATGCGCGGGAAGACTCGCGCAGGAGCGCGTCAGCCAGGTGAGCACGTGCGGATTCAAGAAGCTTATCTTTGACTCGACCATACAATACCACATGCGTTCTATAGTACACTTCGTCATTTTTTGCGGAAGCCATGTTAATACAGTAAAGAGATGCGGCGCTGGTATTAGCCGAAGCGTTACTTTACAGGACAGTAAGTTCGGTGGAACCCAGTGTGAGAAACATACTATAATTGTGCTGCCTCCCTCTTACACACAGAATTTCTAGTTCAGCCTGCCACCTGTGGGGCTACACACTGCCCAGGAGTTCAGTTACATAACAAGGCAGTAAAGAAAAAGAAACTGATCCATCCATCCTCTGCCCTCCCACACACGCACGCACACACACTCGCATACACTCACACACGCATACACACACACACACACACACACACACACCAGTGTGCTCAGCACAGGACACACACAAATACGTACATAAACCCACACACTAAAATTCATACGTACACATACATACAAACACTCATACACACAGACACAGACTCTATCTCTCTCTCTGTCTCACACACACACACTTTTGCACATTAACATTCTTACGCATGCGTCCGCTCATGCACGCCCACACTCCTGCACACGCACACAAGCATGCACACACACACACACACACACACACACACACACACAGACACACACGCACACGCAGACATAGGGACACACACACACACACACACACACACACACACACACACAGCTGAAACATTTCAGTGACAGGACTGAATGCAGTGGCACAGAAGCAGACTCAAAACGTGCCAGGGACAGTTTGGTGTCAGCGCTCACTAAGAGACAGCTGAGCGGTGAAGCCCTGTTCTCCTCTCCTCTCATCTCTCCTCCACTATAACTCCCACTCCTTTCTCTTTTCTGCCTCTCCCCTCTCCTCCTCTCTCACTTCCAGTCTCCTTTCTCCCGAGCGAGCCTCCATTTGAGCTGTTGATTTCAGCGCGATGCCTTAGCAGGGCTTAAACTACAGCATCTGACAAAGGCACAGAGATATTGAAACCCTGTCTTTTTGTTAAAAAAAACAACAAAAAACTGTACCTTGTTAATCTGAGTGTGCAACCTCAATTTAAGCTTTTTAAATCTGCTATGCCCAATGGTCTTTGCCTCATTACTCAGAAATGTGGCTTTTTTCTTCTTTATGAACTACGGCATCACCACAGCAGTTAAACACAGTAGGCCACAGATAAACATGGTCATAAAAAATTGAAAATTCATGGTAGGTATGCTAATGATATTGTTACATTTGTTATGGAATGTATAAACCACAAATGGGCCTTATGCCTAAGACACTGTGCAATCACCTCTGTTTTCCTTTTAAGGTGTTAAGCCATAAGAAAAAAATGCATAGTAAATTTTTTTTTGTTGTAAAATAAATATTTCTGAAAAGTATCAGTATTCATAAGTTCATTTTTCATAGACAGCCTAATAAACTGACTGTCTGTAGCATTTAGTTCACTAGCCAGCAGAACGTCAAATAGTACAGCAACAGCAAAAACAACAACAATGAAGTTGAAACCAACCCAAAGCTCAATCCCAGTGACAGGAACAACATGGCCACTGCCTTCAATGCGGTTGCTTAGCTGTCTATGCTAGCAACATATTGATATTTGGCAACTCAGTCAATTTCTCATAAAGCCTTCTCCCAAATTTCTAATGTCAATAACCAAATAAGATAGCTTGCTAACTAGCCAATTTAATTTCCCCCTATCTGATAACAGTCATAACACAAGATCTTTTTGAATCATGCTGACCTTATTGCACTGCTCACCCTGTATTGACACAGCATAGCTTTAAACAAAAAATTAGTCCACCGGGAAGTAATGCGTTCCTCCATGCGTTTTTTACTTCTGCATTACTCTTAACCTACCTATTATGTCTGGGTCTATATGATCCGAAATGACTTTTTGTTTTTGTATAACTTCAAATTGGTGATTTTCTTCAGCAAACGCCTTTAAGACATCCTAGAGAATTAGGAAATACATGTAAAACAGTCCCTATGGCACAGTCAGTACTGGAAAAGTGACAAGCAGGTACATTAACATATTTATATAATGATCTTGTTTTCCGTCACTGGTAATTGGTGGAAAAAATAACTCTTATGTAAATTGCCTCGTTGATGACATCACAAACAATGCCTTCAAAGACAAATACCAAATCCTCCAGCAGTGGGTAGTATAAGCACCACATTGCTTTCAGGAAAAACCTCAAATCTCAACAAAATAAGGAGTGCTAAATATCACAGAAAAGATTATCTTTGTTTTTTTATTTATAAAATAACTATTAAAAATTACTATTTTGATTGCACAGACCTTGCCTAAAAACAGCACAATATTCTTTTGAAATAAGACTCTCACCTCTAGTACTCTCACCTCTAGTTCCTCATTATCTGTTACTCATTAATGTCTTTGGGCTAGTGGACCGCTAACAGCGACCATAAACATTAGTGGTGTCGTCTCTTTACTCTATGGAGTCTGTTCTTTAGGAGTGCAAATATGACAATTCCATTTGTTAAAAATAACATATGATCTTGCCGAACAATTCACATTGTCAAAAGCAGTAAACAACAATATTTCCATGATGCTAATATTACACTAAATAAATAAAGTGAATACAGGCTAATAAAGAACACAAAAGCTAGGTAATGGCTAACTTTGACCAAGGTCTTCAGCATGACAGTGAGAGCCCTCAAACCTCATGAACATTTTTAATATGAAATTCAAATGTGTGTCACTGGCATGGCCAGTTTCTCGTTTCTCCTTCTCTCTGAAGTTCAAGTTCTAGGTCAAAGTTCAAATTCACCATATCTGCATGGCAAGCGCACACATATGTCACCAAAGAATATGAAAAGAGAAATGGCCATTTAAATGGAAAAGGAAACTAGAAATGTATAATATATTTTAATGAGAATTAAAGTGAAATGCAGATTGAGGCCTTAATTCATTCATTATAAATATATGCACCAATTCCTGTCTCACCAAATAGGAATGACAGCCTGTTTTGCTCTTTGAATGTCTGAAATCCATTGCTATTTTGGAAAGTACAGAGCTCTTGCTTCAGTGAATGCAGCTCTCTATCTCTCTGTCTCTCAGAGATGTTAGTTAGTTAGTTGGTTAGTTAACACAACCTGTCTGGTCTGGGCAGTCAGATCTACCGACTCCTGTTAGTGTGAATGGTCAGGCTATGCTCACTAAGTGTATAATTTTAAAACACTGTTTTATTAATTATTTTATCAGTTCAGGGAAATGTTTTTTTTTTACCTGATGTCAATCTTGAATCTGAGATAAAGCAAAAACAAACTAAAACAAGAAGCAAGCAAAAAAAAATGGAAACGGAAACATCAAACAGCACGCTCAAATATTCATAACCGATTGTCCTTCGCACACAAAACACGGGCCATCATGTAAGCAGCACTGTCTGGCTTCAAAGTTCCACAAACCGTTTGTCAGCAGATAAAAGGCGAGCCTTATTTATTTTTTTTATTTAGAGAAAGAGAGAGAGTGAGAGTGAAAGAGTGAGAGAAAACAGAAGGGGGGGGGGGGTGGTGAGGCGGTGGGTTAATGCGAATGTTAATGTTAATGCTCAGACAATCAGCTGTACCCTCAGGCCACACTCGCCTCTGCAGACTACATTGATCATATTAATGCTAATGCCTCTTGTTAATTCGCAGGACTGGACTGCATCCTGCAGAGCTGGGGCAATGGGGTTCAGCCGTTTGGGTTGCCGGGGGGAAGGGGCGGGGGGGTCGGAGGGATTGGGGGGGCTGTGCGCTAGAGGCAGGTGCCAGAGGTCAGAGGGAGTCGAACCTTCCAGAAGGCGCATCTGGTAAATCGGAAGCAGGGCCCAAGGAGAAGGCAGCCCATATCCTACAGCTTCCTGCAAAAACCTTCCGTGTCCCTTTATCTCTCATTTTGTTTTCATCCAGCTCCATGCACTGTCAATGTCACATGATTCAACTGCAAATAAAGTTGGTTCAAAACCCCACGTGACCAAAACTGTAATGTTGGGCTGGTAAATGAAGACAAAAAAAAAAAAAAAGAATTATGTTGTTCCTGTGAATTGCAGTTTTTTTTTGGAGTCAGTTTTTCGCGCGACGCCGATATGCGAAATGGGTCACCTGATGGGAAGTGTCTCTCGGCTTGGATCACACTGCCGTCTCACGGCTGCACCTTCAAAAAAATTTTTTTTTTAAAAACATAGAAAAAAAAAGCGGCCCTCGTGCAAGCGCAGGGCTCAGACTGGGGCCTAGGGGGAGCGCTGCCTGTTTTAAGAGCGAAAAGGGCTCCGATCGCCGCCCGCTGCAATGCTATCCGCGGAGCCCCGGCCTCGTTCGATCCGGGGCCCGCTCGGGCTGGCTGCGTCGTGGGAGAGCCGAACTGCATGGCGGATGACTAATTAGCCCGGCGCACTATATCTGTATCAATCGCGATGAATCACCAGGCAACGTAGCGGGAGGGGAGGGAGGCATGGCTTCCATTCTAACGGCGTTGCGCGAGGACACGGATTGAGGATATTTCTGGATTTTTCTCCCCCACCCCTCTTCTGCTGTGAGGGGAAGGGAAATCAGGTGTGTTTGTGTGTGTGTGTGGGGGGGGGGGGTGGCAGAGCGTGACGTCACGGGGTGTTAATTTATTCAGATAGAGGGGAGAGGGATAACGAAGGAGGAGGGAGGGGGGATTGGGGGAGGTTTGTCAGTGGATCGCTCATCTCCCTTTTCTCCCCCGCGCATATTTATATCGGCATGTCTCTTCCCGCTGCAACGGCAGGTAACGGAGAGAGGGAGGGAGGGAGGGAGGGAGGGAGGGAGGGAGGGAGAGAGCAGAGAGAGAAAAGAGAAGAGAAAACAGAGGGAAAGAGGAAGAGGAGGCAGAGAGAGGAAGTGCGCGTAGACAGAAGGGGCAAGGAGGAAGACGAGATAACAAAGCACACACTGTACGGACGGAGGGAAACAGGAACACTTTACAGAAGCATAAATGCAAATCGAAAGGGCCAGTCAAAGGCCAAAGGCGTCACATGAAAATCGGCACGAGATACCAACCGAAAACGAACGTGCACAATTCTGTCATCGCTCTCCCGACTCCACCCTTCATTACGGCCACAGATGGCGATACCTAAAGTATGGGACGTCGTCATTATTTCCATACCCAAACCCGTGTTGATATCAAAGGACATGCCCGCGATCATTTTGTCGTTTTTGACCCGTGACACCAATAGTGCTTGAAAATCCGATAACCCGCAGGCTTCACGGGATCATGAAGCCAAACCCTTATTTTTTTTTTCTCTAGAGATCAGCTCTGGGTGGGATCCCACTTTTTCTCAGGGCACGACAAGCGTGACAAGGTCACCGCTGGTGTCCCTGTCATCCTGGGGCGTTTCTCGCGTAACTGGTCGCATGTCCGCCTTCACCAACGCTGAAGACAAATGCCGAGTATGTTAAATCAAACTCTTTTTGTGTTGAGTACAGAGTTTCAAAAAGACAGAAAGACAGACAGCCATGTCATGGTTTTCCTTTCTATTACATTTGGTGGGAATTAATATTAAATGATGCTATCTCAAAATAAGCACTTACTGTCTGCAGCATAATTGCAGAATGCAGAATTTATTTTTCTATAATTCAGCCTTCCCAACAGAAAGAGGATGAAACTATAAATCAGTTAGTAATCAAATAATTTTAGTAAACAGACCTGGGTTTTTTTTTTTACGAGTTTCATTTTATTTTTAATATTTAGCATCTGTAACTGTTTCCCTGGCTGTAGCCTATCCATATCTGAATTTTGAGAGTTCTTAGTTAAAATATATGTTTACAATTTCAACGGTTTCACTGAAAATGTATTCCGAAGGACGCTTAAGGAGTCTGCGAGATCAAACGGACAATGAAGATGTAAGCTTTGTCGACATCTGCTGGCCTTTGACCACATTACAGTTATTAGCACACGCGTTAAACAAAATGATGGGTTGCCTACCGCATGTGTTTGGTGGATCTAAACACAACGGCGAACTTACACACATACCCGAGAAACAAAGGGGGCTGGCAGGAATGTCTTTTTGCAGGAGCTCAATTGATATATCCTCAATGAAGAAATATGGTCGTACGAAGTCAGTGATGAATCCATGTGAGAAAACAAGTTTGAGAAGCGAGTCAATAAAAATCGAATGTATCTATTCTGTATACTCCTTCCATATGCAGTCACAAACACACACACAAGCATGTAAAAAAAAACACGCACACACACATGCACGCACGCACGCACGCACGCACACAGCAGCAGCAGCAGCAGCTACCTCCTCTGGCTGGAGCACACCAACTGAGCGTGCTGTCGATCACCCAATAAATTAGTTTCATAAGCCACTGTAGCACACTCAGTCACTTTCATTACATCCAATCCACATGTCAGGTCAATACCACTCACTCATTCACTTACTCACACGAGCACGCACGCGCGCACACATACGCACGCACACATACATGCACACAAACACAGGCACACATGCACACGCACACACACACGCTCACACACAGATAACATAAACTAACACACATATAGATTCAACCTCTATCACATTATCTAACACAACCACACATTTTCCAACACTAGCTGGTGCATACACTAAAAAGCGAGCACAAAGAATGCGCTCGTGCACACACACACAACACACACATCGCTCCCTCTCTCCCGCTGTGAACCGCACCGTAGTGCAGCGAGGAAGTAACTTGAGCGAATCTTGCCTCTCGCCTCGGGCACCAACATCAAGACGCCTCCTGCCGCAGTCTAAGTGTGTGCGCGTGTGTCCGCCCAGGGACCTAGACTGGGTGTGTGTGTGTGTGTGTGTGTATGTGTGTGTGTGTGTGTGGGGGGGGGGGGCTTTTCAAGGGCTTTGAGTGCATTTTTCAGTGCGGGTGGTGTTTCATGCCGCATCTGCCTCTTTCTGTTTCTCTGAACCTGTCAGTGATGACAGTTTAACTGAGGAAGTGTGTGTGCGTGCGCGTGCTCGCATTCCTACGTGTGCTTGTGTGCATTTCTGTGTTTGTGCGCGCACAATTGTGCGTACACGCAATACGCTTGTGGTATTTATGTTTATGTACTCCTGTGTGCTGAAGGAGGTTTTCTGGAGTAACTCAGATTACTCCCACAAAGCCACAATCACGTGACATAAAAAGGAAGTTTCGACTAAGCACAATGGGCGCTGTGCACAATATCGTCAGGCGGGAGAATGTGGCAAAGCAAGGCACGTATGCTGCAGCATACCTAACACCTCACTGTTGTAGAAACATCTGAAGGTGAACAATGGCAACTGGGGGAAAAAAAGATCTGGTAACTCCCCTAGGCCCCTATGCTTATGCATGCAAGTTCATAACACGTTCATAGCAACACAGCAAACTGTCACTATGCAAAGTTCAACAATAAGTGGGAGCTGAAATTACAGCTGGTGGTGTCGGTTAACGGCTAACCCCGCTGCCCGTCAGCTTGCGGGCGTGTGAAGGCACGTGGGAATTTGGTTCCCACCCTTGCCCTCCCGCACCCCAGATCTCCTTCCTGTCTCCACCGTCTTTTACCTCTTATCTCCCAAATTCAAAAGCCCTCAACGCTTACTGTACCTGTCCAGTACAGTAAAAAGTACAACTAAACAAGTAGAGCAAAAGCGTTCCACAACCACTATATGCATATAGGAAAAATATTCACATTCAGAACGTTTGATTACCACTCAACATTCTCAAATATTATTTTGAGCTTAATATAGTCTTTGGCTTTCTTTCTCTGGAATATTTGTGAAATAATAACTTTTTACTGTTTCTTTGTAAAAAAATTTTTTTTTAAAAAGCCCCTTCTTGAAGTTTTGCTATCTCAGTTTATTCTGTTGTTGCAGTCTTCTTTGCCACACTGGTTTCACTATTGAAGGTGCTAGCATTATGCTAACCAGTATTTATCTGCTGTTTGCAACATGATTAAAAAACCACAACACCATAGACACCATTCTCTGGTTCAGAGTCACGCAGGTGACACACGCCCCTCGCTTGCACCTGCCCTATAAACTGGCCCTACACCTGGGTGAATGCTGACCGTCCTGTCTTCTCACACAGGTATGCTGATGTTAGCGAGTTAGCGCTGGCTTCCCATAGCCAGCAGTGTTATCTTGCTAGCACACCACATTCCTATACGACGTCAACAGTGTTGCTGCAGTACCATAACATTGCCACAATGTGCTGAAAAATATAGCTAAAGTATTAGCCTACATGTCAGCCTTATACACAGGGGAAGGCTGATGGTATAAGCCACTGTTTTCACCAAGGATCCTCTTGCCCTGTGAGCACCATAAGTCATTGGACAGTGAAACATTTTTTGTTATTTTTGTTCTGTACTCTAGCACTTTGAGTTTGAAAGGATACAATGACAAGTGATGATTTGAGGCTTGTTTGATACCTCAGACCCTTGATGACTTACAGCCATTTCGCCAACTATGTGTTCCATACTGTTCCAGCATAATTTACAGCTAAATCTAGTCCCACCCCTCAATTCCCATAGGGTTCTATTTAAATGCAGAGACGTTATAGTATCGCTTGTAAGAGTACCAGAAAATAAGATATCAAGAGTCTTTTGATATTGCTGGGTCACAGACATCAGGAAGTCATGGCATGCAAAGGATATGCGACCAAATATTAAAAATTATTACTTTATTCTACATTATGTTTAGTTCCGATATTTTTTGATGCCTGAAAATGGGGGGGACTATGTACAAAAGGTTCTATAATTTCTAAACGGTTCATCCGATATGGATGAAAATACCCTCAAATTAAAGCTGACAGTCTGCACTTCATTGTCATTGTATCATTTCAAACTCAAAGTGCTAGAGTACAGAACCAAAATAACAAAAAACGTGTCACTGTCCAATTAATTATGGTGCTCACTGTACATTCCCATGAATACCCCACAGTTTCCATCATTTATATAAAACATTGTAGCTGCACAAGTGAAAGACATGACAATGTCGAGGGTCGGTTAGATAACCGTGCTGCGTAGAGTAACCCCTGTCACCCCTTTCACACTGAAGCCAAGCCATGTCAGAACATGGGTCATGTCATGAGCAGTGTTGACTCTTTCACATCAAAGGCAAACACAGGTTTTACCCGGGTTGTTGCTTCAGTGTGAAAGGGGTATAAGTCTATTTTTGTAACACACTGAGGCTGGAATTTAAGGGGAATGATGGGCTCAATTAAAGACCCAGCTAATAAAATGACGTCCCCGGGACGTCCCCTGAACATCTCGAAATGTCATCAGGACGTCTCCTTGACATCTTTTTGTAGGGTTTTCTAAAGGTTATGGGGACGTCGCAGAGAATGTTCCCGGGACGTTCTACTAACGTCCCCCAGACATTCAGAGGATGCTCGGGGGATGTTATTAGAATAGGTTATGGGACGTCGCAGGGACATTCTAGCGATTTCCTGATTACATGACATTATATTGTACCCAGTAACAGATGTTGCAGGAACGTTCCTGAATGTCCCATGAATGTTGTGAGCACAACGTCATATCATAACCAGATAGGGACGTTGCTTGAACGTTTAACGTAGTAACGTTTTTAGGACCTAGGGAACGTCACGTCACTAAAAGGGGATGTCACGTCTTAGCTGGGGATCTTGGTGACTGCTTGCTAAAGCACCTGTCCCTTCTTCCCTGTTTTCCTGATATTGCCATGGCATTTAAGTTTTTAACAATTGCCGTGACTACCTGGCTTCTGCAGAGAATCATTTTCAAAACTGAAACATATCAAGAACTATCCTACCTTAAAAGTAGGGTGACACAGCCGCTAGTAGCCTAGTTTAATTAGTAATACTAGTAAGCTAGCCTACTTTATAGACAAGTAGCAACACAGCAGGACAGGACTACAGAAATCTCTCAAGTTGGAGTAACGTTAGGCTGATTTAGCTAATTTTATTTTAATTTATTTACCTTGATTGCATTTCATTGCCGCCCATTTGTGTAGGCAAATAGTCAGACAAAACCCGCTTTCTACAATAAATACCAAGAGTGACAGAGTGCCTGAATTTATCCTTTAGCCTACTTTTTTTTTCTTATTGTTATGTGATGCACCGATCACTGTCAATGGTGCTGTAATAACGACACAACATGTATGTGGCTGCCTATCAGGGGGGACGCGGATGGAACCGTGCGAGGGGGCCTCTGCAAACTGCACTACGCCACTGTGCGTGTGTATGTGTGTGCGTGCATGTGTGTGTGTATGCGTGCGTGTGCATGTGTGTGTGTGTGTGCGTGTGTGTGTGTGTGTGTGTGTGCGTGTGTGTGTGTGTATGTGTGTGCGCGTGTGTGTGTGTGTGTATGCGTGCGTGTGCATGTGTGTGTGTGTGTGTGTGTGTGTGTGTGTTTTTTTCGTGTGTGCATGTGTGTGTGTGTGCGTTTGTGCTGCTGACAGGCTCTGACTCTGCCTGTAATGACTTATTTATTCAGGGATAATTAGGCAAGCTCAGGGCCGGCGTGGTGATTAATGTGCTTTGTCAGTCCACCGTATAAACACGTCTGCCTCGCGCATGGGTAGCGCCGCTCCCGCTGCAAAATACCGCCCCACCCTCTCATCACAAACCCCCTGCAGAGACACTAGGACTAGAGCTCCTGCAAAATACCACACTGTCCGCTCATCACAAACCTGCTGCCTACACACCAGGATTGGAGCTCCTGCAAAATTCCGTCCCACTCTCTTATCATGAACCCACTGTAGACACACCAGCCCTGGAGCTTCTGCAAAATTATGCCCCACCCACTTATCATGAATCCACTGTAGACAGACCAGGACTGGAGCTTCTGCAAAATAGTGCTCAACCAACTCATCACAAATCTGCTGTCTGCATGTCAGGGCTAGAGCCCTTGCAAAATAATACTCCACTTGCTCACTGACAGTACATCTAGACCAAGTCAACAGAAAAACTTTGTTCTACTCTAACTCAAAAGCCAAGAATGGTCATATCACAAACCCAATCAACTATCTTTATTAACCTTCTAAGACCCAGAAACTCATTTTTATCTGTAGGGGACATGACTGGTCTCAATCTCAAGAACCATATATTATACTATGCTGAACCCTACATTACAAAGGACATTCAATAAAAATAAAATCTATATATTTTTTCACTGCAACATGTTTTTGTCATCCAAGACACTTTTATTATGTCAGAAAATTAAAAAGTTTAACCTTTTTAATGCCAGATCTCAGGAGGGTAAGAGAAACTTCTGTGTTAATTTGATTGTGGGTCATCCCAGATTGTAGTACACAGTCACAAATAAGGAATACAACTTTTGAATTTGTGATGACAGTTGGAACTGTATGTGTGACAGCCTGTCTCCGCCTGTAAAATCAACCATAGTTTTATAAACATCTCCCAATTTCAGTGTTTTTTTTTACCACTGTGGTGCATTCTAGCAAAAACAGCAACGACAAGCATATTTCATGCATGCCAATTGACTTGGTCAAAAGTGATGCATTTTCAGAAAAGTTTCCACAATATCAATATTCAAAGTTAACAGAGTAGTAGTAGTCACATTATGCAGAACTTTGGATACATATTTTGCATATATTCGTCAACCAGTGGCAGGTAAATTAATATACATGTATAGTAGGCCTACATATACAGTATATTCATATAGATAGTATGATACAGAAGTAAAATTTAAAATTATTATTGGTGAGTATGATCAAAGGTTTGAACATACTGACTATCCAACTTCTGTGTTATTGTTGCTTTGAGGAAGAAATGCCCAATAGTGATATTATCATGAGTATTAGGAAGAATGCTAATATCTAGTTGGACAAGTGAACAAATTTGTTTAGTCGTATTAGTTATATCCACTCAGTGGACAAGAAAGCCTCCAAACTCTGGCCTTTGAGACACAAGGCTGGGCTACCCTTTAAAAATGGAATAAGCCTCGGCTACTAAAGAAAGATGGCAGGGGCTGCTGGGTCAGAGGCTGCAGCCTGGGTGGCTCGTTCATGAGCCCCACGCTCTTGGGTCAAATCCGGACCGTGCCAGTGCTGATTGTGGCCGGTAGCTCCATTGGGCCAGGTGCAATTGGCGCCTGCCTCACCCAGCGTACGGGAGGGTTCAGCCGGTCAGTGGTCCGCGTCTCATTGCTCTCTGGTGACCCCCGCTGGTCGATCAGGCGCCCGTAGACCGCATGCCAAAGCCTCATATGACAGGTCTTCCTCCGACTCAAATTTGGTTGTGGGCTGCAGTGTGAAAAGGAGCAGGCTGGTGACACCATGTGTTTCAGAGGAGAACTGCGGATGTCCACACTCTCCCCGAATGGACAGTGGATCACACGTGAACGTGGCTGCGGCTGCGGCTGCAAACAGCTAATTGAACATTCCAAATAAGGGCGGGAATTGCTCAATGCTCAGCCCCAGGCTGGGTACCAGAAAGATGGTGAAACGTCAAAATTTGTGAATCCATTTAATTACAGTTATTTCCTGGACAAAAAACTTTAAATGAACCGCTAATGTCTTAAATTCACAAGTTAGATAGTTTGGAAATCCTTTCTTGATTTTCCAGGAATTTGTGGTGTTAAAATTTGTGCTTTGCTGCCACCTTCTGGAAAGTAAGTAAAGATGGCAAGCTTTCTGTATTGTACGGCATGATGCCATTGTACAATACAGTTGCTTTTTTGTAGGTTTTCTTAAATTTCCATTAAAACACTGAACACCCTGAGGTTGTATACAAGCAACAGAGCAGGACTATATAATAATTCCTTAAAGGGATGCTGCAGATGAAATGGGATACCATCGTCATATTTAGTATTCACATGCCTTACGTGAATACATGCATTTATCCATTTGGACAACCAACATCATAGGTAAAAACCAAACATAAATCTGATACTTATAATCTGTGCATCTTTGAGGTACTGGTACATGTTTCATAAAGTGACAGTACATGTTACAATACCTTTATTTATTAAAAACATCAATTTGAAATTGCTTTTATTTTGAAGCGCAGTCCAACGACATCACAAAACAAGCTAAATGCACCTAACCTTCATCACGTCCATTGCACAAATGCAAGCCTTCAGACAAGAACAATGTTATCAATGTGGTGGATTGTAGCATTTCAGAGTGCAAAGGTGGAGAGTCAATTGTATGCTGCAATTCAGGACAGACTAAAGGCCTTTCTACCTGTGAGCCTTGATGCTAGAGGAGGAAGTGTTTGTTGTGGGTAACATGGCAGCCCGTTTACTTTAAGATTTATTTACAGTTGCTAAAACGTGTTCAAATCTTTTCAAAATTCAGAACAATTAATTTACCAATGTCATCTCTTCTGGCTGCAACACCCGCATGCAAATATTTTTTGGCAGGTTAGTCAAATAAAATCCTGCCAAATGTAGATACAGAAATTTAACCTGAAAAAAAGACTAACTGCCAACTAATATGAGAGTTTTATCTGTGTAGTATGTGTTGCTGAATGCAACATAAATATTATATACAGTTGCAAAATTATTCCCTATACCCTTTACTTTTTGCACACTTTATTGTGTTGTAGATAATTTTAAATGGATAAAATTGATTGCCATTTTTGCCCATCAATCTACACTCAATAACCCATAATGACAAAGTGAAAACAAGTTTCTAGAAATTTTTGCAAATGTATTAAAAATCAAAAACTGAAATCTCTCATGTGCATAAGTATTCATACCCTTTGCTTTAATGTATTTTTAAAGTATCATATCTCATATTTGGTCGCATATCCTTTGCATGCTGTTGCTTCCTGAAGTTGACCCATCAACATCAAAAGACTCTCGATATATTATTTTCAGGGACTGTTACAAGCGATACTATAACCTTTCATACTATAATGCATTCATGACCCACATGCCTCCCTCAGGCAGAACACCAGTGGCAGTAGAGGTTGCGCCCAAACATAAGTTTACTTGCGCCACCAAAGCCCCTGTGCAAAAGAAGGGCAAGGCTGGCAAGGGCGGCAACCTGTCCGCGGCAGTTACGCAGCTACGCGCGGCAGTGCAACAGCTGACGGAAATGCTGGGAGACCGCAGGAATGTGATAGCGGCTCCCTAGCACGAGTCCCCACGGGGGCCAGCTACAGACGTGGATCAGAGCAGGGATCCAGACTGTGATGGGTTTGACACCATTTCTACAGCAGCAACACCTACTTTAATCACGGCGCGTGGTCATTACGACAGACGCTTCACTGACCAGCTGGGGGGCTGTCTGCCAGCACCGCCCAGCTCAGGGATTATAGTTCCAACTGCATCAGTCGGACAATATCAATGTGCTCATACTCCAAGCAGTATTTCTAGCACATTTCATGCCCGTGGTACGGGGCAAACATATAGTTGTGGGACAATATTGCCAAAACCACCTGGCAAATTTGGAGGCCCTCACAGGAGACAAGTGGGTGTGGTCCACAATCTCGGAAGGGTGCCGCCCCCAGGTTTTTCCAGGGTAAGATATACACAAGGTCTGAACCCTGCCCCAGCGAGAAGCCTGGGACAGGATATTACAGGCCTCCTGAAAAAGGGCGCTGTGTCACTAGTACTGCCATCCGAGTGGCTCAGTGGCTTTTACTCAACCTATTTTTTAATACTGAAAAAGGATGGGCTCCTCAGACCGGTTCTGGATCTGAGAGACCTAAATATGTATCTGAAACGATACACTTTCTGGATGCTCCGGACAGTAGACGTTATACACGCCGTACGAACAGGAGATTGGTTCACGGCGGTGGATTTAAAAGATGCGTATTTCCACATTCCTATATGGGTGGAGCATCGGCAGTTTCTGCGATTTGCATTCCGGGGTCGGGCATACGAATTCAATTTTTTCATTTTTCAGAGGTTTATGGACCTAATCTCGGCCGCCTCAGCAGTTGTACCTCTCGGACTCCTGACAGCCAGGCCACTTCAACACTGGTTGAATGCCAAGGCGCTGCACCCCAGGTGGGACTGTCACACCGGGATCAGGGTAACAGGTCAATTCTACCAGCTACTCCACCCATGGCGACAAGTGAGCCGCCTAAAAGAAAGGGTCCGGATGGGGGATATACCCTCACGGCGCATAGTCGTTACGACGGTGCCAGCACCGCTCAGCTCAGGGATTATGGTCAATATCAATCAAACTCCAAGCAGTATTTCTAGCACTGAGACATTTCTTGCCCATGCTACAGGGCAGACATATGGTAGTGAGGTCAGACAACACCTCAGCAATATACCATATAAATCATCAGGGCGGTCTAAAGTCCTGCCGATTGTTGGAAGGGACCCAGAGCCTCACTGTGTGCCATTCACTTACCAGGTATTTGGAACGGCACAGCAGATGTACTGTCTTGCCAGGAGATTCATCCCGGCGAATGGCGTCTCCACCCCGAGGTGGTGGAGGAGATATGGCAGCGCTACAGTCAGGCTCAGACAGACCTGTTCGCCTCTCGAGGGTCTACTCATTGGCCCCAGTGGTTCTTGCTGAGGAAAAGTTCAAGTCCCCTGGGGATAGACGCACTAGCGCACGACTGGTCGGATGGCCTGCTATACGCATTTTCCACCCGAGTCGCTGATCAGTGCGACTCTGCACAGGCTCAGCACGGGCCGCCACAAGCTCCTGCTGGTAGCCCCCAGATGGCCAATGGAACCCTGGTTTCCCACGGTCCTCGGCTTTGTGTGCGATCCACCCTGGAAGATTCCAGTTCGGGAGGATCTGTTATCACAACAGAGCGGCACTGTTTCGTACCCTCAACCAAACATGAGGAGTCTCTGGCTATGGTCACTGAGGAGCCCGACCCATCAATAACGGAGTGCGGCTCCCCTGTCCAACGGACGCTACTCAACTCTAGAGCCCTCTCAATGAGGAGGGCCTATGGGTATATGTGGCAGCTATTTAGCACGTGGTGTTTAAAAGAAGGCTCGGCCCGTACACTGTCCGATAGTGGGAAGGTAGCCAGTACACTGAAAACTTATGCGGCAGCCATATCCAGCAGGCATGTCTGGGTACATAACAAGCCTGAAGGGAGCATTACCTCGTCAGCCGATTCCTGAAAGGAGCTAGGAGGCTGAGACCTGCGAGGTCACTAGTAGCTCCCTCTTGGGACCTCACCTTGGTACTGAGAGCGCTCATGGTTCAGCCCTTTGAGCCTCTCGAGACGATCAGCCTTAAGTGGCTTTCGTTTAAGACAGCGTTTCTGCTAGCGATGGCATCAGGAAGACGCGTTGGTGAACTCTGCACTCTCTCCATCAGCGCAGAGTGTCTAAGATGGAGACCGGCTGACTCAGGAGTTACATTGCAGCCTATTGCATCGTTCCTGTCCAAAATTGTTTAGGCATTTCACATCAACCAGCCGATCGAGCTTGCGGCGCTTCGCCCCCCGCCAGGCGAAGACCAGTGGGACGCACACCTGATATGTCCAGTGCGTGCGCTGCGATGCTACATCGAAGCTATCGCTTCCTTTATACAGGGCAACTCTTTGTCTGCTACGGCAAGACTAAGGGGACAGCGCTCTCGGCTCAAAGCCTCTCCCGGTGGGTAGTGAAGGCAATAGCCACAGCCTATGAGGCAAGCGCTAAACCCTCTCCTATTGGTGTCCAGGGTCGGTCCACCAGAAGTATGGCTACTTCATGGGCAGCCCTGGAAGGCGTACCTCTTAAAGATATTTGTGAAGCGGCGACATGGACGTCCCGTGCACATTTATGAGGTTTTATCACGTCAATGGGGTGCCAGGCTCAATGGTCGGTACAGCCGTCTTACCTGCAGCTTTGGCATCCACGCAAGAATGATAGTCCCTCCTGACACTTTGGGTACAAATCATCCATATTGATGACCCTAATGGTCGGAGGAACGAAATAGAATGAACAGTTACAACTGTAGCCATGTTCTATGAGTTGTTAGGGATCATGGTCACTCGGGACCTTTTTAAGGGCGAGAAAATTGTTCTGAGGACGCAATAACGCTCCCCCATTTATGTGAGGAATTACACCACTATGCTGGGGTCATGTACCATGACAATTCTGGTATAAAAGTCTCAATGCATCTGGCCACAGAAGGCCATCCATATTGACGACCCTAATGGTCATCCGGAACTCATAGAACATGGTTACAGTCGTAACCGTTCGTTTTCAACATTTAGTAAACATTTGAAATATTTAGCTGAAAGTCTGATTTAGATAAATGTTAAAAATTGTTAAATGTTTAAAATATTAAGATTAATTTACAAAACATTTAGCAAATATGTCATAGGTTTAGCTAAAATTGTCCATTTGTTTAAGAAATTACTAATTCTGTAAATATATTAAACATGTACTGTTTCAGGTTACTCCATGTTGGAAAGTCACATTTAGCTTGTTTATTTTTGTTTTTAATATTTTTATATAATACAGATTTAGTATTTATACCTGTCGTGTCAAACACCAGGAATGTAAGGCAAAGTGAAAAATGTTGGGTTAAATGTGAAAAAATATGTATTTTGGATAAATGTGGGGGAAAATGAATCGTAACATAACTACATTTTATGCTGCATTTGGCACCTGAGTGTAGACGCTGCTGTCTGTCAAGCACTTTGGGCTGCCACTTGTATGAAAGGTGCTAAATAAAGTTTAATATTATTATAACTCAGTATCAAAAGATACCAGGTACAGTCATGAGGCTGCAAATGTTTCCTTTCTTGCTATTTTTATGACTTCTGGCAGTAAATAATGATACTGTTTTACCTTGGAGTATCCCTAAATCCATCAGCTGAGGCCATTGGAGAGCAAATTACTTTTCTGTAGTTAAGGCAGAGCAGGCTGCTGGCATAAACACTATATGCTGTCGTTTAGGGCCACAACCATCCCTATAGGCCACACAATTCAAGTTTATAGTTTATTTTTTGTAGCACTTTGGGGCCACAACAAATCAGAAGGGGACGCAAATAAATTTATCCATGCTTTTGTTATGTCTAGGCTAGATTACTGTAATGCGCTGCTATCTGGCTGCCCTAAATCCTTGCTAAATAATCTCCAATTTGTGCAGAATGCAGCCGCTCGCATTTTGACTAGAACTAAGAAATATGGGCATCTTACTCCAGTGCTAGCATCGCTTCATTGGCTACCAATTAAATATAGGACAGACTTTAAGGTTTTGCTTCTGACCTTTAAAGTTTTCAATGGACTTGCACCAGTGTATATATGTAATCTGCTTTTACCCTATAAACCAAAAAGTTCACTTTGTTCCCAAGATGCAGGCTACTAGTCCCTAGAATATCTAAAAACCTGACGGGTAGGAGAAATTTCTCCTCCAGAGCGCCGCTACTGTGGAACACTCTACCAAAATTTATAAGGGAATCAGACACAGTCTCAATATTTAAGTGTAGATTAAAAACGCACCTCTATAATCAGGCTTATAATGAGTTGTAGTCTGGAGACAGGGCCAGAGAAGCCTTTAACCATAGAGTAACGTGGGGTGGCATCCTTTCCTTACTGCCACCTGTCAACAGCTGTGACCCCATTTTCCTGGGCTGGCTCTTGATAGGTGGGTAGGATTGTTTCCCTCTCATGACTGCATGGGTTCTCATACTCTGTCCTCATAGCTATGCAACTATAGATTACTCCTGGCGGGGGCACTTGTGCAATCCCCAGTTGTTGTTTTTTTTCTCTCCAACTTTTTCTACATTCTGCCGGCTCGAGAGCTGTTGTCAACTGGACTCCCTCACCGCTACTGTCCAGGTTCCTCTCTGTCGCCATTTGCCCCTCCCCTCCCCACCTCCGTTGCCTGCTGCACTCGCCGCCCGGTTCCCCCCCATCATTGCTGCCACTTCTGGACTGTCATCTAGCTGCTGCTAATTATATTAACATGAACATTGGTTGTTTTGGCCACTCAGGGTCTAGGCTGGTCAGGGCTGCATCAAGCCTGTTTTGGCCATTTGCCCATAAATTCTTGTCCACGTCACAATAAGTGGCCTCATTGTTCATGCACCTCATAAAACCTTTTGGCGTGGCAAATCCAAGCTTGACATTGACCTGATGTGATATCGTCACATGCCTCATCCATGGCCCAAAGGAGGGTAGCACCAGTCTATGGGTAGCACGCTCCATGCTGAAAAAAAATCCTCAGTTGGGTTGAGGAAAGTATGGGGGCAGGTATAGGTTCACAAATTGGGGATGGGCCTGAAACCATGCCTGAACCACCTCTGTGTGGTAAAACCTGACATTGTCCTCTCCCTGTCTATCCTGCTCCATGTTTGAAAGAAATTGCAGTGTTCACACCCCCTTTTATGTATATGGTGAACAATTGTGGCTACCACTATGTGAAATCAATTAGCAATAACGAGTTGTCATTTTGTGTGGTCATCATCCATCATACATGTAATTTAGATGCTTATATTTAACAAACATGTTTTATTTCTGTAGTTCTCAAAATCTATATACAGTGAGCACCATAATTCATTGGACAGTGACACATTTTTTGTGATTTTGGTTCTGTACTCTAGCACCTTGAGTTTTAAAGGATACGATTTGAGGGTATCCATATCAGATGAACCGTTTAGAAATTATAGAACCTTACTATAACCTCTCTGCATCTGAATGGATCTCTATGGGAATTGGGGGGTGGGACTAGATTTAGCTGTAAATTATGCTGGAACAGTATGGAATACATGGTTGGTGAAATGGCTGTAAGTCATCAAGGGTCTGAGGTATCAAATGAGTCTGAAAACATCACTCTGCCGCAAGATATGCAGTAGATATGGATGGTTCACTTTTATAGTATCGCTTGTAGGAGTACCAGAAAATAAGATATCAAGAGTCTTTTAATATTGTTGGGTCACAGACATAACAAATTCATGGCATGCAATGATTACTTTATTCTACATTATGTTAAACTGTCCAATATTTTTTGAAGCCCGAAATTGAGGGGGGGGGGGGGACTATGTACAAAAGGTTCTATGATTTCTAAATGAAAAATGAATAAATTTTTTCCCCAACAAAAAATTGTATGTGTCCTTGTGGTCTAATAAACATGTTGAATGTATTTCCTACCACATAAGTCGTTCGCAAAGTGTTTTTTTGTTAATGTTTTGAATGTTACACTGTTGACATCCCGCCTCCATTTTTAAAGCCAGAAACAGCTAAAATGGTGTAAACGTCATGAATGGGCGGTTCCTGCTCATTTGATTGACATGGCCAGGCCATGTGGGCAGGCTTCCAGGCAAACTTATTTTAGCTTAGGACCGAAACATGCCTCACGTAAATACGCGAACGTCGACGCTTCGAACTACGCAAACAGTTTTTTTTTTGCCATAACATTTCTGAAAGACAAGCCAGAGCATTGCAGCAAGGGACACTATAGCAGCAACAACAGTAAACAACTATCTTGTTCGATCTGTGCTTTCCTCTGGTTTGTCTTTCACAAATGTCATGGCAAAGTTCTTGTTTTCATGTATGGTTACTGTTCATTCGTTTCTAGTCTTTGCTGTTTTGTATTGTTCAGTTAGATGTATGTCTTCGACTGTTTTAATGCAGTATGCTTTGACAATACAGATTCAATGTCTTGTCATGCCAATAAAGCGAATTGAATTGAGTCCACGGTCAGAGAAAATATGTGTGAAACGTCACCACAATGCTTGTGCGTCGTCGTGCGCTTCTGAAAAGAACACGTGATAAGCAATTTTCGGGGAGCCCTTTTCTCTTACGTGCTCAATGTCGCCATCTAGTGTTCTGAAACTACATAGTATACCTTTAAAGCTGACAGTCTGCACTCCACCTTCAACGTCGTTGTATCCTTTCAAACTCCCAAGTGCTAGAGTATACAGAAGCAAAATAACAAAAAATGTGTAACTGTCCAATGAATTATGGTGCTCACTGTAGTAGAAAAAATTGTTTAAAATCTATAGGCTTTAGAAAATAGTTAAGTGATTAGCCATTAAGAGCAGTTTGATTAAGTGATGGTCAAATGTAACAAATGAGAAGAGAATCATATGAAAAGCATTCTGAGCATTGCATTGTGAAAGGCAATTACTTTATATGAAAGGTATATCTAGATGTAACACTGATTTGGTTTGGTGAAAAAGTTGCGGTGTAATTTTGTGTATTGTGCTTACTAAATTGAAAATGTGCTCAAAGTTTTTTTTTTTAAAACAGCCTTTTGATGATCGGTTTTGAGTTTTGTACTAAGAGTTGCGAAATTGTGCAACATACTAGTGAAAATAGGACCAAGTCGATTAAAAAAAACTGTAAGCAAGTAAATATAAAACCTGTCCAAATGTCCCACATTGTTCAAATCCTGCTTTATGGGATTAGCAAAGGTTTCGTAGCAATGGTGGCTTTGCTTGTCTTGGAATATAAACACTTGGAAAATGAAAGTTAAAATGGCACAAAAAATGAATACTTATAAACCAAGTGGTAAATAATAAAAGTTGAGCATGTGAGGTTCAGAGTATGACATATAAAATTTAAGGAGTTTTTCTATTTTTACTAAACACACACACACACACACACACAATAGTTTTGATCTTGAAAATCACACTATACAGAATATGTAGGGGTCATTTGTTAGAGTTGTATACTAAAAATATGAAAAGTTTACAAATACTTTAAAATCATATTTGAGTTTGTGTATCAAGAAAGCGCATAAATGTAATCAAGTTTTTATGTTGAATAGTTGTAAACATTCCAGGGACAAAGCTTTGTCATACATACCAGGCACACCAAGTACATTGCTAGCTAAGCAACATTTGCCATGTCTAACAAATTATTTCCCTCTTACAGAAAAGATTGGGTTGAGTGGTTGTGCCTGTGCTGTCATCTCATTGGTTTATCTCTCGGGGCGACTAGTCGACTAGTCCTGATAGAGGGAAAGATGAATGCAGCTAAGTACACCGAGATCCTTGAAGAAAACCGGCTCCAGAGCTCTCTGGACCTCAGACTGGGTCGAAGGTTTACCTTCCAACATGACAACGACCCGAAGCACACAGCCAAGAGAACAAAGGAGTGGCTTCGGAGAAAGTCTGTGCATGTCCTTGAGTGGCCCAGCCAGAGCCCAGACCTGAATCCAATTGAACATCTGTGGAAAGAGCTGAAAATGGCTGTGTACCGACGCTCCCCATCCAACCTGACGGATCTTGCAAGGATATGCCAAGAGGAATGGGCAAAAATGTCCAGAAACAAGTGTGCCAAGCTCATAGCTTCTTTCCCAAGACGCCTTGAAGCTGTAATCGCTGCCAAAGGTAGAGCAACCAAGTATTAGGCTAAGGGTGTGTACAGATATGTAACCCCAAATAACTTATTTTTGTCAGTAAAATAAAATTGCATATTTTCTAAAAACCTGTTTTCACTTCGTCATTACTGGCTATTGTGTGTAGATATTTGAGGCAAAAAATGAACTCAATCTATTGTAGTATAAGTCTGTAACGTAATAAAACGTGGAGAAGGTGAAAGGGGTGTGCAGACTTTCCGGCTTGACTGTACATCCAGAATAAAAGTCAGAAGTGTAAGCAAGGCCTACCTTGTGAGTTGACCATGGATGTGTCTTTTTTCATGTACAGATTGCCTTTCCATTGTACACATGCAGTCCTTTGTTTTTCTTTGTTTCCCAATGTTTCTGTATCTGTACTATTTTAAGTTTAATCTTGACAATCCGCTGAAGCCTACGGTCATCTCTTTTGCTTGCGCACCTTCTTTGCCTTTGATCAAAAGACGGCAAGGTTTCATTGAACGTAGTGAAAACAACCAGCGGCCGGGGGACCGACCGCTGCATGGACGCAAACCAGGTTGGTTCTTTTTGAACCCCAAGCAAATATCGGCTACGGGACGTTATCCAGGATGGCGGCTATGAAACAACTGCAAAAGGACATGGATGAATTAAAAACATCAGTGAATATGATGTCAACTGATTTGGCTGCCATGTCGAAGCAACAGACCGTCATAACGGATCTGCTGAAGGAAATCAAGTTACTCAAAAAGCGGAACATGGAGCAGGAAAAGAAAATCAAGTCCCTAGAAACTCGCGTAAGTGACTTGGAGCAATATTCGAGACTGAACGATGTTTTGATATCTGGTCTGGCTATTAAACCACGGAGCTACCTTCACGCAGTGAAAGGCTCCGAGTCGGAGACCAGTCCGGATCATGAGGAGACAACAGAAGAACAGGTAACGGCATTCCTACGTGGAAAAAACATTGACATTGATATGAATAACATTGAGGCCTGCCATACACTACCTGCTAGAAAATAAAAAGACAAGCCTGTCAAGCCAACTATAATAATCCGTTTTGTCAATAGAAAACATAAAGTTGATCTACTTAAGCAGGGGAGGAAACTGAAGGGCACAAATGTTTTTATTAATGAGCACCTCACTAAGAAGAATGCGGATATAGCATGGAAAGTGAGACAACTTAGAAAACAAAGCAAGATTCAGACAACTTGGACTGTCAACTGCAAGGTTTTTATAAAACCACAAGGGGCTCCAGAAAATGCCAGTGGGATGTGCATCAGGAGCATAGAACAGCTTGAAAGATTTGATAAAGACTGAGTCCACCCTATGCCCGCTCAAAACGGTATATTAATTTCACAGCCAAATTAAAAATGTTGAAAGCACTACTTCACGCATGTACACATTATTTTAATCATGTTTGAACTTCAACAGGATTTAGATCCAGATCAAAATCTCCTAAATAACATCAATATAAATTGCTGTTATTATACTGATCAACAATATAATATAAATATAAATTATGAACATGGTATATCTATTATCCATATCAACAGTAGAAGTTTATTTGCTAATTTCCAAAACATAAAAGAATACCTGGGACAGTTTAAAAAGCCTTTCAGCATCATAGCAATTTCAGAAACATGGATTAACACAAACAGGGGTTCTGATTTCAGTCTTCATGGATATGGTTTTCACCACATAAGCAGAGAAAAGGGGAATGGTGGTGGTGTAGCTTTGTTTGTTGGTGAAGGACTTACTTATAAGGTGCTTGAATGCATGTCAATGGTCATTGATGATGTGGTGGAATGCATTACAATAGAGATAAGTATGGAGAGAATGAAGAATATGATTGTCAGCTGTGTGTATAGGAAACCAGGATCCAGCATAGACATATTTATGTCTAATATGGAAAGGCTGTTTACAACAACTACACAAAAGGTTAATTATGTATGTGGAGACTTCAATATTGATTTGTTGAATCCAAAGGGACATAAATTGACAAATGATTTTTTAGAACTTATGTATAGTATGAGTCTCTATCCAACAATTACAAAGCCAAGCAGGATAACAACCCATAGTGCTTCCTTAATAGATAATATATTTACAAACAATATGGATAACAACATGATGAGTGGAATAATCATCAGCGATATTAGCGACCATTTACCCGTGTTTACAATATATAAGTGTAACTATAATAAGAGGAAGGAGTTAAATGAAATAAAATATAAAAGAATTAGAACTGAGGAATCAATATCTGTTTTTAGAGAAGAATTACTGAAATTGAACTGGAACAGTATATGTGAAGAAACAAATGTTGATAAAGCGTATGAGTTATTTTTAGAGACATTTAAAGATCTATATGACAAAAATTGCCCATTAAAGCAGTATAGTATCAAGAGTAAATATGTAGAAAATCAGTGGATGACAAAGGGACTACAAAATGCATGCAAAAAAAAGAATAATCTATATAAGATATTTATTAAATACAAAACTAAAGTGGCAGTTAAAATATAAGAAATTTAAAAATAAGCTAACAAACATTATGAGGATATGTAAAAAGGATTACTATACTAAACTATTAGATAAAAATAAAAACAATGTTAAAGGAATATGGAATATATTAAATCATATTATTAGAAATAAACCGTCTAGCCTATCTTATCCTGATCATTTCATAGACAAGGACAGGAAAATTACAATTATGAAGGATGTGGTGGATGAATTTAACAACTTTTTTGTAAGTGTGGGTCCTAAACTAGCAAATGAAATAAAGGATGTGGATGTGACATCTGCTGAACAGTACTGTGGAGAGAGAAACTCTGATTCACTCTCCTTGGGAACTGTGGATAAGAAAGAAATTATAGATATAGTAAAGAAATGCTTAAATAAAACTTCCTTAGATGGGGATGATATAGATATGGCTTTAATAAAGAAGGTAATTGATGAAATTGCAACTCCACTTTGTCATATATGCAATTTGTCATTTGAAGCAGGAATATTCCCGGCTAAAATGAAAATTGCAAAAGTTATTCCTCTTTTTAAAGCTGGTGACAAACATAATTTCACTAATTACAGACCAGTTTCATTATTACCACAGTTTTCAAAGATATTGGAAAAGCTTTATGTTGAAAGACTTGATACATTCATTGACAAACACAATATACTAATGGACAGTCAATATGGTTTCAGATCATCCAGATCTACTTCAATGGCATTAATGGAGCTTATCGAGGAAATAACAGGTTGTGTAGACAGAAAAAAATATGGTGTAGGAATTTTTATTAATTTAAAGAAAGCGTTTGATACAATTGACCATGAGATTTTAATTAAAAAAATGGACATATATGGTGTTAGAGGTGTAGCACAAAAATGGCTGCAAAGCTACATTCAGAATAGGAAGCAGTTTGTGCAGTTGGGTAGTTACAAGTCCACATGCTCAAACATTACCTTTGGTGTCCCACAGGGGTCAGTCCTGGGACCTAAATTGTTTATTTTATACATTAATGACATTGTGAAGGTTTCTGATGTGTTGAAATTGATTTATTTTGCAGATGATACAAATATTTTTTGTTCAGGAGAGGATTTGCAGCAGGTTTTAGATGTGGTTAAGTATGAAATGTTGAAATTAAAATGTTGGTTCAATTCAAATAAGTTATCATTAAACCTGAACAAAACAAAGTTTATGATTTTTGGAAGTCGTAAAATAAACACAACAGTTTATATGGAAATTGATAACACAGAAATTGAAAGAGTATACGAAATCAAGTTTCTTGGTGTTTTAATCGACCACAAGCTGTGCTGGAAACCTCATATAAATTATATATGCTCAAAGATTGCTAGAAGTATTGGAATAATGGTTAAAACAAGACACATCCTCAATCAGAAAACTTTACACACCTTGTACTGTGCACTTATTGTACCCTTTCTGTCATACTGTGTTGAAGTTTGGGGAAACACTTACAAAAGCACTTTATGCAGGATTTGCACATTGCCAAAAAGAGTAATGCGGATAGTACACAACACTGAGTACCGTGAGCATACAAATAACCTGTTTTTAAAGTCACACACTCTGAAATTTTAGTAAATTTTAAAACTGCTCAAATCATGTTTAAAGCTTGGAAAGACCTTTTACCAAGAAACATTCAAAGATTATTCAATAAAAGAGATGACACCTATGACGACTTGTGTATATATGGGCGGCAGTGTAGTACAATGGGTAAGGAGCTGGACTTGTAACCGAAAGGTTGCAGGTTCGATTCCCAGGTAGGACACTTGAGCAAGGTACTTAACCTGACTTGCTTCAGTATATCCAGCTGTATGAATGGATAAATGTAATAAGAAATTGTGTAAGTCGCTCTGGATAAGAGCGTCTGCTAAATGCATGCAATGTAACTCATTTAAGAGGGAAACTCAACCTCAAATATCCTACTATCCGTACTACTATGAAAAGCATGTGTATTTCAGTTTGTGGGGTTCGAATATGGAACGATATAGATGAGGAAATAAAAATGTGTAATGTCATCACAAATTTCAAATTCAAATATAAGCTGTATTTAATAGATAAGTATGTGAAACTATAGAGTTGTTTTAATGTTACATTTTATTTGTATTTATATATATGGATTATTTTATTTATATATAACTTTTAGAAAACTTGATTCATTTTTGGCATATGTTTTGACTTTTACTACTTTTTGTAATATAAATTTGTTATAGAGGGAGCAGGACAAGTCCGAATAACTACATCCACATAGGCAAGTCCCGCATTGATCGAGAAAACGTAAAGGGGTAAATGCCCGATCTCCCAAGAGAGAGAAACATTTTACAGGTGAGCCAACGGAGCACCTGACTAACATGACTAACGCAAGCTTAATTGAAAACACACACCCTAGCCTCTCCGTAATGGGAAATGCAACAAGGCGAAAAGAACAGAGCTAACGTTCTAAGACTATTTTCAGAAGCGCGCAATCCCGCAAAGACATGTCCACAACATCACCCAAGCTCCACATAAGGAGAGACTCACCCGGAGAACGAACAGAACTACAAATCATCCCACAGGTAAAATGGGCGAACAGGACAGCTGCAACAAAAGACCAATGCAACCTTAATTGAAGATAGCACGCACTGCCTCTAAGAATAAATAGAGCCCTAAAGTCAGTATGAAAAAACGCCCTGTCTCTCAATAAACAAACTCCTCTTGCTTACAGAGAAGACAGCAGATAGAGAGAGGAGAAAGAGACAGCAAATGGCAAATGATCTAGGCAAACTACAAAGGACAGACCAGAAAGCGGAGACTGAAATGAGCACACAAAACAGGAATTAAACCTGACAGCTCAAAGCACAAAGGCAAGTCCCGCAAAACTCCAATAAAGCACAACAGAGCACAATGGAGCAAAACGGTCTCCTTAAAACACTAGAACAAACATACTGGCTTAAACTTTAAAAAGGGCTAAATAAACCGCACACAAAACAGCACAAATAATGCCAAACAACACACCACAGCACAAACAACAAACAATCACAATCAATAATCAATATCGAAGCCCAGAACAAAAGGAACATGGGCTTAAATAGCTCACCGGCATTACATCCCAGCTGTGAACGCTAATTACTTACTCCGTGAAAAGAAGGGACGGAGCCAAAACTCCACCAACGGAGCAGCGCCCACGTGTGGCGACCGAGGAACACGACTGCAAGGGAAAAAGGGTCATAAACCATGACAGGAGCCCCCGTCTAAGGGACGACCCAGGCGATCCCTAAAATAAACCACAGCGGAAGTTCCTAAAAGAGCCATAAAAAAGTCAATTAAAAAAAAAAAAAGTATTTTTTTTTATTTTTTTTTAGAAGGGTAGGGAGGGTGGGACTAAGGGTGAGGAGGGTGTGGAACTAACTGGTACCTGGAAACAAGCACCCTGGAGAAAATAATCAGCACCCTGGTTCCTGGCTACCTAACCAAAACCTTACTACGCCTAACTCTCTTCTTGAGGCGTGCCGGGCAAGAGGCGACTTTAAAAGCGTGAACTCAAGGACATTTGGCCTATGAACTGAGACCAAAGCCCTTGAAAGCGTACCCCTGACAGGGATAAATCCCCAACCGGGATTACCTCGAAAATAAAAAAGGCAAAATAATAAAGTAGTGGGCTGCTGGGAAACCAAACAAGATTAACTGGCCCTCTCGGCGCCTATCTACCAGGGTAGCTGGAAAACAAAAAACATCAAGGTACTAACAATAACCAAGACACGCCATAAACAGTTGGCCACAAAACCCATCTTAGTAAAAAGAAATTCCCCTAAAAAAGCTGCTGGCCCCGGTAATGGCTTCGATATTCTGTAATGGGGCGTGACGTGTGAGGTGGGAGGAGCCAAACGCAGCAAGGGGATTCTTTAAGCCCCAAGGCCACTAACGCGGGAAACCCCGCAGTTAAGGGAGGAGACAAGACAAGAACACACGTACCAAAGCTACAGACCAGCTCACTGTCACACCCTAATGAGTAGAAGCGCAAACGCCAAGTTTTCAGCAAGAAAACCAAATAAGGCCAATGGAACAGAGCACCAGGTTCCCATACTTCTACGAGCAAAGTGACAGAAGAAAGAGCCAGAAACAACAAACGCCCTGTCTCGGCAACGAGACGCATAAGAACAGGCGAGTAGCGCAAAAGGTACACACAAAACACACACAACTAACAAATACTGAAAACGAATAGAAATGAGTAGACCAAGAGGCAAAAGGAACGGGGATCTAAAGTTCCAAGGCTACTATCGAGGGCTCGCAGTCAAACGCAAACATGTCCATAGCATCGTCCAAGCTCCATATAAGGAGGGACACACCCGGGGAACGAACAGAACTACAGTTCCGAACAAAATCGTCCCGCAGGTGAAAAGGACGAACAGGACAGCAGCACCAGACATCACCGGCTAAAAGACTAACACGAGTTAAATAGAAAATAAATGCCATGCCTCTTGATAAAGAGGAATGTAACGAGCCGAAGGAACAGATATAACATTCCATGGCTAGTTTGATAGGCTCGCAGTCAAATGCAACGACCAGGAAGCAGGAACAGAAAAAAGCCAGGGGAGATGAGTCCTAATAACTACATCTACATAGGCAAATACACCAGGGGGGACGAGTCCTAATAGCTACTTCCACATAGGCAAGTACGCCAGGGGGGAAGAGTCCGAATAACTACATCCACATAGGCAAGTCCCGCATTGATCGAGAAAACGTAAAGGGGTAAACGCCCGATCTCCCAAGAGAGAGAAACATTTTACAGGCGAGCCGACGGAGCACCGTCGACCCATAACTTTACTAGCAAACATGACTAACGCAAGCTTAATTGAAAAAACACCCTCGCCTCTCCGTAATGGGAAATGCAACGAGGCGAAAAGAACAGAGCTAACGTTCTAAGACTATTTTCAGAAGCGCGCAATCCCGCACACACATGTCCACAACATCACCCAAGCTCCACATAAGGAGAGACTCACCCGGAGAACGAACAGAACTACAAATCGTCCCACAGGTAAAAAGGGCGAGCAGGACAGCTGCAACAAAAGACCAATGCAACCTTAATTGAAAATAGCACGTACTGCCTCTAAGAATAAATAGAACCCTAAAGTCAGTATGAAAAAACGCCCTGTCTCTCAATAAACAAACTCCTCTTGCTTACAGAGAAGACAGCAGATAGAGAGAGGAGAAAGAGACAGCAAATGGCAAATGATCTAGGCAAACTACAAAGGACAGACCAGAAAGCGGAGACTGAAATGAGCACACAAAACAGGAATTAAACCTGACAGCTCAAAGCACAAAGGCAAGTCCCGCAAAACTCCAATAAAGCACAACAGAGCACAATGGAGCAAAACGGTCTCCTTAAAACACTAGAACAAACATACTGGCTTAAACTTTAAAAAGGGCTAAATATACCGCACACAAAACAGCACAAATAATGCCAAACAACACACCACAGCACAAACAACAATCACAATCAATAATCAATATCGAAGCCCAGAACAAAAGGAACATGGGCTTAAATAGCTCACCGGCATTACATCCCAGCTGTGAACACTAATTACTTACGCCGTGAAAAGAAGGGACGGAGCCAAAACTCCACCAACGGAGCAGCGCCCACGTGTGGCGACCGAGGAACACGACCGCAAGGGAAAAAGGGTCATAAACCATGACATGTCTACCCTAACGCCAGAGGGTTTTCATGTTTTAGAATTGCCCTGGAGAACATTCTGCCAGATAACGCCTCTAAAAGGTTCAGATTCCAGGTTCTCACAGATTACCTGAAACTGGAGGAGGCCCAGCTCATGGCTGACTTTTACTGAAATTCCAGGTACCCCTTCACTGACACCATGGATGCTCTCACCAAGATGTATGGGCAGCCTCACTGTTTAGCCCTTCAGAACATCGCCAAACTAATGGACGGGGCAAACATGGCAAGTGGAGACATGAAATCCTTCTGCATGTTTGCCTTGTGAGTGCGCTCAGTGGTGAGCATGCTGGAGCAGCTGGGGATAAAGGGTCGAGTCGAGCTAGTGTGGCTCACACGTTACTCGTCTACTGGCAAAGCTTCCCCATGACCTCAGATCAAAGTTTCATCTACCCCTTAAGAATCCCCATTCCCACACTCATTGACCTGTCGGAGTGGTTGGAATATGATATCCAGATCCAGGAAGACAATGTGCATTCCTCAGGTCACTACAGAAGGGAGTTTGCACCTAAGAAGCGGGGCCAGCACAAGGAAGAGAGACCAGCTAAGGCCACTATTCTTCTCAGCAGAGAAAAGCCATATGATTTCGGGACTAAGTCCTCAGAGCAGCAACTACAGATTACGCCAGCAAAGGTGACAGATAGAGCCAAAGCTTACTGTCCATATTGTGACAACAACGATCACTTTGTAAATGGCTGTGCCAACTTCAAGGTGCTTAGTAAGGAGAGCAAGAAAGTTGGATTAAGACTAACAAACGCTGCTGGCACTTTGGTAGAGCACATCTAGCAGCTAATACATAATACGGCAGCCTCGTCATCAATTTATCTGACGTTTGTTTGTTCTGGTCTTCACTAGGACTCTATCTAACCTGTCTTTTCACCACCTACCATGTGTCTAACCCCCATTCCTCTGTGCTCTATGCCTCGCCCCAGGAGGTCCAACCACCGCAGGTGGCTAACCTGGTCTGCCCACCCCTGTCCTCTTATAAGGAACTTTCAGTGGTGGGTGGACTATGGAACTGCCGGTCAGCTGTCCAGAAAGCCGACTTCATCACTGCCTACGCCAAGATGAAGTCCCTAGACCCCAGATAACACAGCTACTCCTTTTCGCACACCCCCAGGGCCTCTGGCCGAGGCGGGGGCACTGGTTTGCTTATCTCTCAGTCCTGGAAATTCTCCATACCCTCTGTACTAGGGCCCGACCGATATGGGATTTTAGGTCCGATACCGATGTCGATAAAGAGGGGTTAAAATTTCCCGATTTCCGATAAATCTGCCGATATACAGTATATATATTTTTATAATGTAAATCAGACATATCCCAGAAATCATCAGTCACATTTGGGTCTTAAAGAGCAATTATTAAAGAATTGCACTGGAGGCAGGATTTGTTTTACTTACAAACAATAAACTATTAATTTAACATTATATAACATCATACATAGAACATAGTATGTCACCTAACCTTTGAAAGTAAAGTAAAACTAATTGAAATATATACATATTCTTTTATAACAATGTAACATTCTTTAATCTTTATTATTACACACTGGCCAGTCTCTGGTTCAAATGTTCTCAAACAGAAAACAATAAGTATGTTCTACATTAGAACAATAGTATGTCACCTAACTTTTGAAAGTAAAGTAAAACTAATTGAAATAATATATGCATACTTTTATAACAAGGTATATTCTTATTACACACTGGCCACTGTCTCTTTGGTTCAAACGTTCTCAAACAGAAAACAGTAAGTATGTTCTGCATTAGAAAAATAGTATGTCACCTGACCTTAAAATAAAATAAAAATGAACTTAAATATTATGCATGTTCTTTTGGAACAAAGTAGGTGTACATTTCTTCATTTCACACACTGGTCACAGGCTCTTGAGGTTAACGGTCAACTTCAATACTGCCAATTTAACAGAAGCAGGTTGTAGTGCAGGAAGCACAGCTTCTCTGCATTTTCTCCTGAGAGTGACATTCTTTTTGCTAGTTTTACATTTTCAAAAGAGAAAAGAAAAATAACAGTCCATGAAAAGACCAATAAAATGGGTACACGCATGGTCAGAAGTTCAAGCTAGTTAGCTAGCTAGCTCGCTTGACAGACCTTACTGACTGGGATTGGGGAAGCTAAACTAGCTAGCTAGCTAGCTACCTATCGATAGGTAGATTGAGTATGAAGATTGAGCAATTGACTCCAGAATATGCTAAAGATATGCACTTGGAATCATTAATGGGACTCTAGCTACATTCAACACTCTTGAATTGATTTCACTGTTTATAGAACTCAACGTGGCCGCAACAAGTTCTTCTAACATCACTTGCAAATGTGTTTACTCTGGGAACCTAGCCAAATTATTAGCTAGCTAGCTAGCTAGCAAGCAAGCTAGCTAAATGTTAGTTAAGAAATGTAGTTAGCCTCAGTCATTTGGCGACTAAAGCGGCAAGTAAGGTAACGTTAGTCTTGGCTGTGTAACGTTGACATTTATTGTCCAACAAAATGAAATGTCTTTGCTAGTTGTTAATTTACGTTACAGTTGTGTTTTTCTCACAAACAATAATTTACCTCAATCCACGTTTGACGCAGCAGCCATGAATGTGTAGTTGTATCGATGATCCGCGTTCAATCACGGAGTCGAGAGGGTGAGACCATAATGTGGAGTGGAGGTATATGGTTAATCAGCGAACGGCGCCCTCTACTGGGGAAATTTAGTAAAATTGTGTTTAAGTGTTTAAAAATTATAATTTTGTTTTTACATATTTTATCGGTGCTTATCGTGGATTTTTTTCCCGATACAGATATATCTGTGACAGGCCAATATCTGCCGATAATATCGGTGCTCCGATATATCGGTCGGGCCCTACTCTGTACACAGCCTAAATATCTCCTCCTTTGAGTTTCATGCAGTCACTGTAACTCACCCATCTAAACTTAACATTGTTGTTCTCTACCGCCCTCCAGGTCCACTCAGCGCTTTCCTGGATGAACTGGACACTCTCCTGAGTTCCTTCCCTGTGGATGGCACCCCTATACTTCTACTGGGTGACTTCAACCTCCAGCCAGAGAGTTCCCAGTTATCCAGTGTCGCCTCACTCCTCCAGTCCCTCGCCCTCACCCAGTCCCCATCGCCCGCCACCCACAAGGCTGGTAACTAACTAGACCTTGTATTCACCAGGAGCTGCGCCATGTCTGAACTCACGGTGACTCCGCTCCATGTATCAGACCATTTATTTATTTCATTCTCTCTCTCCTACCCACTCTCCTGCAACTCCTCTAACAACCTACCCTCTGTAACTTTCAGGAGAAATCTCTGCACTCTCTCGCACTCCTCTCTCTCTACCTCTGCTCTCTCTACACTTCCTCCTCCTGCATATTTTGTTAATTTGCCTATCGATGTTGCCACCTCCACCTTTAACTCCTGCCTCTCTCAGTCTCTCGACTCACTATGTCCTCTTGTCTCCAAACCAGCCCAATCATCACCCCCCTGCCCGTGGCTGACGGATTCTCTCAGATCCAGCAGAACCACGCTGCGAGCTACTGAGAGAAAGTGGAGGAAATCTAGATCCCCAAATGATCTGGCCTCGTATCACACTCTGCTGGCAGCCTTCACATCAGCAATTACATCTGCTAAGACTATTTTTTCAGTCAAAAATTAATGCATGTATGTCTAACCCACGTAAACTCTTTTCCACCTTGTCTTCCCTGCTGATCCCTCCTCCACCCCCCTCACCCTCTTCCCTCTCTGCAGATGACTTCCTGATCCAATTGGAGGAGAAGGTAGCCATGATCCGAAACTCCTTCACACATCCGGTGACACCCCATATCCCCCATAATGAACCCACCGCTACATTTTCATCCTTTAAGACTCTGGAGGACATAAATGTACTCCAACTTGTAACACACCAGCGTGCAACCACCTGCCCACTGGACCCCATCCCGTCAGCAGTCCTCCAGTCTATATCCGGTGAGGTCCTTCCATATCTGTCCTCCATTATCAACACCTCCTTAACCTGTGGCTATGTTCCTGCTGTTTTCAAAACTGCCCGTGTTACCCCACTCCATAAGAAACCTAGCTTAGACCCCTCTGATGTCAGAAACTATCATCCTGTGTCTCTCCTGCCCTTATTGTCCAAAGCTCTTGAACAAGCTGCCCTTAACCAACTGTCTGTTTTTCTCCACCAAAACAACCTACTCGACCCTCATCAGTCCGGATTCAGAACCGGGCATTCCACTGAAACTGCGCTCCTGGCTGTGACCGAGGCACTCGCCACTGCCAGAGCCTCCTCCCTCTCCTCTGTCCTGATTCTCCTTGACCTGTCTGCGGCGTTCGACACGGTCAACCACAAACTCCTGCCTGATCTCCACACTGGCGGAGATGGGCATCTCTGGAACTGCCATCAGGTTTACATCCTATCTCACAGATAGATCCTACCAAGTCTCCTGGAAGGGCTCTGTCTCTGCACCTCATCCACTTTTTACAGGAGTCCCACAGGGATCTGTACTGGGTCCTCTGCTGTTCTCCATTTACACTAAGTCTCTTGGTTTGGTTATTAATTCACATGGCTTCTCTTACCATTGTTATGCTGATGACACTCAACTCTTCCTCTCTTTCCCTCCCTCTACCCCACAGGTAAAAGAGAGGATATCTGCTTACCTGGCTGACATCTCTGAGTGGATGTCTAGCCATCACCTGAAGCTCAACCTCAACAAGACTGAGCTGCTCTTCATGCCATACAAGACCTCCCCGCTCCTAGACCTGTCTATCACCGTCGACGGAACCATGGTGACCACCTCCCGCTCTGCAAGGAACCTGGGGGTGGTCCCGGATGACCAGCTGGACTTCGAAGAACACATCAGGGCAACGGCACGGTCCTGCAGGTTCCTCCTGTACAACATCAGGAGGATTCGGCTGTACCTGACCACCTACTCCACCCAGCTTCTTGTCCAGCCCATGGTCACCTCACGTCTGGACTACTCTGCAACTCCCTTCTCGCAAGCCCAGCAGCCTGCGCCATTCTGCCCCTACAACTGGTCCAGAACGCGGCTGCTCGGCTTGTGTTCAACCTCCCGAAGTTCTCACACATCACTCCCCTGCTGAGGTCACTCCACTGGCTGCCGGTCATGGCCAGGATCAGGTTCAAAGTTCTGACGCTGGCCTACACTGCAGCCAAAAGGTCAGGCCCCTCCTACCTACAGGACTTAATCCAGCACTACACTCCTGCTCAACCACTTCGCTCTGCTGCTGCAGGGCGACTTGCACTTCGCTCCCTCCGTGTTAACGGCTCCCGCTCTTCCCGACTGCAGAGCCTTTCCACCCTAGCTCCCCAGTGGTGGAACGAACTCCCCACTCTGCTGCGCTCAGCTGAAACACTGTCTGACTCCACCTCGACTAAACTACCTATATAGGGTCATTCTATAGTACTCGCTTCCTGCTTTTTGCTTGTTTTCTATTTAACTTTTTTTTTGGTTATTTTATAGTTCAGAATGTATAGCTGACTGTGTGTACTACTCATGTTTATTACTAGGGATAGCTCCTACGCTGTGAGAAAGTTGTGCTTTGTCGGATCTGCTTTGTAGTCGCGTCAATGTCCTTCAATATGCACTTATTGTATGTCGCTTTGGATAAAAGTGTCTGCCAAATAATTGTAATGTAATGTAATGCAAACTCTGTAACCACAAATACCTCGTAGTCCTCCACGAGGTCAATGAGAGAACAGAGGAGAAGGACTGCAACAGCACACCCACTGAGAGCACGGCTCACCACACCACCCGTGAAACCCTCCACATCAACCGGCCCACAGAGAGCCGCTACCTCCACATCGACTGGCCCACAGAGAGCCGCTACCTCTACATCGACCGGCCCACAGAGAGCCGCTACCTCTACATCGACCGGCGCACAGAGAGCCGCTACCTCTACATCAACCGGCCCACAGAGAGCCGCTACCCCTACATTAGAGTTCTCAACGGGCCTAAAAATTCAAACCCGAACCAAACCGACCGGAGTGAGTTGAAGTCTGAGCCCGGCTCGCCCGATTTAATTACATACAATACTGAGCCCGAAACCAACCAAACCCGAAAAAAAAATACGAGTCGGTTATTGCCAGAAAAGGCTGCGGCTCAAATCACATAGCACAACGGGGTGAGAGAGAGCAAGAGAGAGAGGGAGAGAAGGAGTGAGCAAGCAGGAACGCCACAAACTAGCTGTGTTTTTAGCCTACTGTTTTTGAGTTTTTAACAGATTTAGTAATTGAGAGCAGCAGAGTAAACCAATTTTGCCGAAAGCAAGCAATTAGATTTGTACCAATGTTTTAATGTTTGCCATGCTGTAATAAAATTTTGTAGTGATTCAACGGGATTCAACTTTTTTATTATTGTGTAGTTTGCATGTTCTTGCTTCATTATTATTGCCCTATTATCATTTATCACACAGCAGACAACTTCAACTTCAACTCGAACGCCTACATTCGCCGTATAGTTACAGCAAACGCGAGATGTTGGATGAATAAAATAAATAGCTACATTTTAACAAGTAGAGAAAGTCTTGACAATTGATTGACTCCAAAATTAGCAATCAGCACCACATGCTGATGCAAAAATACAAATTAGCCTACTGTAAATACACACACAGCCCGAGCCCTACCCGACCCGACCAATTAGCATAAATTGTTGGCTCGAACACGGCCCTACTCGACGGGCTTTTTCGGGCCCCGTCGGGCTGAAACTGAGAACTCTACATCGACCAGCCCACAGCAAGCCGCTACCTCTACATCAACCGGCCCACAGAGAGCCGCTACCTCTCCATCGACCAGCCCACAGCAAGCCGCTACCTCTACATCGACCAGCCCACAGAGAGCCACCACCTCTACATCGACCGGCCCACAGAGAGCCGCTATCTCTACATTGTCCGGCCCACACAGAGTCGCTACCTCTACATTGACTGGCCCACAGAGAGCAGCTACCTCTACATCGAAGATGTATAGATCCTCCATGGGGCAGCTTCCGGATCTCCCAAAGATCTCACTCCCAAGGTGTTGCACAAGTCCAAAAGTGGACAAGCTAAGCTGTCAACGGGACATCCACATCTTCTGTGATGCCTCAGAGCTTGTGTATGGCTCTGTGGCTTACCATAGGCAAGATCAAGACGGCCTTCCTGTCAGCCAGATCCTGGACAGTTTGATTGTTTCGCAAACATCCTCATCAGGCTGGCTATAGTCATGGACATGGGGAAGGGCAGGACCTGCCACTCATAGACCCTTAGTGAGTCGTTCCGTTCCATGTTTCTCCACAGAAACCTGAGCAGGGGCCGGTCTTCAGGGAGAAACCTAACTTAGTGGAGCATCCCACAGATGTCGCCATTGACATCCACATCTTCTGTGACACCTCAGAGCTCGCTTATGGCTCTGTGACACCTCAGAGCTCGCTTATGGCTCTGTGGCTTACCTGAGGACGGAAGACACCACAGGCAAGATTGAGACGACTTCCTGTCAGCCAGATCCAGGGTTGCGCCTAAAAAACAGCAATCCATACCCTATCTTGAGCTTTGTGCTACCCTCACAAGTGCACAGTTAGCTAAAGTCCTCAAGACGGAGCTGACACTCCCCATCTGTGATATCACCCTGTGGTCTGATTCCATGACTGTTCTCATGGATCCAGTCTGAGTCCTTCCACTATAAGGTGTTTGTGAGATTCAGGAGCTTACACACCCAAATACCAGGCAGAACGTGGAGACCAGCTAAAACCCAGCGGATGACATTACGCAAGACAAAATTACTCAATCTGGCTAGCCAGAGCAGATGGAACCAAGGCCCTCCATTCTTGAGACAGCCTATGGACCAATGTCCGCAAGGATTAGCTCCGCCACCGATCTGGAAGAAAAACTCAAAAGATCTGCCTTCTAGCACTGTGGTGGTGCAGCGGTTGCACCCCGAGGATCGGGGGTTCAATCCCCGGTCCTGCCAGATCCGAGTATGGCCGGTGCCTTGAGAGAGTGGCAATTGGCGGCTGCTCCCGGGGTGGGGGGAGGGACAAGCTGGAATCATATTCAGATGCTCTAGCGGTTGCTACACGAGGGGAATTGAATTGCATAGGGTCCAATTGGCTACCAAATTTGGAGAAAAAGTGAAAACTCAGGAAAAAATAAATAAATAAAAAATCTGCTTTCTGCGGCCTCACTGTTTCTGCAACAGACCAAACCGTCCCAGATGTAGGTCAGTACAAGACCTCTGCTGAATACATAAGAGGCGACAGTCCAGCATCTACAGGGGGCTGCTGTGTGCACGAATGACACCTTGGGCTCTATTTTCAAACCGGCGCAAACCAGCGCAAGGGGACGGTATAGTCAAACGCAAGCTTGTTGACAGCATCAATGTCTTAAAACTGGCGCTATTGCGTTTCTCAGCAATACCGCTAGGATCAACAAATTCTCAACATAACATCCTTTCGCTTGCGCTACAGTGGGATGGGTGGCGCTGTCTGGGGCGTGTTCTAAAATACTTTTGGCGTAGTGACAATTTGCGTTATGATCAGCTGGAACCACCTCTTAGCGGCAACGCAATAGACTCTGACAATTTGGCAACTTATTAGTCATGTAGTTCTATATAGTGTCTATAGGTGATGCCAACATTACACTTCCATTTAATGAACAAATAGCCTATAATTATTATTATTAATTAATTTTAATTTAAACTACTAGAATAAAACAGGACAGCTTACAAGAAACTTGCGATCATGTAGGCCAATAGCCTATAATATATAAATTACACATTGGCACAGTTGAATCATAAGCCTACCACTACACAATACACAGAAAGGATATCCCAGATAGCAAGCGAACGTTGAATCGACTTAGATTCAATGTGGAATGCCGACGTTGATTCAACATCAATTTGCTCATCGAAATCACGTTGAATCAACGTCAGAATACCGACAAATATTGAATAATCAAGGTTAAATATAGCTAAACGTGATGTTTAAAAGTTGTAACGTTTGTCGCCATCACTGACTCACTCCATTAGCTAACTGAACTAGTTAGTAGCCGATAATGTCAGTAACTGTAGCCTAAATAATTCGCCTAACGTCATATTGCTTTGCCAGCGATTTGGTAGGCCTAGACATTAATTACTGAACACGTAATAAAATTGATAAAAATACAACTTCATTGCAGTGAGTGTACTGTGGGCGAAAAAATAATCAATTTAGATTATTAATCAATATTTGTCGGTATTCTGACGTTGATTAAACGTGACCTCGATGAGCAAATTGATGTTGAATCAACGTCGGAATTCCACATTGAATCTACGTCGATTCAACGTTCGCTTGCTATCTGGGATAGCTACTTTCAGCGGGTGTCCTTCCTCAACTATACGGACAATGAATGCAGTAAAAAGTCAAAACTCGCATTTTTTCTCAAGTGTGGGTTCCCCGGGGTGCTTGGTGCTATCGACTGCACGCACATACAAATCCGCGCACCACCCGAGCATGCAATAGTTTCCGTCAATCGCAAAGGAACACATTCCATCAATGTCCAGGTGACATGCGACAAAATTAGCTTGCCCCACCTGCACCAGTGGTCGCGGTCCCCATCACAGCCAGAGCAAAGAGAAATCAACTGGCTGAGCGGTTTAATAGGGCTAGATAAATGGTAAGTATCGGATCAGCTTTTAAAATGAACATTTCAATGCATGTTCCCACGTAGAATCATACACACATCCAAGTTGACGGTCCAGTGCGTTTGGGTTGCTCATTATGAAATTGCATGGAGCGATTGTGTTCCAACTGGCTTCTTTTTAAAGCATGAGAACAACAATTTGATTGGCTACCATAGAGACACACCTTGGACATTTAAACCCAGCCTTTTAGCAATACCGCCATAAGGTGCGCCAAGATTGCCGTCATGAAATTACCAAATTTCTCGCCGACACGCCCTCAGAGCGATACCGCCAAGCGATTACTCTTGCGTTCACCATTGCGTTTGGTTTATTAAAATAGAGCCCCTTGTGAGGGACTATTAAGAGGCGGAACTGATCATTCCCCAGCAGGTGCAATGCGAGTGTTTCCCCACTGACCTCACTCACCTTAGAGCAAGTAAACCAGTGACTACTGGAAGCCAGCTGGCTGCACTTGCCCCAGAGTTTGACAACACTAGTCAGGTCGTCAGAGTCGGAGGGCACCTTCGCCGTAGCGGTGACCTTGAACAGGATGCCATTCACCCAATCGTCCTGGACTCTCATCATCCAGTCACAAAGCTGATCATTCACTGGGTGCTCCGTGGTCAAGAGGCTATTCGCCATCATCAACGCCATTGCAGTTTCAAAAGTGGAGAGGAGGGCCAGACATACCAAAGATGCCTCCTGAAATCAGAGTGCTCCTTTAAAGCTGTAGCTCAGCCAATTACAGTATTCCTGACCTGTGCATACAGTTCATCTGCATCTTACCGTGACGAGGATTCACAGTCACTGCACGTGAAATTTCTTTTTTTTGAAGTTTTAATTTGTTTGTGGTGTTATGTGTGTGTATTCAACTAACCACTGAAGTGAATGTAAAGTGTGCTGGTTGTGGTGGCGACATTAAACCAAGTCAACTTCAAGCCGATGTCTCAGTTCTTACCGGGCTGCCTAGGGCGGTACAGTTATATAAAAAAATAGTGACTGGTGCTATTTAACACACCCAATGATCCCGCAAAGGCTATACTTGTGTTTCCTCGCTGAAGTATTCTCTGGGGGCCTTCTTGTTGCTCGCTCCTCGCTCCTCCGAGGAGTATTTAGTGGTTTGGAATGTCCTTAAAGATGACGGACCTCGATTGGTTTCCGGGTCAGGCGAGGAACGAGAAGGCGAGAACGGATAAAATAAGCGATTGTAATGAACCCATAAGGGCCAGCTTCGGGCTCTCAACCTCAGCACCGGATATAATGTCACCTTCTGCTGATATCTATGATTTTCACTCAAATCATTCCCCATTGGGCTCCATTCATTTTTGACAGCAAATTAAAAGTACCTCCACTCATATATTGATGTTAACTCTGTGAATGGAATGAGCTTTTTTGTTATTTTTTGAGTTCAAATATTTTTTTCTTACTACACAAAGATACTTTTTTTATTATTATTTATTCTGGCCCACGTCATTTTTGTGCGCTAGTTGGCAACCAATTACAAACTTTGGGTAAGCTAATGTAACTAGGCAATGTGAAACATAAATTATCCTAACACATATCACATTATTACACACCCAAATGTGCATTAAAATGTAAATAGACAAACGTGTTGATGTTCATTTTGCTGGAACTTGGAAGACTGAAAGGGCATGTCGCCAGACCAATCAAGTCCAATTTAACATTGTAAGTTTCTCGCTCTATGCTGGATAGTGAAGTAATATAATCGGTAGACATTCTAGTTATATATATTACAAAACATATCTTTCATTGTTTGTCTTTTTTATTTATACAGGTTTTTTTGTTGTGTCTCAGGGCAATCCCAGTGGATTGAATTGACTTATTTCCATTTGTATTCCCCCAAAGAGGGGCGTGAACCGGATGTGCCGCAGTGGTCTATAGAGCTCCGTAGTCCCGCCCACTTTGGTGACGAATATCTGGTGCCACTTTTCGGAAAATGGTCAATGGACTGAAAATGTTTTTTTTTCTATATTCAGGCAGCTACGTTCAAAACACCCAAGAGAAGGGTTGTCACATTTTAAAATAATTTATAAAATTGGTCATTTGAAATTATGTCCAACAAATAAACAACAAACACGTTTTCAAAAAAACTACCAAAACGACTACAACATCCGGTCTACTCACTTGCTCACCACCTCTGCTGAAGTTAAAGCCAAAAGCTGACACTTTCGACATGGCCAGACTGATAGCGATTCTCGGCCTTGGTGATACTCTTAGTTTCACTTCCATAATAAGACAAAGTGGTAGCCATTTTCGCTAGCAGAGCGGCCGGTAGCTACTTCCATAATAAATTACAAGATCAGACCGAGTGATAGCCATTTTCGCTAGCAGAGCGGCCGCCCGGTAGCTACTGCGTTAGCTAGCAAAAGCAGGGCTGCGTTCAGCCCCGACAAACCGTAGCAAAATGTTTATTTAAATGGAAACGGTGGTGCGTTGAACACCCTGTTGTGTTACGCAAGCGTTGCAACTATGGCAGCTGAGAAGGCCATTCTTTGCGTCATTTTTGAAGAATTTTCGGAGCCTGATGAAATCGGTTTAAATATGTGTTTAATACTCCAAAATACGCTCGAAGTTAGTCACTGTCCTTGCAGTCCAGAATAGCAGAGAACGTCCTAATCGAGTGAAGGTGTATGTGGAAACTGTGGTTCCTAAGTATAGTGATCCAACATTTGACTCGCATTTCAGGATGACAAGGCAAACATTTCAGGTGAAGGATAATCCACTTCTTACCTTCGAGACTGTGTTAAAATCTATAGGAGCTAATTATTTTATTATGAGTATTAGGCCCATCATTATTGCTGATCACTGTTGTTGTGATATGCTATTGTAATATTTACCATTATATATTTAGAGGAGTAGAGTGGAGTAGAACAGTTTATGAAAGTGTCACTCCACAATGGTACATACAATAGCAAAATAGCAAAATAGCAAACATGTCTTCTAATGCCTTCAATTGTTGCACACACCAAGCTGCAGTTGACGCATTTGAAAAAGACTTTAGCTTGATCCATTGTGCGCACTGTCTCTTTAATACGGCGGGGTTTATATTCACGTCGCTGCTGATTGGGTAACACCCCTGACACACCTACCAAACGAGAGAAAACGTACCTCAAAGCCCGTTGCACACCTTTTCACGCCGTTTTGAGGAAACATGTCGTTTAACCCGGAAACCGTAGCAAAACGGTGCACACCGTTTTCAGATTGAACGTGGCCCAGGAGCCGCCGATGTACGACCGGGGATTCTGGGTAGTGTAGTTGTGTTTTCTCAAACTCCGTTAATTATACGATTCAAATTAGATTTAAACGCGGTTGTGAGTATATAATGGACTTTGCATCACATATATGTCAAGGTTTGGTCCATACAATGCCATAATATCATCTTAAGGGTGACTGAAAGATCCCGAAGTGGGGCAGGTAATGGCTTCCGGCAGTCTTCCGGGACCAGCCAGGGCGGGACTACGAAGCTCTATAGCCACAGAACAGTTCTGTGTCTGTAGCATGGTCTATAGCCCAAGATGGTCAAAACGAGTCCACCCATGTACAACATGGATGGCGCAGAAAGTGACGTAGCCTTAAGCCAGGGTCACTGTATAGTGACATCATAATTATGAAAAACCTCAACAGCTCTTTTTACTAATTATAGTAAAAACCGGAACAGCTCTTTTCAGTCTATGTTCCAGATTTGAGAGGATTCCGGGTTTTACTCAGTTCAGTTATCAAGCTAAATCAGTAATCCTGCTGTGTGAAAGGTCCTAGGTGTTGATGACATAGAGTATGCTCTTGTTTGGGTGGACATTTCTGGGTTCTGGGTGATATTAGCATTACAATTTAAATCTGTGGTTCCATTTAGGTGTGCCGCCTTTTCTAGATCTAACCACAGGATCTAAATTCATAGGAGGACTGTCGCCTTACAAGAAAGAGGTTCCCGGTTTGAGTCTTGGTCCTGGTCCTCTCTGTGTGAGGTTTGCATGTTCTCCCTGTGTTTGTGTGGTTTTCCTCCCACACCACAGACATGTACAGTGAGCACCATAATTCAATGGACAGTGACACATTTTTGTTATTTTGGTTCTGTACTCTAGCACTTTGAGTTTGAAAAGATACAATGACAATGAGGGTGAAGTGCAGACTGTCAGCTTTAATTTGAGGGTATTGTCATCCATATAGGATGAACCATTTAGAAAATATTTAACCATTAGTACATAGTCCCCCCCATTTTCGGGCATCAAAAAATATTGGACAGTTTAACATAATGTAGAATAAAGTAATCACTTTTAATATTTGGTCACATATCCTTTGCATGTCATGACTTCCTGATTAAGGCTTGTTTGATACATCAGACCCTTGATGACTTAGAGCCATTTAGCCAACCATGTGTTCCATACTGTTCCAGTGTAAGATATCAAGAGTCTTTTGATGTTGTTGGGTCACAGACATCTGGAAGTCATGGCATGCAAAGGATATGCGACTAAATATAAAAAAAATTATTACTTTATTCTACATTATGTTAAACTGTCCAATATTTTTTGATGCCTGAAAATGGGGGGGGGGGGGGGCTATGTACAAAAGGTTCTATAATTTTTAAACGGTTCATCTGATATGGATGAAAATACCCTCAAATTAAAGGTGCAGTCGGCAAGATTTTTCTAATTTTGGCGAAATTACTAAATTTGCTCATTACATTCCAGCAGCTACCAATAAGTCAAGTGTTCTAAGAAAAAAAAGAGATTTCTGTGTGTCCTGGGCTCTATATTCAGCTGTTAAAAAATCTCAAGCCGGTCTTCCAAAAACCAACCAATCAGGGCTAGCTATGTCGCTACCAATCAGGGCAAGTACCTACAAGCAAAAGATCCTCCCGGTAGAATAAATCCCTCCCTGTCTACCTGTCTCTGCGTGTGCACTGGAGCATAATTTGGTGGGAGGGGCTTAGGAGAGAGATAGGAGGGAGGAGTGCAAATGGGGGAAGTCTTTTTGCCTTGTATATTTTCAAATTTGCCTACTGTAGTTTTAAACTGACAGTCTGCACTTCAACCTTATTGTCATTGCATAGATTCACCTGAGTGAATTAGCCCTGCAAGCAGCTGAGTGCAATCGGGAAATTAGCAGTAGTCTATAAGTTAAAGTAGAGGCTGCTGTGAAGACAGCAGCCTCATCGTCAGTTTGAACAGTTTGTAATGATCTTTCCCCACCTAACCTGTCTTCTCACCCCCTACCATGTGTCTAACCCCCATTCCTCTGTGCTCCATGCCTCGCTCCAGGAGGCCCAACCACCGCAGACGCTGTCCGGCTAACCTGGTCTGCCCACCGCTGTCCTCTCATAAGGAACTCTCAGTGGTGGGTGGACTATGGAACTGCCGGTCAGCCGTCCAGAAAGCTGACTTCATCACTGCATATGCCAAGGTGAAGTCCCTCCACTTCCTGGCTCTCACTGAGACCTGGATCACTCCAGATAACACAGCCACGCCAGCTGCTCTGTCTGCTGGCTACTCCTTCTCCCACACCCCCAGGGCCTCAGGCAGAGGCGGGGGTACTGGTTTGCTCATTTCCACATCCTGGAAATTCTCTATTCCCACTGTACCCTGCCTGAATATCTCCTCCTTTGAGTTTCATGCAGTCACTGTAACTCACCCATCTGCACTTAACATTGTTGTTCTCTATCGCCCCCCAGGTCCGCTCGGCGCTTTCCTGGATGAACTGGACACTCTCCTGAGCTCCTTCCCTGAGGATGGTACCCCAGTAATCCTACTGGGAGACTTCAACCTCCAACCAGACAGTGCCCAGCTATCCAGTGTCACCTCACTCCTCCAGTCCTTTGCCCTCACTCAGTCCCCATCGCCTGCCACCCACAATGGTGGTAACCAACTGGACCTTGCGCCACATCTGAACTCACGGTGACCCCCCTCCACGTATCGGACCATTTCTTTATCTCATTTTCTCTCTCCTGCCCACTCTCCCTCAACTCCGCTAACAACCCAACCGCTGTTATGTTCAGGAGAAATCTCCGCACCCTCTCTCACACCTTTCTCACTACTTTGCTCTCTCTGCACTTCCTCCTCCTGCTACCTTTGCTAAAATGCCCATTGATGTTGCCACCTCTGTGTTTAACTCATGCCTCTCTCAGTCTCTCAACTCACTATGCCCTCGTCTCCAAACCAGCCCGACTATCACCCCCTTCCCCGTGGCTGACGGATTCTCTCAGATCCAGCAGAACCATGCTACGAGCCGCTGAGAGAAAGTGGAGGAAATCCAGATCCCCAGATGAGCTGGCCTCCTACCACACTCTGCTGGCAGCCTTCACAGCTGCAACCACATCAGCTAAAACTTCATTTTTCCAGTCTAAAATTGATACATGTCTATCTAACCCACGTAAACTCTTTTCCACCTTCTCCTCCCTTAACCAACTGTCTGTTTTTCTCCACCAGAACAATCTGCTTGACCCGCATCAGTCTGGCTTCAGAACCGGCCATTCCACTGAAACTGCTCTCCTGGCTGTGACTGAGGCACTCGCCACTGCTAGAGCCTCCTCCCTCTCCTCTGTTCTGATTCTCCTTGACCTGTCTGCGGCATTCGACACGGTCAACCACAAACTCCTGATCTCCACACTCGCTGAGATGGGCATTTCTGGAACTGCCCTCTCTTGGTTTGTATCGTATCTCACTGATAGATCCTACCAAGTCTCCTGGAAGGGTTCCGTCTCTGCTCCCCGTCCCCTGTCTACAGGAGTCCCGCAGGGATCTGTACTGGGTCCTCTGCTGTTCTCTATGTATACTAAGTCTCTTGGCTCAGTAATCCATTCACATGGCTTCTCATACCATAGCTATGCTGACGATACTCAACTCTTCCTCTCTTTCCCTCCCTCTACCCCACAGGTTAAGGAGAGGATATCTGCTTGTCTGACTGACATCTCTGAGTGGATGGCTACCCATCACCTGAAGCTCAACCTTGACAAGACAGAGCTCCTCTTCATGCCGTACAAGACCTCCCCACTACATGACCTCTCCATTACCGTTGATGGGACCGTGGTGGCTGCCTCCCGCTCTGCAAGGAACCTGGGGTTGGTCCTGGACGACCGGCTGGACTTCAAAGAGCACATCAGGGCGACGGCACGGTCCTGCAGGTTCCTCCTGTACAACATCAGGAGGATTCGACCGTACCTGACCACCTACTCCACCCAGCTTCTTGTCCAGACCATGGTCACCTCACGCCTGGACTACTGCAACTCCCTGCTCGCAAGCCTACCGGCCTGCGCCATTCTGCCTCTTCAACTGATCCAGAATGCAGCTGCCCGGCTTGTGTTCAACCTCCCGAAATTTTCCCATGTAACCCCCCTGCTGAGGTCTCTCCACTGGCTGCCAGTTGCAGCCAGGATCAGGTTCAAAGTTCTGACCCTGGCCTACACTGCAGCCAATAGGACAGGCCCCGCCTACCTGCAGGACTTAATCCAGAACTATGTTCCTGCTCGACCACTTCGCTCTTCTACAGCAGGGCGACTGGCACTTCCCCCCCTCCGTGTCAAAGGCTCTCGCTTGTCCCGACTGCGGAGTTTTTCCACATTAGCACCTCAGTGGTGGAATGAACTTCCCATTCCCCTACGTTCTACTCCAACCCTGCCTGCATTCCGTCGAGGCCTGAAGACACACCTCTTCAGACTCCACCTTGACTGATATCCTCACCTAGGAATATCAGTTCCCTGTTCTGTGTTTTCCTGTCTGTTTATTATAGTTTATAATAGTATTTGGAATGGTTTATAATAGTATAGTTTATAATAGTATTTGGAATGGTTCATAATAGTATAGTTTATAATAGTATTTGGAATGGAAGTGTGGTGTTGCTGATTTGCCCACAGCTTACTGTGAACTACAGTCAACGTTCATTGCTAGGGATAGCTGCTACATTATGCAAAGGATGTGCTTTGCCTTGTCTGTTCTGTAATGATGATGATGTCTCTGTACGCACTTACTGTACGTCGCTTTGGATAAAAGCGTCTGCTAAATAAATGTAATGTAATGTAATTGCATCCTTTCAAACTGAAAGTGCTAGAGTACAGAACCAAAATAACAAAAAATGTGTCACTGTCCAATGAATTATGGTACTCACTGTATGTCAGGTTAGGTATACTTCTGCCATTGCTCTTGACCAAGGCACTCGCCCAACTGTTGGTCCCTGGGCACTGCACTATGGCTGCCCACTGCTTCTAAGTAGTTCGGATGGGACAAATGCAGAGGACTAATTACCCCATGGGGTCAATAAAGCAGAACTTAAACTTAAAGAACCTTGTTTCTTATGGAATTAAGTCCTCTGCTCCAATCTTTTGCTATCAGGATGTTTGTGAAGCATAGTTTTCATATACTGACCTGCTCATTTTCTTCAAATACAAAAAAAGTGTCTAGTTTGTTACACAAGCACAAAAGTGCTCACTGTGAACTTACTGGAAAAAGTAGTACTGCTTGTTTATATGAAATCCCATTATAAAAAGCAATGTTCACAGGGTGGATGAACATTGCTTCTTTACACAATGGAAACAAGCAACCCTGTATGCTTAAAAGCTTTTTCTTGGAATACCAAATACCGCAGAAAAAGTTTGAAACACGTGTGCAACGGTGTGTCTTAATCATGCCATGTGCTTCTGGAAAAACCCACAATACGCAGCTGCAGAGGAGTAGGTTGTTATGTGTAAATTAACACTGTGGCTGTGGTTTCCAAGGTATGTAAACAGGCAGGGTAGAAATAAAATAGTACCACATTTGAGCTTATTTTCTCAATAATTGGGCCTTCCATCTAGGAGAATGGACAATGAAATCCCACAGGCTTTTACTATCCAGAATTGATATAATGCTGCCCTCTAGTGGAAAAATGCCTGTATGTCAAAAATAGGAGAGGCACACCCCTTGAAATGGAAACTTAAATTTTTGACTCAAAGGGCTCTATTTTCAAACCGGCGCAAACCAGCGCAAGGGGACGGTATAGTGAAACGCAAGCTTGTTGACAGCATCAACGTCTTAAAACTGGCGCTATGGCGTTTCTCAGCAATACCGCTAGGATCAACAAATTCTCAACATAACATCCTTTCGCTTGCGCTGCAGTGGGATGGGTGGCGCTGTCTGGGGCGTGTTCTAAAATACTTTCGGCTCAGTGACAATTTGAACCAACGAAAACCCATTGCGTTATGATCAGCTGGAACCACCTCTTAGCGGCAACGCAATAGACTCTGGCAATTTGGCAACTTATTAGTCATGTAGTTCTATGTAGTGTCTATAGGTGATGCCAACATTACACTTCCATTTAATGAACAAATAGCCTATAATTATTATTAATTAATTTTAATTTAAACTACTAGAATAAAACAGGACAGCTTACAAGAAACTTGCGACCATGTAGGCCAATAGCCTATAATATATAAATTACACATTGACACAGTTGAATCATAAGCCTACCATTTGAATCATAATTATGCCTACATCACCTAATGTAGGCTAATTAATGCATTCGCCACCTCCTCCCGTGCCTTCCGAACTTCTGGGAGACGAGGTGGTGTGGATTGTGATCCATAAATTACTACAGTCCTAGCCTGTACTTCTGTTGCAAGTATGTCTGATTCCTGTGCGGAAAATCGCTCTTGTCGTTGACGGTCCAGTGCGTTTGGGTTGCTCATTATGAAATTGCATGGAGCGATTGCGTTCCAACTGGCTTTTTTTAAAGCATGAGAACAACAATTTGATTGGCTACCATAGAGACACACCTTGGACATTTAAACCCAGCCTTTTAGCAATACCGCCATCAGATGCGCCAAGATTGCCGTCATGAAATTACCAAATTTCTCGCCGACACGCCCTCAGAGCGATACCGCCAAGCGCTTACTCTTGTGTTCACCATTGCGTTTGGTTTATTAAAATAGAGCCCAAAGTATTTTGACTGGAGAACATTTGGTCCTCTAGTCAGTTATATTCATTAAACACTATAAGTATGGTCATTTTAATAATGTTTTATTTTATGGTACCAGAAATGTGCCTCTCAGGATAGTAATGGTATTTGATAGGTAGCATGCAGCCGGTGTATCATAGTGATTGAATTAAATCATCTCCATTTTTCAAATGATGAGGAATTGATACATATAAAGCAGATTTACTGCATGAAATACAAAATAGATCTTAATATACAATAGATAGATCTGAAAATATTCCCCACATTTCAATCTGCTCCTACAAAGACTGAAATTGCAGCTTCAAAATCGGTTTCGTGACAACACATTAACAAGTTTATATTTTAAAGTTGTCTACACAATACCAATAACAATAATGAAGTAATAATACTAAAGTACTCCAAAATATTCCATGTATTACAAATATAAGAACTGTTGCTCTCATATAATTCTAGAATGCATTTTGTAATATAGGCAGAATGACTAACATATATAATATAGTTCATAGTGTATGGTAGACTTTATTTAATTGCATATTATTTGTATGTATGAGTTGCTTGTCTTTATGTTTTTTTCTCTCGCTGAAATACAAGGTCATCCTGTTCATTTGGAGATTCTGAGTAACCTTAAAGAGTTCAGATTGATAAACCAAGCTCTACTCCTCTTCCGCTTCAATTCTTTATTAAACCAAGGATAAAACAGCTTTTACAGAAGTCTCATAGGTTCATTATGACCGTGTTCAGTATGTGGGTCACAATAAGCCCTGTCCCTTTCACCCGAACCACCAATCACTTATCACCAGATTGCACCAATGGCGAGGCTGAGAGCTACAGCCCCTCCTCCGTCCTCTCTGTCCTCTCCATCTGTCGGTTCAGTGTTCACCTTTGCATTCTTTTTCCTCAGTAACGCGAGGCTGCAAGACACCAGAACACATAAACACTCAAGAACATGCTGTTAAGTGCTCTCTACTGAACATTGCAGACTCAATACCCCCAACTCCTGTCTGCTGTCATACTGAACACCCCCAACTCCTGTAAGCTGTCATATTGAAAATGCAGGCCACACCAGTCATTTACAATCTCACAATATTTGTCCGGTTTCATGAGAACAGTGAGTATATCAGATGTGTATCAAGGCTCTAGGCATAACTAATCAACCAGTGAGCTTTGCTGAGCCCAGTTAGCTTTGCCAGATTCAGTCAGGGATATGAGAAATCAGTGTGCGTGAGTCGTCTTCACGATGCGGAGAATAAGAGGTCAGGGATGGTGAGGTGGAGGCAAGGACCCTGTCAGTGACTGACCTTTCTTCAACAAGTAGTCAAAGTTGTAGAAACGTTGCGAGAATACAAGTGCTGGCAACCTTCCCAGTTAGAGTACTCACCTTGGACTTCCCGCATCTACGGATGGAGTTCCCTGTGGAGAGGAGATGGAGTATGGAGCGTTACAGCTAGATCAATAGCAACCAATTGCGCCCTTGTAATTCCCAGCCACACCCGTCCCCCATCTCCAGTCACATATCCATTATCCACCATTCATATGACGCTTGGTCGAGCATTGCCATGAAATTCTCCCAAGGCTAACAGCAGAAGAAGAACAGTCTCTCTCCTCTCTCTGTAAACATGGGGTGTTTCTCAATGTCTGTACTTGCGGACTTGTGAACCTGTGTGACATAATATTTAACGGCCAAGTTCTGTTCCAAGAACGCGAGTGTGCATCGGATGCACCCTCGCCCAACACAGAGTTGCCAGACTGGGGGATTTACCCGTAAATGTAGGGGATTTAAAAAAAAAAAAAATTCTAGTATTAGAGTAAACATGTATAGGAGTCAATGACAGATTTTAAAAGGAGGAAATGGGAAACAAATTGTGAGAAAATTGTATGGGAGTCAATTGAAGATGGAGGGTTTTCAGAGTTTTTTTGGGGAGGGGAATTAATTCAGGCTTCTGGCAACACTGATGAGAACGGACTTGGATATCCCATTGCGTGATGGCAGATGAGAGGGCACCATAGGGACAAGCAACTAAGCTACATTTTTAGTTATCTCATTTAATCAATAAACGAGAATCCAATCTTTCTATGAATTAAAATGAGGCAAGAAATATGTCTTACAATAGCTGGATTTTTACCTAATTTTAAACATATTTGTAACTAAGCAGCGTTCTGTCCTTCAGAGCAGGGGTGCACAAAGTAGTTTTTTAGCGATGACCCAAGGATATCGATCCATACTTTTCGCGACCAAAACAATTAATTAACAACTCATTGTTCAACTGCTGACAATAGCCATGTTTTATTAGGCTGCCTAAAAGCTAAATGAAGGGCAGAAAAATTATTGAAATTAGCAGGCAATTCATCACAAAAAGCACAGTTTAACATAATTTAAGGCTTTATCAATGAAGCATAGGCCAATTTGGGGGAAAGTGCTCAAAGCTGCAAGACAGAAAACCGTAGGATGAAACCAAACATTTGTTATTAATGTTACACTCATCGTCAGTGCATCTCTTTTTGCTGGGATGCAGCTACTTAATCCATTTCCCCGTGGAAAACTTAGAACACATGTAGTTAACATTTTAATAGGCTATAGATTTTTTTTGTATGTCAAAAGCACAAAAAGACTGGATTGCGATGATTAGCTAAAGCCGGTAATCTGTTGTAAGAGCAATATACAATTAATGTAACTAGCTAGCTTTGTAACATAAACGCCTTAAATTCTGCAACTGTTATCTGCTTTTTGGCGAATCGGTGCTATCTCCTGGAGTGCAGTAGGAATGACGCACCAAAACAAGATTAAATAAAGTAGGATTTTACGCAATCATATGAAAGTCAAATGTGAACAGTAAAAAAAAAAACAGGCAACAACTTTTCCTGACAGTTTCCCCGTGCCTGGTGTAGCTATAAGCTTCTCCCGTGTCAGCTTTGCGCAATGAACCATGGGGGTTTGGCGAGTTTGCATCCAACGCATCCTCGATATTTTGGCCGGATCAAGTACATTTCCGGGATCTATGAGCGTCCTCGCTTCTTTGCGTTCTTGGCTTTGGAACAGAACTTGGCCCGTTATATGACGTCACCCTATTCACAAGAACGTGTTTTTGCAAGTGCCCTTTTGTAGGGACACTTGACAACTACGTGCGTCACAAGACCGCAAGTCCGTACTTGTGCAGACTTGGTATTGAGAAACACCTATGCACTGCACTTCTGCTAGATTTACAATGACAGGCTCCGCCCACAAGCATGTCATGTGACCAGAGTGAGACTCACCGGCCAGCAGCAGGATGGACAGGAACACGATGACCCCGGCGAAGGTCAGGCCCCCTACACGCAGGGTGTAATAGTCTGAAATAGACAGGGCACAGCCATTGCACAGAGCCCACTGTAAAAGCAAACCATTACAAGAGCTGTTTTTGTTCTCGTTAAAAAAATTTGGAAATAAACCCATTAATTTTTTTATTTTTTTTGTTTCCCTCAAATTACACTGATTTAGGGTTCAGCCCAGTAGAGGTGAGAAGGAAGGAAAACCAGGGAACACAATGGCTGTTTCAAATGAGTGCTACTGGGTCTGATGTTATGCTCAACTGATCCTAGTTCAGCTTTATGCTCATATGATCCTGGACTACCTGTTGCACGAAACTGATCCCAGAACAGCTGTTGCACACCAGAGAACCTAAGAGATCTGTTACACTTGTCTGATCCTGGGTCAGCTGTTCTCATATTATAAAGTTGTCCATGTTCTGGTGGTACACAGTAATCGTGGCTGTAGAGGTCCTACATCGTCCACCCTGACACAATCAAGGCTCTCACCGTATACAAAGTCTGCATCGGGATCAATCTCAGGAGCTGAGGAGAGAGCGAGATAAGCCAATGAGACGACAGCACAGACACAACCACTCACTTCAGAAGACTCCCAATTCAATCTGTGAGAAAATTATTCCCAGGGAAATGATTGGTTAGACTTAAATTTGTCTTTTTTATCATAAAACATTTTTTAAAAATCCACGCTCGTTCTTGATGTACAGTATAAACTTAATTATGATTTTGAACTATTTTAAACTTTTAATCTTTTTTTAGTGAACAGCTCCAGGTTCAGTTTAAGGCACATAGGGCTCTATTTTAATAAACCAAACGCAATGGTGAACGCAAGAGTAATCGCTTGGCGGTATCGCTCTGAGGGCGTGTCGGCGAGAAATTTGGTAATTTCATGACGGCAATCTTGGCGCACCTTATGGCGGTATTGCTAAAAGGCTGGGTTTAAACGTCCAAGGTGTGTCTCTATGGTAGCGAATCAAATTGTTGTTCTCATGCTTTAAAACGCAATCGCGTTGGAACGCAATCGCTCCATGCAATTTCATAATGAGCAACCCAAACGCACTGGACCGTCAACGACAAGATTTTCCGCACAGGAATCAGACATACTTGCAACAGAAGTACAGGCTAGGACTGTAGTAATTTTTGGATCACAATCCACACCACCTCGTCTCTCAGAAGTTCGGAAGGCACGGGAGGAGGTGGCGAATGCATTAATAGCCTACATTAGGTGATGTAGGCATAATTATGATTCAAATGGTAGGCTTATGATTCAACTGTGTCAATGTGTAATTTATATATTATAGGCTAGTGGCCTACATGATCGAAAGTTTCTCGTAAGCTGTCCTGTTTTATTCTAGTAGTTTAAATTAAAATTAATTAATTAATAATAATTATAGGCTATTTGTTCATTAAATGGAAGTGTAATGTTGGCATCACCTATAGACACTACATAGAACTACATGACGAATAAGTTACCAAATTGCCAGAGTCTATTGCGTTTCCGCTAAGAGGTGGTTCCAGCTGATCATAACGCAATGGGTTTTCGTTGGTTCAAATTGTCACTGAGCCGAAAGTATTTTAGAACACGCCCCAGACAGCGCCACCCATCCCACTGCAGCGCAAGCGAAAGGATGTTATGTTGAGAATTTGTTGATCCTAGCGGTATTGCTGAGAAACGCCATAGCGCCAGTTTTAAGACGTTGATGCTGTCAACAAGCTTGCGTTTGACTATACCGTCACCTTGCGCTGGTTTGAAAATAGAGCCCATAGTCTTAGTCACATGGCCCAATAGCAGCTGTTATGAGACTTTGCTTGAATGCTCTACATGGTGTTGAGTACATGCGCAACAGGAATGATAAATATGATTTGTGAACCGAGTCCTATCTTTGTTTTGTTGGGAGCGACTCCATAATGGTAGCAACAACATAATGGTATCATGGGTATTTAGAGGTGAGAGTCCTAGGTCCAATTCCCACAGAAGCCAAGCTCATCTATTCTCTAATAAATCTATCAGCATTTTGTACATCCTGCCTGAACTAGCTCTCTCACTTGCAAGCTCTGTCTGCTTCTCTTCCTCCCTCTCTTGCTCTGCCTCCCAGTCCCTCTCTCTCTCCCTCCCTCTCAAATTAAAACATTCAGAAATACATTTGTAAATATTGCCAAAGCATACATACTTACTCCCTCACTCTCTCACACACCGCATACAAACACATGCTTATGTCCACCTTCCCAGTTCCCTTCCTGCAGTTGCCCAGACTGAACTCTGTCTGTCCCTAGAGCAGTGTCTGTCCCTAGAGCTAATTGCGTGGACGAGGCAAGCCTTCCCGTGTTCCCTGAGAGGAGCGGCTCTGCCCGTGCGGCCAGCCGGAGGCTTAATGAATGACTTTTTCACGGTCTAAGAAATGGACAAAGTCGAAGCAAAGATTTCAAAGTGAATCATTAGCCCTATGCTCATGACCTTCTGACTACCTTGAGCACCTAACTCTCCCTTTACAACTGCGTGTTATTCATTCAGCAATTCATAAAGCAGCTTGTCATAAAAAAATGAATGAAACCCAAGGCCTCTTGTGGAAGGGGAGATAAGGATATGATGTCTGAAATAGTATTAAGAAGTACTGGAATGGACATTTGGCATTACATGTACACGTAGATTGTGTCAATGATCACCATGATTATGTGCGTTTAGCTGTGTTGGATAACCTGCACAACGTGCTATTCATAAAGGAAGGAGGATGGAGGCTGTACTGGGTGTGGTGAATGAGGGCAGATGGATATGTAGATTAAAAAAAATACATTATCTACAGAAAGCCTGCAGAACGTTGGCTCACCTCCTCCAGAAGACATTGTGATCTGTCCACTTGTATCTGTAAAACAACAACAAAAAGTATAAGGATGCATATTTCTCAAACAGCGATGTAACTTATAAAAAATGCTAACACTGGTCAAAACGTTAGCTACCCCTTCATCCATCTCTCCATCACTGGCATATGCTCTGTGCCTTACTATAAAGATGTTGATGACTAGGCTTTTTTTAGCTTAGACTTTTTGTAAATAAATACATAAATACATTAGTTTGAAGAACAAACATTTGCTTGCTTCCGGCTAATTTTGAGAACGTATACAAACAGTTATATCTAGGATAACGTTACCTGAAAGTAAAGTTTCAAGTTTAATATTTGTGGAATTTGTCATTACACTTCATGGACATTCAATATTTTCTAAACTGCAATTATACTGTCTGTGCTTCTCAGTAATCGTTAACGTAGGCCTCCATGCGAATTATGAAATAGCCTAATGACTGTTACTACGATCAAGGCTCAGCAATGCGCGTTAGCTAGGTCTACGGATGTATTTTTTTAAAACAGTAACTTATTTTCAAAAGTGAATCAATGATGATCGGATACGGAGATAACGTTATTCGTTCTAACTCAGACTTTAAAATGACAGCCTTTTTAAAAAGATACTATCGGGTTCAAAGGTAGCCTGATTCGTTGATAATGTTGTTTTATTGCTTATTATAGATTGCGTATCTGACATTAATTATTAACTGGATTCCAGTTGGTTTCATATTAACGTTGTGTTCTGTTTCTCGTGATAGCAACGGTCGAGTCGTGGTCAACATCGTAATGCTGAGGTTTACGATGAAACACAATTCCTTTCGCCATTTGATTATATTGTAGACTCGCTGTAGCTAAAGTTTCATAAGGGTAGCTAGTTTGTATAACATCGCTAGCGAGCCTGCTATATTGTATAGCTGGCTGTAGCTAACGTTAGCTACTTACTATGCTAACGTTAGCCACTGATGTTAGCCATCTTTGCCGATCAATTGCTGGCAAGTTACCCTAGCTAGATAGATAGCCAAACGTTAGGTGTAAACAAGGTCACGCCAAGAACTTGACTAATATTTGCGCTAGCTGCCTATTTACGTTAGCTAGCTGATGACCATAGAAACGGTGTGCTAGTCAACACACTAGCTCGATAGCCAAGTCAGCTCGAGATAGTTTGCAGTGGAAACTCAGTTAAATGCTCATTTAAGGTGAATGATTCCAAATGTTTTAAAAGGGTAGCTGTTAGAAAATTCGATACACAAGGTAAGTTAAATTACATTTCTCCAAAGTGTATGAAACAAGATGACGATCCTTGAGTCTTTATCTAGAAGAAGATCGTGACATACACAATGACAAGTGTAGCCTACCAGCCAAGAGCCAATCAGAGGACAGGAAAATTAAAGTGTAAAACTACGTTGACAAAAATATTCCTATCAAAAATAACGAATTACAAAACAAAGCATCATGTTATTAAATCTAGCATCACGTTTTTGTTAGTGAGTCGGGGCTAAGGAAAAAAGTTTGATAAGTCCATATAAAAAACGGTTAAAAGGATGTACATTTTGAAATCTGGTACTTTGCTATTTGAGCCAGTTCTTCCATGAAAAACAATATGGACCATGACCATTTTTTAATTGACTATTTAATGGGGGAAAAATGTCACAACGTTACACCACTGCAAAACATCCTGCTCCACTGAATTATGGGGATAATGAAAAAATATTTTTCTTAAAAGCTGTAAGTGGAGGCAATTCCCCAAAATTCAGCACTCATAACAACCTCTATCAATCAGTGGAGCGCGGTTAAACTTGTGCTCACTTCCTAAGCAAGTCAGCCGCTTTTTATCACACCACAAATTGGGATCTCACAGACATGAGTCGGAGGGAAAAAATCACCGAACTATATTGTTCGATGGAAAAAATCCATGTAAGCTACAGCTCAACAGGCAGACCGCGGTCGCCCGATCGATCAGCAGGGGTCACTGGTGCAACGAGATATTGTCATCCTGGCTGACTGAAACCCTCCCTTCCAGGGCAACGCTATAGTGCCAACTGGCCACAGTCGGCTCTGGCATGATCCGGATTCTATACTATACAGACTGCGGGGCTCATGTAGCCTATGCCCTAGAGAAGCGCCGTGACATGTTTTCAAGTGGGATGTGGTCTCTAAGTTTCCAACTTTTTTTAAAATTATTATTCTGCTTTATTATCCTTTTTTGAGAAAACAAATGTCGTGTAAGCAAAATTTCATTCCAGATGGTCATGTACGAAAATCTTATAGGTATAGGCTGTAACAAGAAAATACACCGAGAAATATGAATCTTCAAATCTAGTAGGCTACATTAACTTGAATATTAATGTTGTTTTTACGAATAAAGAATCATTTTGCATTATATATTCAGAAACTGGAATTAGTTAGCTACTGCCTCTAGAGAAACCATCCCTATAGGCTACATCAAAAACAAATGCAAATACCCGATGTTACTTTAACGACTCCTACGTTTGCGTCCCAGGGGTTGTGCTAATTCCCCATCTTGGATCTTCTTACGCTCGCCTATATTCATTCAAACTGGGTGGAATTAATTTTCTTCATTATGAACAAGACTAAAGCAGTTTTTTTACTCCCCAAAATATCAGCCGGTAGCAACTATGTCTTAAATGTAAATTTGGTCTGAAAGGGTTTAGTCTACTATGCTTCCCAATATTTTTTATAAGACAATGCATTTACACCAGCAGTACTCAAAGCCACAAGCAGGCGTTGGCTCTGGCGCTATGAATCTCGGGCTCAGACAATAATTAACACCCCGTCAACTTCGGAGCTACAATTCTCCTGATGCCAGCGCCTGTGTCATTCGTATGAGCGCACACCATGTCTCGTTTTAGCAAATTTCGGTACGCATAAATTGGGATGCACGGTGTACACGGCACACACGGAACGTAGCTACGAAGACAGACATATACTTATTTTATTTTCACAAAAGTGCTTCTGAGTATCCACTATCAAAAACCAATTTAGGCAACTTGGTCACAGCAAACACACTTGGAGGCCAAAGTATTAATTCAAAGTATTCCTTCTAAAAAGCTCAGCATCAATCTTAAAAATGCAACCTACATTCACACCCTCTCTGTGCAAATTGGTATAAAGCACGTGAAGTCATCTACAACGAATGTTGTCCTTGAACTAGATGCCCATTAATTAGTGTCCCTATGTAAAGGGCATGACTTAATATGTCCCGAGCATGCAAACATGGAAATCCACATTGGACACAGTATGAAAGAAATTTGCGCGATGTCTTACCTGCGCTACAAGAAGGATCTTCTGTTGTTCGCTCGACAGTCCACTGAGCCGTTTGTGCGCATTGAACGCAGGAGGGGGGAGGGCCGACTCCGATTCCCACACCCATCCCAGTTTCTGCGCCATCCATAAATCTCCCCAACAGTCCCTACTCCTCCCACCGTGCAAGAACACACGTGTTATTGCCCCATAAAGTATGGCCTTCAGCACCCATAAAAACGACCTTTAGAATGTGATGCCAGGGCGCTCCTGTAATACGACTACGAAGGAATAGGCTACTGTGTTATTAGTAACAGGAGTAGCATGCACGTTAGGGTGTTTGTGGTAATCCTCCATCTCACGGTGCTTTGGGGACGACCACGCCCCGGAGGTTTTTTGAGTAACGGTGTGTGTGGTCTGTGTAATGACTGCTCGCTGACAGCGTACCGTCTGGCTCCCGGGACATCGCATCGTTGTAAACAGTACGCGCGCTCTACAAACTCCACCGGCTGCAAATTTGGGTGTTCAATTTTTTTCATCGATGGAGGGAGAGCTCCATAAGACCACTCCTACATCCACACACCATTCACACAGATAGAGGCGGTACACGGCCCGAGATGTGGACACAATTTTATTGTTTGTGAAAAGCACACAATCCGATATGACACTTTTCCAATACAGCAGTACGTACAGTATGTTTTTTTCATTGCTTATTTTTCAATGTTGATACTCAGGACTTGATCTAAACCTACGAACCGTTATAAATTATCTTGTTTTTTCCCCCCTGCTTCTATATTACTGATGTGTTTAGTATGTGAACTTTGGATACTCAATTCAGTCTCTCTCCATCACACACATATGCACACATACACACACACACTCGTTTTCACCGAAATATTATCATTCTCTCTCTCTCACACACACACACAGTCAAGCTGTAAGCAAGCACGGGCATTGTGCTGTAATGACATAGCTGTAATGGTCTGGCAATTTGGAATTAAGCAACGAAACAGTTTTCCAGGAAACAGTTCAAGCTTTGTATTGTTGTTTTCTTGTGCACTCAGATTGTTGGTAAGAGCGTAGGATGGCAGGGGACCCATGGGCAGGTCCCCTGTCTGCATTCCCCAGGTGGCAGACGCCACGGGGATGAGAGCAGGTGAATGGGTAAGACCCACGCCTAGCTGCGCACCTGGCTGCGCCGCTGCAGAAGCCACTGCCTCTTATGCGACCCTGCCTGTCATGTGACCCTACTTGTGGGTCTGGCTCTGCTCTCTCTCACTCACTCACTCTCCTGCTTGGTGGATGAACTGAAATGGCTGGATTGTCACACAACTCACACGCGCACACACATACACGCACCGTTCAGCACACATGCACCACGCAGCACCCAAACACACCTGCACATACACAACGCACATCCTCCCGACACAAAAGCACATGCACACACACCATCCAAACACGAATACACACACACGCACACAGCATCACATGTGCGCCGCACACCGCCCAAACACAGCAGCACATGCAAACACGCACACAAACATATATATCTATACTTATATGTGTATATATATTTTATATTATATATATATATATATTCTACACTGCAAAAAGTAACAATTATGATGAGAATAACAAGAGTGCCCATAGAAGTGATGAGAATAAGAGTAATGATCAAAATTAATAACCATCAAAAACTAAAGAGGAAAACGAGTAAAAACATACATCAGAGAGCCGAGAGGACCTCGAGACAGTACAGGGACTTAGGAGCTTCGGGGTAGAGGACACCACTGGCTAACACAGCTAATGGATGGGGTACAGGTAGACATACATGGCCACTGGTTACGGGACAGGACAATAGAACAATATTTACAGGAAAACCCCTTAAATCCCTCCCCCCTGTCCCCTCTCTTCTTGCAGTGGACGACTGGTTTCTTCGTTATCATCATCGTCTGTGGTGTTTGAGCGGCAGACACGCGGAGGTCTTCAGTCTGGAAGGGAAGAAGGCGAGGGGTAAATCCTTGGACACTTATAGGACCTCACTGGGTTAGCACATGCTGAAAACGTACTGTTGAAGAGGGGTCCCAGCAAGCAATCACCTATCGGAGAGCCAGCAGTTTGCGGATAGGCTCGACAGGGGTCTGTTAGTGGCCGTTAACCAACTACAGTAGAATCCACTTAATTGCATAAAGGAGTGTTGCATGATTTGGGTATTTGCGTTGAACTGCCAAATCCCAAGCCATTTCCCATTCATTCCATTGTAAAGAGATTCGCATAAACCATTATCGCATATTTCAGAAATGTGAAGGGAATTGCAATTTCATGGCATAATGATCTAGGAATATACGTTAAATAAACCGACAATTGCCCCTATAAGGATACAAAACCGCCAGAATTCACGAAGGTAGGCGGTTTCTATTGAAAATCACGTCGATAATGGACGCCTGAGTGGCACGCGTGGTCGGCAGCACTCTCGGTCTACTGTCTCATTCTTTCACACACAAGTATAGACATCATCTGGGCTCCTCTGTCTAATTGAATCAGCCATATAATTGCATACAATTCTCTGACAAATGGGTTATGCAATTAAGCAAATTCTACTGTATTTTGCATTCTTTGAACGTGTGATCCTTATTTCAACTGCATGGCCTCGGCTGTCCACTAGGGGGGCACATCACAGTCCCAATTTACGGACCACAGGCGAACCGACAGCTGTGTTGATGGCGAGCAGCTAGTGGGCAAGATGTCCTCAAAAATATTTCTAAATTGGCACGACACAGACACTAATACTCTTTACCCATCAATTGATTGCTCCTTTTGGTTTTTTAGAACAATATTTTCCCCCCAATTTTTCTTTGTTCATCCATTTTGTAATGCTCAGTCAATTTCCGTGACTTCATCCATAAATTTGGAAGAGCGCAGACACCAAAAATGTGTGGGGCAATGCTACTTTTCACTAAGTCCACCAGTGAGGTGTACCTCTTATTTAGCCAATAGAGGCAGGCTGTAGCCACCAAATCGAATGGAGCTGTCATTGTCGTGCGATGAAGTAGGGAGTGACAAGCTTCCCTCATCAGGCAATATAATAGCCATTCATGTATTGCCCAGCAGGAGTCCTGGACAGTCACACAGTCATTGTTATACCCTAAATCCCATTCTTACTTCTTTTTTGATAAAGGTAACCACTGCAGGACCACCTTAACTGCCTCTAGTCCCAATCTCAGTAGTTTTCGGTAACACTTGCTATGAGTAGCTCTTGATGAGCACTACATAACTCCATCAAAAGCACTACATAGTACCTACAGGCTAAATGAGCACGTTGGGCGGATTATGGTTTCACCTGGAACAGCTGCCTCAGTTTTCAGCTTTTGGGGCTTCTTTTGCTGTGTGGAGAGAGACAGAGAGAGAGAGAGAGAGAGAGAGAGGGTGAGTGAGTGAGTTGTCTTTCCAGTTTCTCCCATAATGCAGTGTGGAGTGGCTCTCACTGTCTGTCCAAGAGGACATGTACAATGGGCGGGGATTTCTGTAAATTGAGCCGGCTGGGTTACTAGGCGACAGAGAGAGAGAGAGAGAGAGGGATCAAGCCTGTTTTTATTTGTGGGTTTAGGAAAATGCAAAAACTGATGGGACAGTAATGTACAGGGATGTGCATGGGGTATTACTGCCAGGATGATCTCAGGTCTGATTGTACTATGAGAGTGGGAGATACAGAGGTGCTTTGTGAGGGATGGCGGAGAGATCTCTCACCCTTAGCGACGATCAGGTTCTCGGCTTGAGCCTCCTCATCTCCAGGGGCCCTGCGAATACAGGCAAGGGGTTACAGACCAGCAACAATGCAGTAGTGTCTCTGAAAGCCACACACATACACTCACACATGCATGCACGCACGCACGCATTCATACACACACACGCACACACACACACACACACACACACGTGCACACCGCATGTACAGTGGTGTTCAAAAAAATAGCAGTGCATTAAAAAAAGTGAATAAAGTGCAAATATTTTTTAATAGCTTTTAGTTCCATATTTCAAATGTAGTGGAAACATTACACATTCAATTCCAAATCAAAGCATTAACAAATTTTTATCAAGTCTGCGTTATTATTTTACAGGAAGCAAAGAAAAGGAATATTAATCTGTTCAAAAAAATAGCAGTGTCGACATTTTTCTCTTCAAACTCAAACACTTACTGTATAATACTGTATATAATACTGTATAATACTATATAATACTGTATATAATACTGTATAATACTTTCATACTGACACGCACGCACGCACGCACGCACACAAACACATACACACAGACTGTAATTCAGTTATGGAAGTATAATCCGGGCGTTAATGGGGTTGTTACCTTGGTTTCTGGTTGAAACTGCAGCGGCACCTGCGGCCTAAAGGGACAGACACACAAACACACAGGTCAGATCTTAAAGGAACAGACACGCACACACACGCACACACACACACACACACACACACACACACACACAGGTCAGATCTAAAGGAATGAATTTTCTTTGTGGAAATTCACTGCATCCAATTTACAGCTCAGCACACTTAGTAAGTCATAACAGATAAGCATTCATTACTGTTTCTATGACCTCATACAAGCATTCACTACAGCTCTCATACCTCACATAAGCATTCACTACTGTCTCTATGACCTCACATAGGCATTCACTACTGTCTCTGACCTCACATAGGCATTCACCACTGTCTCCATGACCTCACATAGGCATTCACTACTGTCTCTTGTGTCACATAGGCATTAAATACTGTTTCTATGCACTCATATAAGCATTCACTACTGTCTCTATGACCTCACATAGGCATTCACTACTGCCTGCAGTCCAGACCTGCCTCCCATTGAAAACATGTGGCACATTATGAGGCGCAAAATAGGACAACGGAGACCCCGGACTGTTGAGCAGCTGAAGTCTTATATCAAGCAAGAATGGGAAAAAATTCCACTTTCAAAACTCAGTTCCAAAAAGATTACTGAGTGTTGTTAAAAGGAAAGGTGATGTAACACAGTGGTCAACATGCCCCTGTCCCTTTTTTTGGGACGTCTTGCAGGCATCAAAATTAGAATAAGCGTATATTTACAAAAAACAATAAAGTTGATTAGTTAAAGCACAACTGAACTTTGGTAGAACTTTGGGTTGTGTAGTTACCTGGCCATGATACGAGTCCAAATGGTGGTGAAATATGTTTGTTAGTTGCTCTGTGCTCCCAGTCCTCGTACGTATTTTATTTTTTTTAATTAAATGGCCCTTTCCCGGCTTTTTCATATTTTATTTGGAATGTAGATCCGTGAGGTAATTCTTGCGCCAGAAACAGCGTTAATGCACCGATGCGTCAGAACCACTCATTGGTCCAAATGTCCACGGAAGCAAGCGTTCCTGGTAACGTTAGTATATAGCCTATCTATGGTAAACAAATCGACCTGCCGACATTTTTCTAGTCTTTTCTGGTAGCTTGCTAACAACATTGAAGAAAATAGTACTTTTATAAATAATTTTAATTACACAAAAAAAAATATGTACGAGGACTGGTTATTGTTTGTATTGACAGAATCCGCTTCGTTGGCATTTGTATACGTGCTAGAAGTGTCATTTTGAGACCGTTTTAGCTGCCCTATAGACGTGAATGGAGAGTGACAAATACCTTATTCTGGAGTATCACCCCAGGGGAGCACAGAGCAACTCACAAACATATTCACCACCATTTGGACTCATAGCCAGGTAACTACACAACCCAAAGTTCTACCAAAGTTCAGTTGTGCTTTAAAACTCTATGACCCCACATAAACATTCACTACTGTCTCTATGACCTCACATAAGCATTAACTACTGTCTTTATGACCCCACATAAGCATTCACTACTGTCTCGATGACCTCACATAAGCATACACTACTGTTTCTATGACCCCACATAAGCATTCATTACAGTATATATGAACCCACATAAGCATACACTACTGTCTGTATGACCCCATATAAGCATTCACTACTGTCTCTATGACCCCACATAAGCATTCATTACAGTATATATGAACCCACATATGCATACACTACTGTCTCTATGACCCCATATAAGCATTCACTACTGTCTCTATGACCCCACATAAGCATTCATTACAGTATATATGAACCCACATATGCATACACTACTGTCTCTATGACCCCATATAAGCATTCACTACTGTCTCTATGACCCCACATAAGCATTCATTACAGTATATATGAACCCACATAAGCATACACTACTGTCTCTATGACCCCATATAAGCATTCACTACTGTCTCTATGACCCCACATAAGCATTCATTACAGTATATATGAACCCACATATGCATACACTACTGTCTCTATGACCCCACATAAGCATACACTACTGTCTCTATGACCCCATATAAGCATTCACTACTGTCTCTATGACCCCACATAAGCATTCATTACAGTATATATGAACCCACATATGCATACACTACTGTCTCTATGACCCCATATAAGCATTCACTACTGTCTCTATGACCCCACATAAGCATTCATTACAGTATATATGAACCCACATATGCATACACTACTGTCTCTATGACCCCATATAAGCATTCACTACTGTCTCTATGACCCCACATAAGCATTCATTACAGTATATATGAACCCACATATGCATACACTACTGTCTCTATGACCCCATATAAGCATTCACTACTGTCTCTATGACCCCACATAAGCATACACTACTGTCTCTATGACCCCATATAAGCATTCACTACTGTCTCTATGACCCCACATAAGCATTCATATATGAACCCACATATGCATACACTACAGTCTCTATGACCCCATATAAGCATTCACTACTGTCTCTATGACCCCACATAAGCATTCATTACAGTATATATGAACCCACATAAGCATACACTACTGTCTCTATGACCCCATATAAGCATTCACTACTGTCTCTATGACCCCACATAAGCATTCATTACAGTATATATGAACCCACATATGCATACACTACTGTCTCTATGACCCCATATAAGCATTCACTACTGTCTCTATGACCCCACATAAGCATTCATTACAGTATATATGAACCCACATATGCATACACTACTGTCTCTATGACCCCATATAAGCATTCACTACTGTCTCTATGACCCCACATAAGCATTCATTACAGTATATATGAACCCACATATGCATACACTACTGTCTCTATGACCCCACATAAGCATACACTACTGTCTCTATGACCCCACAAAAGCATTCATTACAGTATATATGAACCCACATATGCATACACTACTGTCTCTATGACCCCATATAAGCATTCACTACTGTCTCTATGACCCCACATAAGCATTCATTACAGTATATATGAACCCACATATGCATACACTACTGTCTCTATGACCCTATATAAGCATTCACTACTGTCTCTATGACCCCACATAAGCATTCATTACAGTATATATGAACCCACATATGCATACACTACTGTCTCTATGACCCCACATAAGCATACACTACTGTCTCTATGACCCCACATAAGCATTCATTACAGTATATATGAACCCACATATGCATACACTACTGTCTCTATGACCCCACATAAGCATACACTACTGTCTCTATGACCCCACATAAGCATTCATTACAGTATATATGAACCCACATAAGCATTCACGACTGTCTTTCTCGCTGGTTGTATATGCTGAGAGTATGTGGACAAAAACCGATATGTTTAAATAAATTAAGTCAAAAAAGAACATGCACAAAACACTTTTTAGTATATCCTATATATTGTGCAGTTAAATACACTGCAGAATGGATCTTTTAATATACAGTATGTACCACACAACATTGTACATTCCTACTTTGTGGATTGTAGTGTGCATACAGTGTTTGTTCAAAGTATGTGCATTTGAGGAGCTGTCTCCCATAGAAGCATGACGGGATTTAAAATAGTGAGGGAGGGGTTTGGCTTACTGAGGATGAGGAGGATGCCTAGAGTGAAGAGCACGACAGCAAATACCAGCCCCCCAATGCGCAGACTCTCGTAGTCTACACAGGAGAAAGAAACACACACGCACGCACACACATTTGATTACTCTCCATACAGAGTTTGCTGCCTTCAATGTCAAAGATGCACATCATTGTCAACCCAAATGTATGTTAGTGTGTACAGGCAATGTATAGCCTATGCGGTTTGGGTACTCACCGTACTCAAATGGGTCCACCTCCTTCCCCCTGCCCTCTGTCCAATAGACAGCAGTGTTACATCACATGACATATATGCTCAACAGGTACAATATTCTAGGAAGACCAACATACCTTCAGCACACATCAACTACTTATTATTTAAATAACAGTGTCTATCCTAGACTTCAACCCTACAGCCTGATTACAAGTCTGTCTCCATTGGCATTACACCACACTACTACCCCTAGTAGACAATACCCGTACCTATCCATCTGTATCTGTCCACTCATGTCTTTCTGCCCTGTGTGTGTGCATATATATATATATATATGTGTGTGTGTGTGTGTGTGTGTGGACTGGAATGTCCACATGAATTAAATGCTGGATATTTATCAAATGTATTGCGATACCACTGCTCAGAGAACAAAAATCTGAAAAATACAAATGTCATAATTATTGGCACCCCTGCCTTTTTCAACATAACAGTTCTGAGTCTTCTCATATAATGTTTGATGAGGTGGAAGAACAAATAGCAAGGGATCCGAGACCATTCCTCCATACTGGATCTCTCCTGATCCACCAGTCCCTGTTCTTCAGTTCTTCAGTTCTTCAGTTTTTTGTGGAGTTGGAATAATGCTTTTGCTCCTTGTCCTACTCTAAGATCCAACCACAACCTTGTTTTTGCCTCCTGGTAGAGGCAGCCGGAAAAGCTCTGTTTTTGTCTTATCTCACCATAGAATCCAGTTCCAATCTACGTTTCAATGATGTTTAGCAAACTCCAGGCACTTAATTTTGTAGTTTGATGGCAAAAGAGGCTTTCTTCTCACAAGCCTTCTAAATAGCTTGTTGGTGTGGAGGTGGTGTCTAATTGTAGTTTTGGAGACTTGCTGACCCCAAAATGCAACCATCTCAAGTCTCCAACTGTGATTCTTGGAGATAGGCATGGGCATCGCCACCAAGTCCTATATCGTGCATCGTGGGGGAATTTTGATCGCGATATCGCCGTTTCACGATATTTCTTTCCAAAATTGTAAAAAGCTTAAATAAATTTTTAGGCCTAAGTTATGAACAAACCAAACCTTATTTTGACCCTGAAATACATGATCAAGCACTTAATTGAATTCATAGTAATATTTCGTGTGCCATATTTTTCTGATAAACCTTAAAGGGAATGGATCGGGAGGGCTCGCAGGGTAATATGACCCCATCCGCAGAACACCACCCCTTGTTTTAAAACCGTATATAACGTAGCTCGGTCCGAATTGAAATGCGAGTCAGCGGAAACTCTATCCATGACGCGTGTGAGAAAAAAAGTAATCGACGAAGTTCGGCTCCGTGTGTGATGCGTATATGTTAGCCTACGTATTACGTATTACGGGGGCCGAATGTGGCCGCCGGCGTTCGCGTGTGTGCGTTCACCGAAGAGTTACGGGAATTTCAGATCTTTATTCGAATCAGGCTTACCCACAATTCCCTTATTTCCCTCCCGACCCATTCCCTTTAAAAAGTCAATCAAACACGGTATTATAATTGTATATCAAAATGTATTCGCCGTAAAATCACGCCAAGCATGGGCATCGCCATATTCTTAGTTTGTTTATCCATCGTTATTAAATTCCTCCAGCCATTGGAGTACCTTGGTGAAAAGCTTAAAATGAAATATAAATATTGTTCATGAACAAAATTATTCTGGCACATGCCACATAGTACCCGCAAATAATTGCCAAAACATGGATCAAAACCTTGACAAAACTACCAAATAACATTGGTTCTAATCGCCGACGACCGGACATTTTTTATTTCACCATTTCACTTCCTAGTTGTTCTAGAAATGCCCAAAAAGTGTGGCTGTCAGTTTGTCACTGCTTGTCAGTGGCTTGAGTTCAATAAAAAAAAAACCCAACAGAAATGTTGCAGTTCAGTTCAGTGGGCGTTGGACTGAAACTAAAATGTGATTGGTTAATACATGGATGATGATGGCTTTACAAATGAGTTGGTATTAACCGAGTTTGATCTAGTGATGATCAGATGAGGATTTTCGTCATTGTGTAATATGTTGAGTTGTTGACTCGGAAAATCAATATTCTCTCTTAAATCGTATTAAAAGTATTGAAGTTTGAATAATTATTTGGACTTTTTGTCATTGTATATGTTGATTCGGAAAACTGCACTGACGAGTCTTTAACCTATATTATCCATTACAAAATAGAACATTCCATGAAATATCAAAGTAGTAAATCACTCGCGAACGACATGACACAGGCTTTGTAGCGACTATGGCATATTTTTAAGTCAAATATTTTTTGTGAATCTTTTAATAAATAATATCAGACCCGGACAGTGGACAATTAATGACGTAACTATTTTTAATAAGGAATAAGAGTACAAGCAACTTATTTTTAAACCTTCTGTTCAGTAAATCCTTTTATTTATTAATTAAACTTTTCCAACAAAAAATAATTACCGCAAAAAATAAGCTCATCGTCACATAGCTCTATACATTATCCAGGCAAGTCCTTATTCCGCCAGGCGCACCCCTCTGCAAACTTCGCCAACACGTGTGGCCGCAACTCGCTAGTGCTTGACACGTGGTTGAAATCAGGTCAGGTCCGAAATGCCCAGGGCTGCAGATTGCGCGTTGTAGCACATGTAGTATGGAGTATGGCAAGATAATAATATATATATTTTTAATTACATTTCCAGTACATTTCAGAACATTATTATTGACACAAATACAAACTTTTTCAGTGTACACTTAATATCGTAGGATATCGTTAGTAGTATTTTGGAGTATCGCGATCGCGATCAAGACTACCTCGTCGCGATATGGTCGTGACGGCGATGTCGCCCATGCTTACTTGGAGAGTTGTTTTGGCTCTCAATTCATCCTACTCACTGTGTGTGGGGGCAAATGTGACACTCTCTGTCCCCGTCCCCATTTGTGCTCATTTACCCTGTTCTTCACGTTTCGTGTCTTGTATTCTTGTTTTCCTGTTTGTCTCCCTCGTGGTGCAGGCTGGGCGTGTTTTCCCTCTTTGTTGTACTAATTCTCTCTCGCATTTCCTTTGCCTTTCACATTCCTTTCCCCGCTTGCATTCCTCACGCTCTCTTCTCCGTTAATCACTCTCGCATACACTCTCACGCTGCACGCAGTCATTAGCTCATTAACTCTCATATATATTCTCCCAGTTTTCGTTGTCTTGTGCCGGTTCGTTAAGTGTTGTTGGGGCTGAGTTCACTTAGTTTTGTTAAGTTTTGTTTTTGGAAAAACTCTTGTTTTGTCTAGTCTCGTATCAAGAATCTAAGCCTTGCCTTGTCTTGCTTTTGCTGCTTCTTAGTCTCGCCTTGCCTAGTGAATTAACGGTACTTAATTTGTTCATGCCTTGCTGTGTTTAACGCCTTGTTCTGCTCTGCTTGTCTGCCGGCCTGCAGCTATCCTAGCTCTCTCCCGTATCCCGCTCCTCCTCTGCTACGCCAACCCAGGATTCCGCCACCTTCCAGCCCTTGGCTACTCCCACTCCTGTTCTGCCCCTGCTAACGCCATTCCAGGATCCAGTCCCTACCGTTATCTCTCCCTATACTTCTGGAGTAGTTGACAAAATAATAAATTATTGAATTATTGGATTTTCTGTCTCTGAGTCGTGCATTTGAGTTCAGTCCCTTCTCGGACCTTAACAGAACGAACCGGCCAAACCATGGACTCAGCCGACTCAGAGCAGTTACACCACGCCCTTGCCTGTTAGGGTGCAGTCATCGACCCTCCTCGTTCCTGTTCCTGACCCTCCTCGTTCCTGTTCCTGACCCTCCTCGTTCCTGTTCCTGACCCTCCTCGTTCCTGTTCCTGACCCTCCGAGTTCCTGTTTCTGACCCTCCGAGTTCCTGTTCCTGACCCTCCCCGCACCTGTTCCTACCCCTAGGCTGAGCGCCTGTCCCCAGGTTTGAGTGTTGTTCCCTGGGCCTCCCCGCACCTGTTTCCTGACCCCACGGCTGGAGGGCCACCATGTTTCCTGACCCCATGGCCAGAGTGCCACCATGTTTCCTGACCCCACGGCCAGAGGGCCACCATGTTTCCTGACCCCACGGCCAGAGGGCCGCCATGTTTCCCGATCCCTCGGCCGGTGTGCTGTCCACATTCCTCACCCCCGGGCCTGAGTGCCCATCCCTACCCTTCCTATTTCCTGACCCTTCCTAGTTCCCGACTCTTCCTAGTTCATGTTCCTTCCTAGTTCATGTTCCTTCCTAGTTCATGATCCTTCCTAGTTCATGACCCTTCTTAGTTCAGTGCCCCGTTGAAGCTGCCCCCCCCCCCCCCCCCCCCCCCCGAATTATTCACAGATGCCACCCACCAGAAGATCAGACCGGGGGGCAAGTCAGGAGGCGTTCCTTGGGGGGGGGGGGGGCACTCTCTGTCCCCGTCCCCGTGCTCCTTGTTTTACCCTGTTCTTCGCGTTTCGTGTCTTGTTTTCTTGTTTTCCTGTTTGTCTCCCTCGTGGTGCAGGCTGGGCGTGTTTTCCCTCTTTGTTGTACTAATTCTCTCTCACATTTCCTCCGCCTTTCACATTCCTTTCCCCGCTTGCTCACGCTCTCTTCTCTGTTAATCACTCTCGCATACATTCTCACGCTGCACGCAGTCATTAGCTCATAAACTCTCGTATATATTCTCCCGGTTTTCGCTGTCTTGTGCCGGTTCGTTAAGCGTTGTTGGGGCCGAGTTCGCTTAGTTTTGTTAAGTTTCATTTTTGGAAAAACTCTTGTTTTGTCTAGCTTCGTATCAAGAGTCTAAGCCTTGCCTTGTCTTGCTTTTGCTGCTTCTTAGTCTCGCCTTGCCTAGCGAATTAATGCTACTTAATTTGTTCATGCCTTGCTGTGTTAACGCCTTGTTCTGCTCTGCTTGTCTGCCGGCCTGCAGCTATCCCAGCTCCACTCCACGCAGCCCCCATCTCCTGTATCCCGCTCCTCCTCTGCTACGCTAACCCAGGATTCCGCCACCTTCCAGCCCTTGCCTACTCCCATTCCCGTTCTGCCCCTGCTAACGCCATTCCAGGATCCAGTCCCTACCCTTATCTCTCCCTATACTTCTGGAGTAGTTGATGAAGTAATACATTATTGAATTATTGGATTTTCTGTCTCTGCGTCGTGCATTTGAGTCCAGTCCCTTCTCGGACCTTAACAGCAAAATACACTTGCATCCTCTTCCAGGAGGTTTATCACAGCATTAGTTGTTATAAACTTTTTACTTGTTGCCCTAATAGTGAGGATGGGTATTTTTTTGGCGTTTAGCTATTTTTTAAGAGCCATTGTCTGATTTGTGATGGTCAACAACCTTGTCTCATTTAATTGATATGTTATGTGACTTTCCCCATGTTGATGGATCACTAAGGGAGTCGTGGATGACCACTAAGGATTTCCTAAAGACTCAGAGAGAACTTAAAAAAAAAAAAAGTAAAATATAAATCACAACATACTTCTATTAGATTCTGTTCATAAGAATCACTAGGGGTGCCTATAATTGTAGCACACATTTTTGAGAAAAATGCTTAGTTATTTTTTTCTTTGTACAATTCTACCTCAATTAACGGTTAGATTCCCTTTCATAATTTGAGTGCAAGCTGAAAAACAACAAGGGCATTGTTAATAGCATTGTTTTCTCATTCACCTTATCCGAATTGGATACCAGACTGTGGGGCCCGTCCCTACTCTAGAACAGCATAAGCCACACAGCAACACCACTGCTGTGTGAACATTATTAATGTTGTGTGGTTGGTATTTTATGTCATGTTGGTTAAGGTATCAAACTGCAGAACAGTTAACCAGCTTAAACCCTGTTTTCTTTTCTTATTGCTTCATATGCCATTTCTTTTTGGCTAATCTTTCTTCCATTCCTCTTTTCTTTCACTCTTTCATTTTTATGTTTCTTTCTTTGCTTCCTCTGCTTCCCCCTCTAGCCTCCTTTCTTTTCCTTTCTTTCCTTCCATCTATGTCTGTCTGCTCATAATCAGATTCGTCTGTTCGTCTCCACCTGCCGACTGTTTGATGAATGAAAAGTTTTCTCACCCGTAGCGTTTGGATCGGCCACTGCTGACAAACAGAGAGGGAGAGAGAGAGAGAGAAAGAGAGGGCAGAGAGAGAGAAAGTCAATAACGAAATCAGTACCAAACAAAGGCAACATTGTTCAGTGATGACAGGACAGCCTTTTTAGAAACTGTGTACTCATTAGACCCCGGGGTAGTGAGCAAAGGCTAAGAACAAGCAGGCTGGCAAAATATGACGGGGGGGGGGGGGGGGGTTAGCGGCCCCCTCTCTGTGACACCTGCACAAAGAGCGCTCTGTCGCACGCCAGGTTCACAAAACCCTTCTGGAGTGCAGCACAGCCCACGAATCACTCCGCAAGGTGTGCTGCTTCAGTAGGGCTTCTGCCACGAGGGGAGGAAACAGGATAAACGCAGGTAACGTAAGAGGCTGCGGACAGGACCAGGACCCCAAAAGTAAAATGAGCCTGAACTCAAACAAATTTACAGGAAACGTCAAAAAGTGTGGACAGTTGTTAGTATTTGTATAGTATGTGCCTTCCTTCAGTCATATGCACCTCCCGCGCACGAGTCGCTTTGGCTAAAAGCGTTTGCTAAATTCCTGAATCGTAAATTATCTTTCCTTTCTCAAAACGTTGTTGTTATGGCATGAGACTACAGGCATGAGCCAAGGGCAGCTAAAGTGTTTAGGTGGACCCCTGAAAAGGAACCACAAATATCCTTAACTTTATCCAAGATATGGGTGTTGCAGTTCCATAATTTCTGCTTATATTGCTAAACCAGGGGTGTACAATCTTATCCAAAAAGGGCCGGTGTGGGTGATTTTTTGTTTTAGCTCAGCGCTATGATGCCCGATTAAACGAATTAACTAATCATAGTCCTCAATCAAGACCTTGATAAGTACAGTCAGGTGTCTTAGCACTTAGGCTAGAACAAAAACCTGCACCCAGACCGGCGCTTTTTGGATTGGTCAAAGCAGGATAGAGTGGCCGATGAAACTTGGGGGGGGGGGGGGGGGTGGTAGAAACAGAGGTGAAGACACAGAGATGAACACAATGGTGAAAGGGGAGATGGAGTGGTAGAGAGACGGAGTAACTATACACTGCAGGAAAGTGCAGGCATTTTCCTCAGAAGCAAACCTTCTTGCACCATAAAACAGAACACTGCTGCTTCTATAGTCTGCTACCTTCTGATTTAATTAAATGTAAAATGAGAACAGCGTCCCCTTGAGACATACTTTGACATAATGCACTCTGGCATGCATGGGGAATTCCAACGGGTCCAAAAAGCACACAGGAAATTTTGTGACGGACATTTTGTGTTTGAGGGCACTTACTCTACTCTAACGGAGCCTCTGACCAGACAGCTAGGGATAACATTTTCTGTGCCTCTCTACCACCCACTACAACTACTCTCTCTCTCTCTCTCTCTCTCTCTCTGTCTCTCTCTTGCTCTCTGTCTCTCAATCTCTCTTTCCCTCTCAATCTCTCTCCCTCACCCTCTCTTTCTCGCTCACCCTCCCTTTAGATTAATTTTCCTTTTTAATTGTGCGACTATGACTTTTTTTGTACAACGTGTTTTTAGCACTCTAGAAAGACTATTCAAAGATTACACTGATCATCATGTAAACCAAGTATCTCTCCCCCTCCCTCCCCCCCCTCTCTCTCTCCACCCATCCCTCCCTCTCTATCCCCCCTACCTCCCCCTCTCTTTCTCTGTGTCAATTAACTCACACAATCATGTCAGCTTTCTTCTCTGGCCAATTGCACAATTTCCCTGCTTTACTTTTTTCTGCTCCAGTTGTCCATTTGTATAATACAGTCTGTATTGAATTCAGTTCATATACTGCATGTGACAGAGAGATAGTAAGGGAATGGAGAGACAGATGGCCAGATTCAATTTAGCTGCGATGTGTTTTTGCCCTTAAGTCAGCGTCTCCAGCCGCGTGACGCGACCTGGCCCCGCTCAGTCTTCTTTCCGCTTCTCTCCGACGTTTTAAAAAATGTAAAAAGCCCTACAGTTGGTCAATGGCTAGATTGAAGAGAGGCCAGGCAAACAAGGGGAAGGCTACACAGAAGAAAAGAGAGAAAGAAGATGGAGGGATGAAAGAAGCTCTTGGAAAAAGAGAGAGAAGCAAAAGGGAGCTCGAGGGCCGTTGGAAAACGTCGGAGAGAAGCGGAAGAAGACTGAGCGGGGCCAGGTCGCGTCACGCGGCTGAGACGCTGACTTAAGGACAGCAGTGACCGCGCGATTGACCGTCTGATCGAATCGTACAGTTGGTCAATCACAGTCGCTCTCCACTGGTTTCTGAGAATCTATGATTGCCTTAAGGACCACACATTAATGGAGAGGAGGGTTACAGAATGCTGAGCATAGCGTCCTCTTCCATTCGGGCTCGTAATGGCATCATACGGGCGTGAGCGGATTGAACGTCGACGGGCCGATTCCAAAAACGACGTCCCTCAGAGACCTGACCCGCCGCCCCCGCGATAGCGTGCGCATACGCCTGAGAACACGCGGTGCCCCGTCTACTCTGGGACACGCTAGAGGCGCTGCACCCCGAATTACCCTCCTATCCATGCTTAGCAAAATACCGCTCACTGCCATGTCACGTACCTCCTCTGCCCATTTAGAACCCCCCCCCCAGCCAGATATGGAGGAAAACAGCACTTACCAGCAACATACACTAGGAGGGAAAAGAGGAAGACCAGAACAGTTTCCATGGCAACTGCAGAGAAATAGCGGGAGGGAGGGAGAGAGAGAGAAGGAGAGATCAGTATTCGCAGGGTACATGTTTACCAGTTCAATGAAGCGCACATATTCACGCAAATACATGTGTGCAGCTCACACGCATCCCATTTTAAAATGGTTACGTAACCTAACAGATTTTCCTCTTTTTTTTTACGTAACTGTCCAACTGTCAACGGTCAGGTTATTATTTTTTTTCCTTTGCTGGGTCTCTTGGAATGTTTCTAGTTCCCTGTGGAGAAGGCGGAGACGTGGCCTAGTTCCCAGTTTGTCACGTACCCAGCATCTTCCCAACATGAACGAGCAAAATCCTATTCCCGATCTCCACAGACAGCCAAATTCATTTTGATCATGGAATACATAAACACCTTACATACACCGTTCAGAAACCTGCATTCACATAACTGGCCGATATGGGACTGTTTTTCCCTGGACATAAAAGTGGCTAAGCCACTGGTGTCCTCTGTATGAATTGCGATCCGCTTGCAGATCTCAAAGCTAATTTTATTGTCTCTCAAATGAATGTGGTTGTTTTTGAACACAGGTCTAAGGTCTTTTTTTCAGACAGCTGTAAAATATAGCCAGACAGAAACTTTATATGAAACTGAGCATTTTATGGGTTCGTTATCAAAGTCTCATATGATCCTAATCCTAATGATTCTCATTTTCATCATAATATCTGCTTATGTTTATTTTAACGTATTACTCATTTGTGCAAACACTGGCTTTGTCCATTTTATGCTCAGTGTCTCAAGGAATTGTGATCCTCGTTTGCTATTTCTGCATCTTGTGAAGTACTTTTCTTTGGACATTTGAATCTTTTGTTTATGACCGGTCGAAAGGAGGACTACTCAATACAGCACAATTTAAAAATAAAATTGTGGTCTTAAGATTCACGCAACACAAACACTGCAAGATACACATCAGTGTGTCAATATGTGTCAATGTTCCATCTTTTAAACTTCATCATGAAAACAGTATACAACACACAGTCAAATACATGTTCCCTTGCCTCAAGCTTTGGCAGTTCATTGAAAAGTCTTTGCCTATGACATCAGAGATGTTGGTGAAATGCTTGATGGGTACTATAATACAAAATCGGTAGACCAGATTTTACAGAACACAACAGAATCACATCGACTTAAAGCTAATGTGGCTTTATTTGGTATGTATAACCACCACATTAAACAAAAGTAACACATCTGCATTTAACAAGATAAGGTGAATTTATCCTTGAAAGGCAATGATTGGGTGATATCACACTCAAAATCTTCCCATGGTGAAATGGACACCACTGCCTGAAGCTAACCTAGGGTGCAGTTAGTTGAAGGGGTAATAATTGTATATAGTCTAGGTAATGGGTACCTAATTGTTGTCACCGCTTTAACCAACAAACCAACACCAACTCACTTGGTGGCTCTTCTGTGAGTACGATGGTAGCACATTCCACCCCTGACCCTTGACCTCAGACTTTTTTTCTATTATCTGATCCAATACCCTTTGATTGACACTACTGTCCATGGTCCCACTTGAATCATTATCATTATTTGGAGTGCAACAGTTTGAAAATCCTGTTGTAAGCTTGTCACAGCTTTACGACATTATTGACTGCTGGCCTCACATGTAGTCTAAACAGATTTGATTTTATCACTGGCGTAGGACCAAAAGTTTAAGCAAGCTTCAGCAGGCTTCAGGGGAGATGAAGGAAACCTATTTAAATTAAACATTTAAACTGTAACCTGAAGCTCTGACCTTAACTTCCCAAGTGGCTCAGGTGAAATATTGCTCAACATTTTTCAGACTAGACTCACTCAAGGTCAAGCTGTTATTGCAATCACATGACTGAACAGCAGCCAATCAGTGACTTCCCAACAGTTTGACTCTTTCAAATATTACCTGGAATGGCAAATCTGTAAGACCCATCTAATGCAGATCTACTCCCTTTGAGTTATCCTGTTTAAACACAACACTGTCATTTCCCAAAGTGTCAGACTTGAATTCACATTGGTAAAATATGGAATATAAAATCTACTTAGCATATTAGTCTTATTTTTTTAATGGAAAGCATTGTCAATCTAATGAGGAACCAAGCACCTTGCGTTGGCAAGTATTTCCACCTGTCAAGAGTTGGTAGTGGAAATCCCTTACCTACTCAACACAGGCAGTTGGGCACTTTTTAGGAACACACAGCCTATAATATCTAAAAGGAAAAAAAGGGAGAGCGATAACAAGACTTGACCAAGCAAAATTCAACATGGAGTCTGCAGTCATGAAGACAAAAGATGAAGGCAATAGCTTTCTATTTTCTTCTACTTATCATCCCTCTCTCTCCCTCACCCCCCCCCCCCCCCCCCCCCCCTAAAAAAAACTTGGTTTCATCCTGCCTTTGCGCCACAGGGGGGTGGTAGAGTGGGGGGTGGGTAGGGCTGATCATTTATTGATGCCTGCTCTCGGTGTCTGTGCACATATAATATATATAATATATATAAAGCAGAACCGGAAAGGGTCATCGGTGGCACTGCTTTGCTGAGGAGCGTTGACCCCACGACACCTATTTCTGGTGTGATCTCCATTCAGCTGAGATTCTGAAATACCGGGGCGCTTAATTCCACAGATTTACATTAAAGGGTAGTTCCTAACTTTCACACTCGATTTCACTTCCAAATAATAGCTTTAGATAATGTCTGAAACTTCCAGAAATAGCTAGGCTCTATGTCTGCTTAAATCATTGGCCATTCTGATACTGGTGAGAGTTTCTACAGTCTGGAATCATTCCTGTTAACAAAGCTTTGCTTTTGAGAAATAATTCAGTCAGACCAAGAAGGGAAACATAATGATTACCACACTGTCAATGTTTAAACCTTTAAAGGAAAACTCCAAACTCAAGAATTTAAGATTCCAAATCTTACGAAATATGCTAGCTAAATGCACTGAACTGTGTGTTTCAGTGTGGAGAAATCTCATGCAAAGTGCA
>CM056387.1:26922354-26953220 GCA_029718625.1 Synaphobranchus kaupii
AGGCCTGCTCCTCTCACACTGAGAGTAAAGCCTGGAGAGGAGGCCTCCTCCTCTCACACTGAGAGTAAAGCCTGGAGCGGAGGCCTGCTCCTCTCACACTGAGAGTAAAGCCTGGAGAGGAGGCCTGCTCCTCTCACACTGAGAGTAAAGCTTGGGGAGGAGGCCTGCTCCTCTCACACTGAGAGTAAAGCCTGGAGCGGAGGCCTGCTCCTCTCACACTGAGAGTAAAGCCTGGAGCGGAGGCCTGCTCCTCTCACACACTGAGAGTAAAGCTTGGGGAGGAGGCCTGCTCCTCTCACACTGAGAGTAAAGCCTGGAGCGGAGGCCTGCTCCTCTCACACTGAGAGTAAAGCTTGGGGAGGAGGCCTGCTCCTCTCACACTGAGAGTAAAGCCTGGGGAGGAGGCCTGCTCCTCTCACACTGAGAGTAAAGCCTGGAGCGGAGGCCTGCTCCTCTCACACTGAGAGTAAAGCTTGGGGAGGAAGCTTGCTCCTCTCACACTGAGAGTAAAGCCTGGAGCGGAGGCCTGCTCCTCTCACACTGAGAGTAAAGCCTGGAGCGGAGGCCTGCTCCTCTCACACTGAGAGTAAAGCCTGGAGAGGAGGCCTGCTCCTCTCACACTGAGAGTAAAGCTTGGGGAGGAGGCCTGCTCCTCTCACACTGAGAGTAAAGCCTGGAGCGGAGGCCTGCTCCTCTCACACTGAGAGTAAAGCCTGGAGCGGATGCCTGCTCCTCTCACACTGAGAGTAAAGCCTGGAGAGGAGGCCTGCTCCTCTCACACTGAGAGGTGAATGTAGTCGCGTTCGTTTCCTGTGCTGTTATTGTGTTTGACTGAGGCAGACCTGAGGGGAGCGAGCCTGTCCTTCTCAACCAATCAGTGAGGGTTATACATGCAGGTGTGCGGAACATGTCCAATCAGTGAGGGTTATACATGCAGGTGTGCGGAACATGTCCAATCAGTGAGGGTTATACATGCAGGTGTGTGGAACATGTCCAATCAGTGAGGGTTATACATGCAGGTGTGTGGAACATGTCCAATCAGTGAGGGTTATACATGCAGGTGTGTGGAACATGTCCAATCAGTGAGGGTTATACATGCAGGTGTGTGGAACATGTCCAATCAGTGAGGGTTATACATGCAGGTGTGTGGAACATGTCCAATCAGTGAGGGTCATACATGCAGGTTGTGTGGAACATGTCCAATCAGTGAGGGTTATACATGCAGGTGTGTGGAACATGTCCAATCAGTGAGGGTTATACATGCAGGTGTGTGGAACATGTCCAATCAGTGACTGTTATACATGCAGGTGTGTGGAACATGTCCAATCAGTGAGGGTTATACATGCAGGTGTGTGGAACATGTCCAATCAGTGAGGGTTATACATGCAGGTGTGTGGAACATGAGATGCTCATCCCACTTTAAGGTCCTGATCACACAAACGTACCTGATCTACAACGCCTTTCTACCTGTCACAGGTAAGCCTTCCTCAGGGTCAGAGCGTATCTGGGGATGGGACATTCTCTCAGAGATCTTAGTTTCAGAGGAAAAAATCAAAAATTCCAGATTTTAGTTTTGTTCCCCAAAAGCCAGATGAAGGAAATGTCTCCCGGCACAGATATAACTGAGACTCACAGAGTGATAGAGAGACCAGCAGAATCTACACTGCTTTCCATAAAACATACAATTTACAAGGATTTTACCTTATGATCCCACTAGATTTTATAGACTAGCAGACTCATGCATACACACATCGCACTTCAGTTACAGTATAATTTCACACTTTAATGCATACTTTATAAGACTTTTGTAAGACTTATGAAACTCACGATTTATGATGAAAGGAATAAGAACAGTGGGATATAGCTCCTCCCATACACCTGAAAGGGACATAAATATGAAATATGAAAATCAGGAGATACATATTGTGGTGCGGGGAGGTGGGCTGGAGATTTGTCGGAGCACTCCTGCTGCTCGTTTTGATAATATTGACGAATTGTTTAGTCAGGATAATTTTGTTTGTGGTCGTCACCATGGAGACGCATTCACAACATATGCTCAGGAATGTCCGTTGAATCTGCAGCCACAAAGTTTACCATCGTTGTTCACCGGAGTTGAAGATCTCGGGACTCGGGACTGATCTAGGACTGCAGGCAATCTTCAAAAGGCCACCAGGGAAGAGAAAGGAGAAGATAATGCGGGGGAGGAGTGAGGCGACGACTGGGAAGGCTGACGCAGTTCGGTGATCCGTTTCGACAGTGTAGAGACCGCAACACTGCGTGTATGGAGGAAAGTCGTGGAGGTGGAGTTTGTGCGTTGGACTGCTTAATAACACTGGACATCTCGGGACAGCGGGGGCTATTTTTAATCATGGCTGTATTCCACTTTAATTCACTTAATTCATTTGATTAATGCAATGATTATATTGAACGTCTTTGTTTGATATGTTTGTGTGTTGTGGGTCTGCCCAACTGTCTGTCTTTTTTGTTGTTGCTGGGGCTACAACTGAAGTTCCTTAGCAGGAAAATAAAAGTTATTCTATTCTATAGCCTGTTTCTGCGATCAGCACACACACGAGTGAATCAGAAAGTGCAGGAGATTAGCTGGGATCAGCGGTATCTGTGTGACGAGCCAAACAGATGGACATAATTACAGCTGATCAGTGCGTCCGCAGAAATAAACCCCCAGTGTGTGTGTGTGTGTGTGTGTGTTTGCACCTTCAATCATAGTACGGAGCAGGCTCATCATGTTTGGACAGCAGAGCGATCATCTCCACTGAGACCAGCACATGCCCCACCTAAGCTGCGCAGTCACTCTGCAGCCCCCCAGCTGAGCTGCGCAGTCACTCTGCAGTCCCCCAGCTGAGCTGCGCAGTCACTCTGCAGCCCCCCAGCTGAGCTGCGCAGTCACTCTGCAGTCCCCCAGCTGAGCTGCGCAGTCACTCTGCAGCCCCCCAGCTGAGCTGCGCAGTCACTCTGCAGCCCCCCAGCTGAGCTGCGCAGTCACTCTGCAGTCCCCCAGCTGAGCTGTGCAGTCACTCTGCAATCCCCCAGCTCAGCTGCGCAGTTATGAATGTTAGGGGACCAGTTGAGATTGGGTCATATGCCATTTTCACAATTACAACTATGCTGTCTACTTACCCTTTTAACAATTACACAGTACAGAACTCATACCATTACAGTGCACATTACATTACACAGTACATAACTCATACCATTACAGTTCATATTACACTTACACAATACAGAACTCATACCATTACAGTGTGCATTGCATTACACAGTACAGAACTCATACCATTACAGTGCACATTACATTACACAATACAGAACTCATACCATTACAGTGCACATTGCATTACACAGTACATAACTCATACCATTACAGTTCATATTACACTTACACAATACAGAACTCATACCATTACAGTGTGCATTGCATTACACAGTACACAACTCATACCATTACAGTGCACATTACATTACACAATACAGAACTCACACCATTACAGTTCATATTACACTTACACAGTACAGAACTCATACCATTACAGTGCACATTACACAATACAGAACTCATACCATTACAGTGCACATTACATTACACAATACAGAACTCACACCATTACAGTTCATATTACACTTCCACAGTACAGAACTCATACCATTACAGTGCACATTACACAATGCAGAACTCATACCATTAGTGCACATTACATTACACAGTACAGAACTCATACCATTACAGGGCACATTACATTACACAGTACAGAACTCATACAATTACAGTTCAAATTACACTTACACAATACAGAACTCATACCATTACAGTGCACATTGCATTACACAGTACATAACTCATACCATTACAGTGCACATTACATTACACAATGCAGAACTCATACCATTAGTGCACATTACATTACACAGTACAGAACTCATACCATTACAGTGCACATTACACAATGCAGAACTCATACCATTAGTGCACATTACATTACACAGTACAGAACTCATAAAATTACAGTGTACATTACACAATGCAGAACTCATACCATTACAGTGCACATTACATTACACAGTACAGAACTCATACCATTACAGGGCACATTACATTACACAGTACAGAACTCATACAATTACAGTTCAAATTACACTTACACAGTACAGAACTCATACCATTACAGTGCACATTGCATTACACAGTACATAACTCATACCATTACAGTGCACATTACATTACACAATACAGAACTCATACTCATGCCAGCAGCCATACCACTATGCAATCTGCACCTGCTGAATGGCTGAAGCTAAGCAGGTTGTGGGCTTGGTTAGTACTTGGATGGGAGACCTCTGGGGAAAACTAAGTTGCTGCTGGAAGTGGTGTTGGTGGGCCAGTAGGGGGCAGTCTTCCCTCTGGACCCCAATGCCCCAGTGCAGTGATGGGGACACTGTGCTGTAGGAGATGCCGTCTTTCGGATGAGACGTTAAACCGAGGTCCTGACTCACTGTGGTCATTAAAGATCCCCTGACACTTATCATAAAGAGTAGGGGTTTCCCCGGTGTCCTGGCTAAACTCCCAACCCAGGCTCATTCAATCTGCCACCTAATCATCCCCCAGTTTAATTGGCTAAAAATTATTCTCTCCCTCTCCACCTCAGCTGATGTGTGGTGAGCATACTGGCGCAAAATGGCTGCCGTTGCATCACCCAGGTGGGTGCTACACATTGGTGGTGGTAGAGGCGAGTTTCCCCCTCATCATTGTAAAGCGCTTTGAGTATCTAGAAAGGCGCTATATAAATGCCATGCATTATACCATTACAGTGCACATTACATTACACAATACAGAACTCCTTTACACTTACACAACCATTTCTGTGAGTGACAGTTGATTTCAGAGAGGAAGAGGAAGTGGATTCTGCTGAAGCTTGGGTTCTGCTGAGGATTGAGAGTGAGCTCTGCTGAGAGCTATGTGTTTTGTTTCCTGAGTGTTTCATTCAGGTTTGATAAAAGGCAGAGAGAAAGGGGTTCTCATTTCATATCAACTAAATAATGCAGGGCTGACATTTAAAAAGAGCAAGACTCTTTTTGATTTTTGGAGCTTTTGTATGGATTTCACAAGTACACTCAAAGCTCCCACAAAGGCACAACTTATTTAACACACATTAGTTTGGCAGCAGGAACCCAGGAAGGCCTAAAAGCAAAGCTTTGTTCATCTGCAGATTTAATGAGCTGGGTCACAGCCACACAGAGGGATGTACGTGACTCATTATTACAGTTAGCAGCTGTTTGAATCAAAGGAGCAGAGGATTGTGGGGGATAATGGAAGCTCCTCTTCCTAAAGCCTTCATCTGCAATTGAGAGAGCTGGCGGGCCCTGTCTCTGGTGTGATTAAGGACAAACGGTGGCGTAAAAGGCCAGGAGGTGACGCCTTTCAAAGGCCCTGTGTGTTTATCTCATTGCATAATATCACTCTGGGAAATCAACTGTTTGTGAAACAGATACTCAAAGATCACATCCCTCCATTAAACCAAAAGGACACAAGCTTATCTTAAATGTATTTTAAATATTTATTCACACCTCCGGCCTGGGATATCTGCTCCAGCTTAGCCAGCCTGCGGATGGATTTGGCTGTAAATCAGTTCGGGAGTTTAGAGTTTCCCTGGCATATTACTGATGAGTTTTGAATTGCCCTGTTATATGATTGGTGAGTTTTGAATTTCTCTGTTATATGATTGGTGAGTTTTGAGGTGTTCTGACTTATGACTGGTGAGTTTTGAGGTGTTCTGACTTATGATTGGTGAGTTTTTGGCAGTGCTGGTCAAGATGATATTACATTTTAGGAATTTAGCAGATGCTTTTTTTTGTTGTTGCATACAATACGTACAGCTGCATATTATGAAAAGTACATTTTGTAAAGGTACAAAAGCACTACCCCACCCTCCCTAGCCACAACGCTACTCTGCCCATCTAGCAGTGAGAATGGCCGAGTATATGGAGTTAAGTCTCCTATAGGCCTGGCCTAGTATGCGGAGGTAAGTCTCCTATAGGCCTGGCCTAGTATGTGGAGGTAAGTCTCCTGTAGGCCTGGCCTAGTATGTGGAGGTAAGTCTCCTATAGGCCTGGCCTAGTATGTGGAGGTAAATCTCCTATAGGCCTGGCCTAGTATGCGGAGGTAAGTCTCCTATAGGCCTGGCCTAGTATATGGAGTTAAGTCTCCTGTAGGCCTGGCCTAGTATGTGGAGGTAAGTCTCCTATAGGCCTGGCCTAGTATGTGGAGGTAAGTCTCCTGTAGGCCTGGCCCAGTATGTGGAGGTAAGTCTCCTATAGGCCTGGCCTAGTATGTGGAGGTAAGTCTCCTATAGGCCTGGCCTAGTATGTGGAGGTAAGTCTCCTGTAGGCCTGGCCTAGTATGCGGAGGTAAGTCTCCTATAGGCCTGGCCTAGTATATGGAGTTAAGTCTCCTGTAGGCCTGGCCTAGTATGTGGAGGTAAGTCTCCTATAGGCCTGGCCTAGTATGTGGAGGTAAGTCTCCTGTAGGCCTGGCCCAGTATGTGGAGGTAAGTCTCCTATAGGCCTGGCCTAGTATGTGGAGGTAAGTCTCCTATAGGCCTGGCCTAGTATATGGAGTTAAGCCTCCTATAGGCCTGGCCTAGTATATGGAGGTAAGTCTCCTATAGGCCTGGCCTAGTATATGGAGGTAAGTCTCCTGTAGGCCTGGTCTAGTATGTGGAGGTAAGTCTCCTATAGGCCTGGCCTAGTATGTGGAGGTAAGTCTCCTATAGGCCTGGCCTAGTATGTGGAGGTAAGTCTCCTATAGGCCTGGCCTAGTATGTGGAGGTAAGTCTCCTGTAGGCCTGGCCCAGTATGTGGAGGTAAGTCTCCTATAGGCCTGGCCTAGTATGTGGAGGTAAGTCTCCTATAGGCCTGGCCTAGTATGTGGAGGTAAGTCTCCTATAGGCCTGGCCTAGTATGTGGAGGTAAGTCTCCTATAGGCCTGGCCTAGTATGTGGAGGTAAGTCTCCTGTAGGCCTGGTCTAGTATGTGGAGGTAAGTCTCCTATAGGCCTGGCCTAGTATATGGAGGTAAGTCTCCTATAGGCCTGGCCTAGTATGTGGAGGTAAGTCTCCTATAGGCCTGGCCTAGTATGTGGAGGTAAGTCTCCTATAGGCCTGGCCTAGTATGTGGAGGTAAGTCTCCTGTAGGCCTGGTCTAGTATGTGGAGGTAAGTCTCCTATAGGCCTGGCCTAGTATGTGGAGGTAAGTCTCCTGTAGGCCTGGCCTAGTATGTGGAGGTAAGTCTCCTGTAGGCCTGGTCTAGTATGTGGAGGTAAGTCTCCTATAGGCCTGGCCTAGTATGTGGAGGTAAGTCTCCTATAGGCCTGGCCTAGTATATGGAGGTAAGTCTCCTATAGGCCTGGCCTAGTATATGGAGGTAAGTCTCCTATAGGCCTGGCCTAGTATATGGAGTTAAGTCTCCTGTAGGCCTGGCCTAGTATGTGGAGGTAAGTCTCCTGTAGGTCTGGCCTAGTATGTGGAGGTAAGTCTCCTGTAGGCCTGGTCTAGTATGTGGAGGTAAGTCTCCTATAGGCCTGGCCTAGTATATGGAGTTAAGTCTCCTGTAGGCCTGGCCCAGTATATGGAGTTAAGTCTCCTGTAGGTCTGGCCTAGTATATGGAGGTAAGTCTCCTATAGGCCTGGCCTAGTATATGGAGTTAAGTCTCCTGTAGGCCTGGCCCAGTATGTGGAGGTAAGTCTCCTGTAGGCCTGGTCTAGTATGTGGAGGTAAGTCTCCTATAGGCCTGGCCTAGTATATGGAGTTAAGTCTCCTGTAGGCCTGGCCCAGTATGTGGAGGTAAGTCTCCTATAGGCCTGGCCTAGTATATGGAGTTAAGTCTCCTGTAGGCCTGGCCCAGTATGTGGAGGTAAGTCTCCTGTAGGCCTGGCCTAGTATGTGGAGGTAAGTCTCCTGTAGGCCTGGCCTAGTATGTGGAGGTAAGTCTCCTGTAGGCCTGGCCTAGTATGTGGAGGTAAGTCTCCTATAGGCCTGGCCTAGTATGTGGAGGTAAGTCTCCTATAGGCCTGGCCTAGTATATGGAGGTAAGTCTCCTATAGGCCTAGCCTAGTATGTGGAGGTAAGTCTCCTATAGGCCTGGCCTAGTATATGGAGGTAAGTCTCCTATAGGCCTGGCCTAGTATGTGGAGGTAAGTCTCCTGTAGGCCTGGCCTAGTATATGGAGGTAAGTCTCCTATAGGCCTGGCCTAGTATGTGGAGGTAAGTCTCCTATAGGCCTGGCCTAGTATGTGGAGGTAAGTCTCCTGTAGGCCTGGCCTAGTATGTGGAGGTAAGTCTCCTGTAGGCCTGGCCTAGTATGTGGAGGTAAGTCTCCTGTAGGCCTGGCCTAGTATGTGGAGGTAAGTCTCCTATAGGCCTGGCCTAGTATATGGAGGTAAGTCTCCTATAGGCCTGGCCTAGTATGTGGAGGTAAGTCTCCTGTAGGCCTGGCCTAGTATGTGGAGGTAAGTCTCCTATAGGCCTGGCCTAGTATGTGGAGGTAAGTCTCCTATAGGCCTGGCCTAGTATATGGAGGTAAGTCTCCTATAGGCCTGGCCTAGTATGTGGAGGTAAGTCTCCTATAGGCCTGGCCTAGTATGTGGAGGTAAGTCTCCTATAGGCCTGGCCTAGTATATGGAGGTAAGTCTCCTATAGGCCTGGCCTAGTATGTGGAGGTAAGTCTCCTATAGGCCTGGCCTAGTATGTGGAGGTAAGTCTCCTATAGGCCTGGCCTAGTATGTGGAGGTAAGTCTCCTATAGGCCTGGCCTAGTTTATGGAGGTAAGTCTCCTATAGGCCTGGCCTAGTATGTGGAGGTAAGTCTCCTATAGGCCTGGCCTAGTTTATGGAGGTAAGTCTCCTATAGGCCTGGCCTAGTATGTGGAGGTAAGTCTCCTATAGGCCTGGCCTAGTATGTGGAGGTAAGTCTCCTATAGGCCTGGCCTAGTATGTGGAGGTAAGTCTCCTATAGGCCTGGCCTAGTATGTGGAGGTAAGTCTCCTGTAGGCCTGGTCTAGTATGTGGAGGTAAGTCTCCTATAGGCCTGGCCTAGTATGTGGAGGTAAGTCTCCTATAGGCCTGGCCTAGTATGTGGAGGTAAGTCTCCTATAGGCCTGGCCTAGTATGTGGAGGTAAGTCTCCTGTAGGCCTGGCCTAGTATGTGGAGGTAAGTCTCCTATAGGCCTGGCCTAGTATGTGGAGGTAAGTCTCCTGTAGGCCTGGTCTAGTATGTGGAGGTAAGTCTCCTATAGGCCTGGCCTAGTTTATGGAGGTAAGTCTCCTATAGGCCTGGCCTAGTATATGGAGGTAAGTCTCCTATAGGTCTGGCCTAGTATGTGGAGGTAAGTCTCCTGTAGGCCTGGTCTAGTATGTGGAGGTAAGTCTCCTATAGGCCTGGCCTAGTATATGGAGTTAAGTCTCCTGTAGGCCTGGCCCAGTATATGGAGTTAAGTCTCCTGTAGGTCTGGCCTAGTATATGGAGGTAAGTCTCCTATAGGCCTGGCCTAGTATATGGAGTTAAGTCTCCTGTAGGCCTGGCCCAGTATGTGGAGGTAAGTCTCCTGTAGGCCTGGTCTAGTATGTGGAGGTAAGTCTCCTATAGGCCTGGCCTAGTATATGGAGTTAAGTCTCCTGTAGGCCTGGCCCAGTATGTGGAGGTAAGTCTCCTATAGGCCTGGCCTAGTATATGGAGTTAAGTCTCCTGTAGGCCTGGCCCAGTATGTGGAGGTAAGTCTCCTGTAGGCCTGGCCTAGTATGTGGAGGTAAGTCTCCTGTAGGCCTGGCCTAGTATGTGGAGGTAAGTCTCCTGTAGGCCTGGCCTAGTATGTGGAGGTAAGTCTCCTATAGGCCTGGCCTAGTATATGGAGGTAAGTCTCCTATAGGCCTAGCCTAGTATGTGGAGGTAAGTCTCCTATAGGCCTGGCCTAGTATGTGGAGGTAAGTCTCCTATAGGCCTGGCCTAGTATATGGAGTTAAGTCTCCTGTAGGCCTGGCCCAGTATATGGAGTTAAGTCTCCTGTAGGTCTGGCCTAGTATATGGAGGTAAGTCTCCTATAGGCCTGGCCTAGTATATGGAGTTAAGTCTCCTGTAGGCCTGGCCCAGTATGTGGAGGTAAGTCTCCTGTAGGCCTGGTCTAGTATGTGGAGGTAAGTCTCCTATAGGCCTGGCCTAGTATATGGAGTTAAGTCTCCTGTAGGCCTGGCCCAGTATGTGGAGGTAAGTCTCCTATAGGCCTGGCCTAGTATATGGAGTTAAGTCTCCTGTAGGCCTGGCCCAGTATGTGGAGGTAAGTCTCCTGTAGGCCTGGCCTAGTATGTGGAGGTAAGTCTCCTGTAGGCCTGGCCTAGTATGTGGAGGTAAGTCTCCTGTAGGCCTGGCCTAGTATGTGGAGGTAAGTCTCCTATAGGCCTGGCCTAGTATATGGAGGTAAGTCTCCTATAGGCCTAGCCTAGTATGTGGAGGTAAGTCTCCTATAGGCCTGGCCTAGTATATGGAGGTAAGTCTCCTATAGGCCTGGCCTAGTATGTGGAGGTAAGTCTCCTATAGGCCTGGCCTAGTATGTGGAGGTAAGTCTCCTATAGGCCTGGCCTAGTATGTGGAGGTAAGTCTCCTATAGGCCTGGCCTAGTATGTGGAGGTAAGTCTCCTATAGGCCTGGCCTAGTATGTGGAGGTAAGTCTCCTGTAGGCCTGGCCTAGTATATGGAGGTAAGTCTCCTATAGGCCTGGCCTAGTATGTGGAGGTAAGTCTCCTATAGGCCTGGCCTAGTATGTGGAGGTAAGTCTCCTGTAGGCCTGGCCTAGTATGTGGAGGTAAGTCTCCTGTAGGCCTGGCCTAGTATGTGGAGGTAAGTCTCCTGTAGGCCTGGCCTAGTATGTGGAGGTAAGTCTCCTATAGGCCTGGCCTAGTATATGGAGGTAAGTCTCCTATAGGCCTGGCCTAGTATGTGGAGGTAAGTCTCCTGTAGGCCTGGCCTAGTATGTGGAGGTAAGTCTCCTATAGGCCTGGCCTAGTATGTGGAGGTAAGTCTCCTATAGGCCTGGCCCAGTATGTGGAGGTAAGTCTCCTGTAGGCCTGGCCTAGTATGTGGAGGTAAGTCTCCTATAGGCCTGGCCCAGTATGTGGAGGTAAGTCTCCTATAGGCCTGGCCTAGTATGTGGAGGTAAGTCTCCTATAGGCCTGGCCTAGTATATGGAGGTAAGTCTCCTATAGGCCTGGCCTAGTATTTGGAGGTAAGTCTCCTATAGGCCTGGCCTAGTTTATGGAGGTAAGTCTCCTATAGGCCTGGCCTAGTATATGGAGGTAAGTCTCCTATAGGCCTGGCCTAGTATGTGGAGGTAAGTCTCCTATAGGCCTGGCCTAGTATGTGGAGGTAAGTCTCCTGTAGGCCTGGCCTAGTATGTGGAGGTAAGTCTCCTGTAGGCCTGGTCTAGTATGTGGAGGTAAGTCTCCTATAGGCCTGGCCTAGTTTATGGAGGTAAGTCTCCTATAGGCCTGGCCTAGTATGTGGAGGTAAGTCTCCTGTACACTGAAGGCAACAATGAAATAAGTTAATTTCCATTGTCGTGGAAAAGTCACCCTGGTGTGGCTGAAAATTGGCACAGTAAAACTCCACCAATCTGCCCTGTTCGTTGCCACAAACAAAAAACAACTATCAGAGGCACAGTCTGCCAAAATCACACATCTGTTTATCATTTAAAACACTGGCTTTTTTGTTTTCAATTGTGCTTGTTACAGCACTAACGGTGCATCAGTTTACACGGATATTACAATTTTGCGGTTTCCAGGCTCGTATGAATAAATCTCTCAGTTGGTTTCATTTAAGTCATCATTATTTAGTCATCTTCATTCAATCAATAACTTTCTCCTGGGAATCCACCTGTGGATATTTCATCTGCAGACAGAATATGAATAAATAAATATAGCTCTTACTTACCGTTGCACAGCTTCCATAACCAGCAGAAGTGAGTATTTGTAGAGAAGCTTGTAAGGAAGTCCTGTGTTATACCCGTGTTTCTGTATGTACCCGTATTTCTGTATGTACCAGTGTTTCTGTATGTATCCGTGTTTCTGTATGTACCAGTGTTTCTGTATGTACCAGTGTTTCTGTATGTATCCGTGTTTCTGTATGTACCAGTGTTTCTGCATGTATCCGTGTTTCTGTATGTACCAGTGTTTCTGTATGTATCCATGTATGTATCCATGTTTCTGTATATACCCGTGTTTCTGTATATACCAGTGTTTCTGTATGTACCAGTGTTTCTGTATATACCCGTGTTTCTGTATGTACCAGTGTTTCTGTATGTACCCGAGTTTCTGTATATACCCGTGTTTCTGTATGTATCCATGTTTCTGTATATACCCGTGTTTCTGTATGTATCTATGTTTCTGTATATACCCGTGTTTCTGTATGTACCAGTGTTTCTGTATGTACCCGTGTTTCTGTATATACCCGTGTTTCTGTATGTATCCATGTTTCTGTATATACCCGTGTTTCTGTATGTATCAGTGTTTCTGTTTTATACCTGTGTTTCTGTATATACCCGTGTATGTACCAGTGTAGTGGATGGTTGGAATGGCCCACTCAGTGAGGGAGTAGAATCTCCAAATCCCTTCTGGACAGCAATTGCATTCGTGAAGAAATAATTCTCAAAATGCAAATTACAGATCCTTGAGCTCGAGCAGATTGCAGCCTCCTTCATGTGGCCAAATTCTAACCATTTTTTCCGTAGCCATGCGTTTGTGGAGAAACTGAATAGCGTGTGAGGACTCTCACAACCAAACATGCACTTTCGTCCCATTTTGTTCGCAGTTCGCACTCACGCACTTTTGCTAACTTGCTACTGTGAGCAACCTAAGTTACACTAAGCTTGCTGTCACTCACATTGACGTTGAGGACAAGTTGAAAATCGAGCATTGTAATTGGAGGAAAAACTTTTCCACTGCCTGCCAGTGCAGGTACACGTCACCAAAATGCCACACAGCCGTTTACAGAAAGAAGTGAGGGAAATATTTAGCCGCGCAAATATCAACTTTAAATAAAAAATATAGATTTTTTGGTCTACATAATGTCCTTGAAGGAATTAAACTCTAACCATTTCATCGCTTAAAAGAGGTACATTTTGATTGTGGGGCCTTTAATAAGATCAATGTGGCCAGTCAAACAGAAATAAATCAGGCACAAAGATAATTCAAGTTTAAGGTTGAAAATGTGACACCCAGGTGCTGCATACTAAACGTTCAGCCTCGTACCTCCTACCATACTGCATACTAAACGCTCAGCCTCGTACCTCCTACCATACTGCATACTAAACGTTCAGCCTCGTACCTCCTACCATAAAGAAGAGGATCAGAAACTGGGGTTTCGCTCAACCTTCAAATCACAGCGCACAGCAGGGACCGCCTTCAAATCACAGCGCACAGCAGGGACCGCCTTCAAATCACAGCGCACAGCAGGGACCGCCTTCAAATCACAGCGTACAGCAAGGACCGCCTGTGAATTCAATGCACCAAAGCGGCAACACGACTTCCAGGTAAAAAAAAAACTGAAACAAAAGCTATCAAAGGCTTGGAGTTATTTTACATAAACACAAACCCCCTGAGTCTCTTTCTTACACCCTTTCAATTCGGTTTCACCGTGGGGCCCATCCACACACTGGAACAGTGCCTTAACAGATACCAGACCGTGGGGCCCATCCACACACTGGAACAGTGCCTTAACAGATACCAGACTGTGGGGCCCATCCACACACTGGAACAGTGCCTTAACAGATACCAGACTGTGGGGCCCATCCACACACTGGAACAGTGCCTTAACGGATACCAGACTGTGAGGTCCATCCACACACTGGAACAGAGCCTTAACAGATACCAGACTGTGAGGCCCATCCACACACTGGAACAGTGCCTTAACAGATACCAGACTGTGAGGCCCATCCACACACTGGAACAGTGCCTTAACAGATAACAGACTGTGAGGTCCGTCCACACACTGGAACAGTGCCTTAACAGACACCAGACTGTGAGGTCTGTCCACACACTGGAACAGTGCCTTAACAGACACCAGACTGTGAGGTCTGTCCACACACTGGAACAGAGCCTTAACAGATACCAGACTTTGGGCCCCAATGGGCCTCTGAAGATGGAGGTAGAAAGGATGTCTTTCAGAAGCACAGTGCTATGGGAAACTACACTGATTGTGGCTGTGCATGTGTAGTGGGCTCATTTCCAATACCTTGCAATTACACCTCCATTATGGCTCTCAAATCACTCAGCTCTCAGATTATTCTGAAGGGGTCAGGAGAACGAGCGTCTCTGCTCTCAAAGCTTAATCACGGACACTCTCCAGAGATGAGTGGAATCACAGCGGCATTCTGCACGTCAATCAAATGTATCCTGCAGGACCTTAAATCGAGACGGCGAAAAGCAGGCTGAGATCTCGATCTCACATTGTGTACCACTGTAGCCCGTTAGCATGTCTCACTGCAGCTCAATAGCATATACCACTGTAGCCCGTTAGCATGTCTCACTGTAGCTCAATAGCATATACCACTGTAGCCCGTTAGCATGTATCAATCCAGCTCAATAGCATATACCACTGTAGCCCGTTAGCATGTATCACTGCAGCTCAATAGCATATACCACTGTAACCCGTTAGCATGTCTCACTGCAGCTCAATAGCATATACCACTGTAGCCCTTTAGCATGCATCAATCCAGCTCAATAGCATATACCACTGTAGCCCGTTAGCATGTCTCACTGTAGCTCAATAGCATATACCACTGTAGCCCGTTAGCATGTATCAATCCAGCTCAATAGCATATACCACTGTAGCCCGTTAACATGTATCACTGCAGTTCAATAGCATATACCACTGTAGCCCGTTAGCATGTATCACTGCAGCTCAATAGCATATACCACTGTAGCCCTTTAGCATGTATCACTGCAACTTGTTAGCACATACCACTGTAGCTTGTTAGCATGTATTACTACAGCCCAGATTTAACATGGGCAGCGCTGCATTACTGCCGCCTCTTGGATTGGACAATTTCCAGAATTATATCCATATCAGGAAGCAGTAAGTGCAGAATTCATCACTCAGCACAGTGTACAGGCCAGCAAATCCACAACCATGACAAAAAGTGCAAGGTAGAAAATATAATAAAAGATTCTAAATAAAATTCCATGAAAAGGTGCAGTATCAGAAATGAGTTGTAGAGCAAGGTGCCGCCCACCTTTGCCCCAGTGGGGGGTTAAGCTCCCACACAGACGCGGAGTGCTCATCCCTGTTCCTCCTCAGCAGTCTCTGGGTGGAACTGGATCGATTCCGGATTCAAGAGTGTTGATGTGAATGAAGAATTCTCTGTGAGCATTATTTGGGTCCAACAAACACACCACTCAGCGTTGAGCAAAATCTCCTTTCTTGGTAGCTTTTATGAACAGTCATTAGCAATACGTATAATATATAATATATTATATTGATAGGTTTTAACCCCTATGCGCAGATGGCAAATTTGGTCAATTCTCACCTATTTAGGGGGAGCTCTGTTTAACACTTTATAACTCCAGGTGTGAAAACAGAAACTTGGTAAATGGCTTAAATGAAACAAGACAGGTGTACCATTTACAATATAAACTTAGATTTGTTTATTTTCATGATTTAAGTAAAAATAAAGTGCCTTAAATAAAGAAACTGAAAATGCAAAAAAAAGAAATAGTTTTTCTTTAGTTTGCAACAAAATACTGAGAGCTACATAAGTGAAACAGGTAAATATATACATTTCCTGGATCATAAACTCCATGTCAACAAGTGTGCAAAATCTGAGGATGATATGCAGAACTACTAAAGAACGGATTATACCAGACAATAAATGACCACTGAATTTTGAAAGGAACATCTCTATGTGGTCACTAGGCATGGTCACTAGGCATCTGTGCAAAGGGGTTAATAGTTACTGAGACCAAATCAAAGGCCATGTTTGATTTCTTCCATTTTATTTCTCCCTTTCAAAAAGAAAAAAAAGCTATTCTGTCATTACAGTACAATATGATTTTAAATATTTAATTAAATCTCAGCTGGTAAACAACAACAACAAAAAAACAGCATTGCTAAATTGCACATCACCTCAGAAGTCTACTCAACACTGTGAAATTGGCCTGTGTTACAAAATGGATTGTAAGTGAATATTAGTGAAAAATGAACTGTGGAGTAGTGGGGGGCAGTCAGACCAAAATAAAAAACTAATTTAAAACTGGAAAAAATCCCATCATCCAGAGAGCTCTAGCTCAGCACAAGAGTCTATACATGTGGCATGTTTTTACATAAAGCAGCACTCTGTAGTCACAGAAGCTGTTCAGCCTGAAGCCAAGTAAGCCTCCTGGTTTTACTCTTTCATTTTCAGGTCTAATCGAATGAGGGAACCTTGGGCGGTGCTCCTGACATGTGACTGTTAGCCTTGAGCCATTACACACTTCATACCGATGGCTAGCAGCTTGTTTCCACTTCATTTAGAAACGCTGTATTTGAACAGACTGTAGTGACCTTTCCAGCCACAGCTCATTCGAGCAGGTAAATCACACAGCTCTCACCTTCCATCTCACACACCTTACACTCACAGCATGATGGGCAATACGAGCTAGCCCCTCTCTCTCTCTCTCTCTACCTCTCTCTCTCTACCTCTCTCTCTCTACCTCTCTCTACCTCTCTCCCTCTCTCTCTCCCTCTCTCTCTACCTCTCTCTCTATCTCTCTCTACCTCTCTCTCTCCCTCTCTCTCTACCTCTCTCTACATCTCTCTACCTCTATCTCTCTATCTCTCTCTACCTCTCTCTCTCCCTCTCTCTCTACCTCTCTCTACATCTCTCTACCTCTCTCCCTCTCTCTCTCCCTCTCTCTCTATCTCTCTCTACCTCTCTCTCTACCTCTCTCTACCTCTCTCTCTACCTCTCTCTCTACCTCTCTCTCTACCTCTCTCTACCTCTCTCTCTACCTCTCTCTCTATCTCTCTCTACCTCTCTCTCTCCCTCTCTCTCTACCTCTCTCTCTCTACCTCTCTCTCTCCCTCTCTCTCTACCTCTCTCTACATCTCTCTACCTCTCTCCCTCTCTCTCTCCCTCTCTCTCTATCTCTCTCTACCTCTCTCTCTACCTCTCTCTACCTCTCTCTCTACCTCTCTCTCTACCTCTCTCTCTACCTCTCTCTACCCTCTCTCTCTACCTCTCTCTCTCCCTCTCTCTCTACCTCTCTCTCTATCTCTCTCTACCTCTCTCTCTACCTCTCTCTCTACCTCTCTCTCTACCTCTCTCTCTACCTCTCTCTACCTCTCTCTCTACCTCTCTCTACCTCTCTATCTACCTCTCTCTCTACCTCTCTCTACCTCTCTCTCTACCTCTCTCTACCTCTCTCTCTACCTCTCTCTCTACCTCTCTCTCTATCTCTCTCTACCTCTCTCTCTACCTCTCTCTACCTCTCTCTCTACCTCTCTCTACCTCTCTAAAACTGAGGTAATTTTATTTGGCCCATCTGACTCTATTAGAGACTTCTTCAAATATCTAGGACATCTGTCCTGCCTTGTCAAGCACCATGTCAAAAACCTTGGTGTCATTTTTGACTCTAAAATTTGATCAACAGATAAACTCAGTTGTTAAAGCCAGTTTCTTCCACCTCAGAGCCAAAACCAAGCCCTTCCAATCATCTTACCCTGTATTTAGGATTCAGTCAGTCATCCCTTCACCGCCTGCAGTGAGTACAAAATGCCGCTGCTCGGCTTTTAACAGGCAGGAAAAAAAGAGAGACCACATCACACCCATTCTCGCCTCCCTGCACTGGCTCCCAGTTAGTTTTAGAATTCATTTTAAGATTTTATTGTTTGTTTTGTGTTGTTTGTTTTGTTATCCATGTATTTATAAATTGTACAGCACTCTGGTTGACGGTAGTCTTCTTAAGTGTGCTTTAGAAATAAAATTGACTTGACCTCTTTCTGGCTGTCTCCGAATCAGCACCCTTCCATACTATTAAGTAGGCTAGTTGAGTAGACAGGATGAGAAAGTCGGTGAAATTGTCTCTAGATGTAGTATACTTAAAACCCCTGTATGGTATACTTACGTCCGGGGTTTTGCAGAGTATATTCAGGAGCACACTTTTTCAAGAAGTATGTGAACATTTTGGTCGCTTCACTGATGTTTTCGTTCAATAACAACAAAAACAACACGTGACATGGCCGTGCAAGGGTGGGATGTACTGCGTACTGCATGTCGCATACTAAGCAGTGCAATTAAACAGCACACATCTGCCAGTACACTGTACATAAGAGACTAGGTAGGCCACTGATGTACAAACATGCTCATTTTACATTCATAGCAGAATATTCTCTTAATTTGCCTGATTAAAGTGAGCATTACGAGAGGAAATATGTTAAATCACTCTCTAAGTACTGCCCCCCCAGGGTGTGATAAAACCAGCAGCTGTGGAATAAGCACATTTCACAGGAAGTGCCTTTATCCCGGGTTAAAGTCTTTATCCCGGGCTAAAGTGCACTCCAAAGGCTCTTATCTCACTTATAAAAGGCTCCTGTTTTACACTGCTTTAATATTTAAACAGAGAGAGAGAGAGAAGTTATTTTGTACAAAAGACATGTACATAAGTGTAGCACGTTAGCAGTCTCCCTCAGTGAGGAGAAAATGATGGTGGCTTTCGTGGTAGAGGATGGGATCATTACGAAGCTGGATTGAATGATTGATTGGATGATTGATTGATTGATTGATTGGAAGAGTGAGTGCTTGAATGAGTGTAGGGTACTCATTGGGATTGAGTGATTGGAAGAGTGAGTGCTTGAATGAGTGTAGGGTACTCATTGGGATTGAGTGATTGGAAGAGTGAGTGCTTGAATGAGTGTAGGGTACTCATTGGGATTGATTGATTGAAAGAGTGAGTGCTTGAATGAGTGTAGGGTACTCATTGGGATTGATTGATTGAAAGAGTGAGTGCTTGAATGAGTGTAGGGTACTCATTGGGATTGATTGATTGGAAGAGTGAGTGATTGGATGAGTGTAGGGTACTCATTGGGATTGAGTGATTGGAAGAGTGAGTGCTTGAATGAGTGTAGGGTACTCATTGGGATTGAGTGATTGGAAGAGTGAGTGCTTGAATGAGTGTAGGGTACTCATTGGGATTGATTGATTGAAAGAGTGAGTGCTTGAATGAGTGTAGGGTACTCATTGGGATTGATTGATTGGAAGAGTGAGTGCTTGAATGAGTGTAGGGTACTCGTTGGGATTGATTGATTGAAAGAGTGAGTGCTTGAATGAGTGTAGGGTACTCATTGGGATTGATTGATTGGAAGAGTGAGTGCTTGAATTAGTGTAGGGTACTCATTGGGATTGATTGATTGAAAGAGTGAGTGCTTGAATGAGTGTAGGGTACTCATTGGGATTGATTGATTGAAAGAGTGAGTGATTGGATGAGTGTAGGGTACTCATTGGGATTGATTGATTGGAAGAGTGAGTGCTTGAATGAGTGTAGGGTACTCATTGGGATTGATTGATTGGAAGGGAGCGCGGAACTGACTTCCCTCAGACCGTAAGGAACGCGTTTTTGCCGTATCTGGAGCGGCAGCAGCGTGTGTGTGTGTATGCCCATCTGCTACAGCCTGAATACCTCTTACGAGCACTGTGTGAGTGTGTGTGTGAGTGTGTGTGTGTGTACTGTGGTGTGTGTGAGTGTGTGTGTGTGTGTGTGTGTGTGTGTGTGTGTGAGTGTGTGTGAGTGTGTGTACTGTGGTGTGTGTGTGTGTGTGTGTGTGTGTACTGTGGTGTGTGTGTGTGTGTGTGTGTGTGTGTGTGTGTACTGTGTGTGTGTACTGTGCTGTGTGTACTGTGCTGTGTGTACTGTGTGTGTGTGTGTGTGTGTGTGTGTGTGTGTGTGTGTGTGTGTGTGTACTGTGGTGTGTGTGTGTGTGTGTGTGTGTGTGTGTGTGTGTACTGTGGTGTGTGTACTGTGGTGTGTGTGTGTGTGTGTGTGTGTGTGTGTGTGTGTGTGTGTGTGTGTGTACTGTGTGTGTGTACTGTGGTGTGTGTGTGTGTGTGTGTGTGTGTGTGTGTGTGTGTGTGTACTGTGTGTGTGTACTGTGTGTGTGTACTGTGGTGTGTGTGTGTGTGTGTGTGTGTGTGTGTGTGTGTGTGTGTGTGTGTGTGTGTGTACTGTGCTGTGTGTACTGTGCTGTGTGTACTGTGTGTGTGGGGGTAGGCACGCTTACCTGGGGGTGGGGTTGGCTTTGTCCAGCAGTGTGGAGAGGGAGACACTGGAGGGAAGGGAAGCACAGACAGACATAGCCTCTGTCAGTCATGTGAAACTGTGACTCATTGTTTTAAATTAATTGTAGTAAATAAACATTATTTTTACCTCTTATTTCTGTTTAGGGAGTGGTGGATCCAAGAAAAACCTGGTCCGGATTCGGGCAGCCGGTTCGGATTTGCCCGGTTCGGATTTGCCCGGTTCAACCCGTGACACGCATGATTTCAGCCAATCCTATGTGCGATTTGGGGGCCAGATACAGAGCAGTTAAAATCAGTTTGAATGAAATATGATATCAGTCTTTAGAGGGGATTCTATATAAACTGGAGGCCGAGATGTTTCTCACAAAGAAAGTTATTGATTTTATGAATCCAAAAGACTGAAATTAAACTCTAGCAGTAGGAATGTTATTAGTGCCGTGAGAGGTTTGTGCACAACATAATGAAAAGCATTTTTGAGAACAATAAGCACTCAAATGTAACCCAGAGAGGTCTGCATGCACTGATATGAATAGTACCCCTGACTTTAAAAACAACATCATGCAATCTCACATTATTCTGTGCAAGGCTGCTCTTATATTTTATAATAAAATATCATATTCAGACCTCATTCATCTCCAAGTTCCAGGATCTACTATCACTATATCTGTTACTATTACTGTTCTTTTTACAATCATATTGCAACCATTTCCACTATCATCATGGTTACATGACCAGAATAATTTTACTACCAAATGCTACTATTAATACTGCACATGTATTGCAGTTATAAATATACTACTTTATTACAAATATATTTACTTTATATATAAATATATCGCAAATATGTACTATCTCACACGTATAGATGCATCCAAACACACACCCTCTCTCTCACTCACACACGCACACGCACACGCACACGCACACACAGAAATAAACCCACTCTGCTAAGGAGATAATTGTTACAGACCTGACCTTCAGCTGACAGGCTCAAACTACGTGAGAAGCTACTGGACTGCAGCTGCCCAGCAATTAGCTTGATACTCTTTTAGGAGCTTGAAAGGGCATTGGGCCAAATTACACCACAAGCATGTTTCCTCCATCACCTTCCTTTTATATATTCACTGCATATAACGCCCTGCTGTTCACTGCTCAGTGTGTATAACGCCCTGCTGTTCACTGCTGAGTGTGTATAACACCCTGCTGTTCACTGCTGAGTGTGTATAACGCCCTGCTGTTCACTGCTGAGTGTGTATAACACCCTGCTGTTCACTGCTGAGTGTGTATAACGCCCTGCTGTTCACTGCTCAGTGTGTATAACGCCCTGCTGTTCACTGCTGAGTGTGTATAACGCCCTGCTGTTTACTGCTGAGTGTGTATAACACCCTGCTGTTCACTGCTCAGTGTGTATAACGCCCTGCTGTTCACTGCTCAGTGTGTATAACGCCCTGCTGTTCACTGCTGAGTGTGTATAACGCCCTGCTGTTCACTGCTGAGTGTGCATAACGCCCTGCTGTTCACTGCTCAGTGTGTATAACGCCCTGCTGTTCACTGCTGAGTGTGTATAACGCCCTGCTGTTCACTGCTGAGTGTGTATAACGCTCTGCTGTTCACTGCTCAGTGTGTATAACGCCCTGCTGTTCACTGCTGAGTGTGTATAACACCCTACTGTTCACTGCTGAGTGTGTATAACACCCTGCTGTTCACTGCTGAGTGTGTATAACGCCCTGCTGTTCACTGCTCAGTGTGTATAACGCCCTGCTGTTCACTGCTCAGTGTGTATAACGCCCTGCTGTTCACTGCTGTGTGTATAACACCCCTGCTGTTCACTGCTCAGTGTGTATAACACCCTGCTGTTCACTGCTCAGTGTGTGTAACACCCTGCTGTTCACTGCTCAGTGTGTATAACACCCTGCTGTTCACTGCTGAGTGTGTATAACACCCTGCTGTTCACTGCTCAGTGTGTATAACACCCTGCTGTTCACTGCTGAGTGTGTATAACACCCTGCTGTTCACTGCTCAGTGTGTATAACACCCTGCTGTTCACTGCTCAGTGTGTATAACACCCTGCTATTCACTGCTCAGTGTGTATAACACCCTGCTGTTCACTGCTGAGTGTGTATAACACCCTGCTGTTCACTGCTCAGTGTGTATAACACCCTGCTGTTCACTGCTCAGTGTGTATAACGCCCTGCTGTTCACTGCTCAGTGTGTATAACACCCTGCTGTTCACTGCTCAGTGTGTATAACACCCTGCTATTCACTGCTCAGTGTGTATAACGCCCTGCTGTTCACTGCTCAGTGTGTATAACACCCTGCTATTCACTGCTCACTGAAATGCATCTGGTCTAAAGAGAGTCTGTGGCCCTCTCCCCCAACCTCATTAATATCCTGTACAATCTCTACCCGCTGGGGGGGCTCAGAAAGTATTCAGAATCATAATCCATAATCCATACGTTATTAATTCACTTAATAAACAGCATGTGTCAACAGCAGAGCCCCATCTGGGAATCAAACCTACAACCTCTCAGCCCCACAAAGCTACATTGTACACTGGTGTAGCTATGCCTCACACTGAACACACTCTCCCAGTCACTGGTCATTGGCACTGGGGGTTTTATCCATGGACAAACCTCTTCATGAATATTCATGAGGTGGAAACTCCTGCTTACCAAACAGAACCCTGATGCCCCCCCTTCTCAGAATGAGGAAATAGAGTGTGAGGGAGGGGCAGCAGAATGGGGCGATAGAGGGACGAGTCTTTAGATCACACACAACGCACTTTAATAGCCGGAGGTGCTTTTTCTCTAATTATTTTTAATGAGTTTGAATGCATTTTCTGCGCTGCTTTTGAGCACCGGAGGCCTCGTGTTTACCCACTCCGGGTGCCTCTCTCTTTTACAGGTGTGAACGAAGCTGAAATCATCTCATCTCGACGAGCTCCAAAGAAAAAAAGCGACCTACGTCACCGCCATTCTTATCTCCGCTATCCAATCGCATGAAAACCACCTCATCCACCCGTTCACCCCACCAGCTCATCCACCTCTCTCCTGCTCTGAACCACAATTTCAACAGAATGCACACGTATCCCAGACTGAGGATGAGAGGCCTTTGCCCGTCTCCATTGCTACACAAACTGTCACTTTTATTTATTTTATTTATTATTTATATTCAATAGGAATTGACTATGGGGGTGCGTATCCAAGGCGATGGCCAATTAAATCTGCAGCAGCTCGGAACACATGCAGATGCAGATCTGACACCATGGCGACACGCTACACTCTCACAATGAACAACAATTATTATAACATGCTACGGAGCGTGTGCATGTGCACGGGTTTCATACAATTCAAAAGAAATAGTAGAGAATATATAGAGACGTCTGCCCTGATTCAATTCAATTCACTGTTATTTGTAAACTATTTCCAAAGATACAGGAAAGAAATGAGAAATATCACAAAGGAATTCCTTTCTTTTAGTGAACCTATTATTTTTTTTCCCAACAGCACTTAGCTACAATACAGACCTCAGTCACAAGCCTGCTGAGGTCATAAAGTACATGGTAGAGTTGGTACTTTATTGATCCAAAAAAGCCAGACTTTGTGTACACAGTTTGCTCTACAATACCCTACAAAAGGCCAGGGGACATGCTACGAAGCAGGATTACTGAATTAGCTGCATAACGGCACTGACTCAGTGTCGGCCCTTGAATTACGGCACAATTCTGGGCCGAGTGATGTGGCCCGAGTCATTACGACTTAACTGTAGGAATATTGTTATGTATTCTAAGCAATAATAAAGAAATAGAGTTTTTTACATGTATGAAGACAGTAATTTGCTTCAGGTAGGGTTCAGGGTTGGTGAAAATGAACAAAATAAGCTACTCTGGTCAGATCTGGTCCGGGTTTGGCCTGAGTCCAGCAGCAAGTGGCTCAGTGCTGGTGCAGTTACGCACATACGGCATGGACTCGGCTGTGATGTGGCAGCCCGGACTCATCGCCACATCACTCGGCCCAGAATCATGCCCTAATTTAAAGCCGACACAGCCGAGTCTGGGCCAGACCCTTGTGGCTACCTGGGCCATTTCTGTCCCAAAAGAAGATGGTAGTCCGTTTGTGAAGCATGTACGTATAAGTGCCAAAGTAAAAATAAATTAATAAGAACTTTTGTGGTGCTCAAACTACAAAAACATTATTTTTTGGATGAGTGTATTAAAATTCATATGAATCGGGCCGTCATGGTAACGTTTTGACAATTTTTTCCTTTGTTCTGGTGAAGGCTACTCTGCATGGAAACCACATTTCCACAAGGTCCTGTTAAAACCCTTTTTGAGCTTCTCAAAGTTATATTTAATTTTTTAATTTATTCAGCACATAAAGTAACAGTGCTAGGAGGGGAAAGGAAGCCCAATGGGCTTATACATAGTTCCCCTCACATCACAAACAAGAATAAAAGAAATGAGACAAATATCCTCAACACATAAAACAAAAACAAAAAAAGAAAAGAAACAAGCAAACAAAAGATAAAATCATACAAAAACAAACAAAACAAAACTCAATACAAATAAAGAAATAAAAACAGAATTAATGAAAAGAAAATAAAAAAGCAAAAACAAAGAAAACAAAAGCACGCTCTGGGACATATTAAGAAGAAAAATAAAAGATTTGTCAGATAGTGGAAATGATAAAGTCCTTGAGATGTTTTCTGAAAGCTGGATGAGAAGATGTCGATCTCAGTGCCAAGCTCAACGTATTCCAGTATTTTGGGCCTCTGAAGTTGATATCAAATTGGTGGCTAGATGTACAACAGAAGGGTAAATGGAGATGATTATTATGTCTGGTTGGGTATGAATGGATGTCAGATGAGAAAATAAAGAAATTATGAAAGGTAACAGGGAGGTCTTGCTTACAGTTAAGAAATTTGAAAATGAATAAGCATGTTTGGAAATTATTTAGTTTGTCGATGGGTAATAGTGAATATTTCCTGAATAGTGGTGCAGATGGTTCGTGTCTGTTGGATTGAGAAATTATTCTTAAGAACCTCTTCTGGATTAAGAGTAATTTGTTAAGGTACGATGGATATGTAGCAGCCCAGACGATATTGCAATAATTGAGATGAGGAAAAATAAAGCTATAATACAGCGTTAATTGAGCAGAAGGATGGATCAGAGGGCAGACCCTTCTCAGGATACCAAGCATCTTCATGGATCTCTTGCATACATAGTCGATTTGATTTTTCCAGTTTAAACATTCATCAATAATGATTCCGAAGAATTTAGTTAACGGCACTTGGAGAATTTAATTTCCGTTAATTAATATTTTGGATTCTAAATTAGAATAAGACTTGTTTTTGTTGCAAAAGATCATGTAGTTACATTTCTTGACATTTAGAGTGAGCTTATTTATCTGAAACCATTTAGAGACAGTAGACAATTCATCATTCACATAATCAATCAGAGACTTGAAGTCATCATGAACAGCTATAAGATTTGTATCATCGGCAAATAGTATAGGAAGAAAATGTTTACAGGTCAAAGCCAAATCAGTAATGTAAATTAAAAATAATAAAGGGCCTAAGATGGAACCTTGGGGGCACCCCAACAAGAATTTTTGACTTCATAGAGGAGCAACCATTAATTGAAACATATTGATCTCTATCCTCAAGGTAGTTAGTAAGCCACTTTAGAGCAACATCCTGTACTCCGTATTTATTGAGCTTAGAGATCAGAATTTCATGGTTGACGGTATCGAAAGCCTTGGTAAGATCCAAAAAGACACCAAGGGCAAATTTCTTTTTATCTAAGGCAAAAGAGATGTTATTAACAAGCTGCAACAGTGCTAGTTCGGTAGAATATTTTTTGCGAAAACCATGTTGATGGTTGTACAGGATGTAATTCTCGGCTAAGTGCTTTGAGATTCTTCTGTACACCAGTTTCTCCATAATTTTTGAAAAGCAGGGTAGAATAGATATTGGACGGTAGTTGGTGAAGTTCTTAGTGTCACCAGATTTATGAATGGGAATAACTTTGGCAATTTTGAAGTCTTGAGGGATGATACCAGATTGAAAAGACAAACAAAATATATGGGTTAAGGGATCAACAAGATAATCAATGGTTTCATTGATGAGGCTGCTTTTGATTCCATCATGGCCTGGGGCAGAGTTTTTTAATTTCATAATAATGTCATACACCTCTTTAGCACTGGGAGGGTCAAAGCTGCAGAGAGGAGGGAATTAAATTCACCATTAATTAGACTACAGGGGGTCTCATTTGAGTCCTTGATGTTAGATGCCAGAGAAGAGCCTATGTTAACGAAAAACTCATTAAAGCCATCAGCTATCTCTCTCGGATTATTGAGAGTCCCATCCTTGCCCAGCATCTCAACAGGTGCATTGGTTGGATTTTTTTTTACGATTTAATAACTGGTTGATGATGCTCCATGTTGATTTAATGTCATTAGATGCTTGGGTAAAATTTCTCTGCAAAGTAGATTTTGTTAGCCTTCCTTAATGATAGGGTAAATTTATTCTTGAATTTTTTGTAGGTTTCTACATTTTGAGATGGGTTAGTAATAGTTTTCCTATATAGTTTATTTTTCTTACGGGAGCATTTCTTTAGCTCATCTGTAATCCAAGGCTTCTCTTTGGTTGAATTTTTCCTCCTTGCTGAAGTAAGCAAAGGAAAGCATTTATCAAAAACAGAATTGAAAAGCACTAAAAGGAATAATAGGCTTCATTAACATCAAGGAGTTTAAGAACCTCATCCCATGAAACAAGACTAATCAAGGACTTGAAGGATGTATATATGTATTTATATATTTCATATTTGCTACAGCTGTATTTCTATGAAGTGAGTTGAGTGTGTTTCAAAGTCGTGACAAACAGACACTTATATAATGGTCTTGTTTCTGAAAGCCAGTGAAAGTCTAAAGGCCAAAATTCAGACCAAAGATTTGCGACAAGACAAGCTGAAACTGGCGACTCTTTGCAAAAGAATCTCAAAACTCATGCAACATTCAAAAAGGGTTTTGTCCTGTCACAAATATTTTGTATGAACTGACCTTAAGAAGGACTCCAGATAGAAACAAAACAGATTGAATAAAAAGCATGTCAATCATTTAAGTTTGAGGGTGTGTGGGCAGGACCAATTTGTCTCAATGTGACAATCAAGCCGCTGTGACCTTATTTATTTTTAAAAAATAATAATTTCCCCAATTTAATGGCCATTTGTACCCCTATGTTATTCAATTCCCCGTGTAGCAACCGCTTGAGAATTCTCCCCTACACAACCCCGTCAGCCGGTAGTAGGAAGGAGGGCTGCCCGTTTGCCGCTCCCTCAAGGCACCGGTTCAAACCCCCCACTCAAAGTTGGCACTTTTATCACTGCACTTCCGGTCTGCCCGTATTAAAGAGATTCATAAAACATCCCGTGATTGTCTCTGTGGAATCACACAATCATGTGATCTCATTCAGGTAAATGAATATGCAAATCATCCGGTGAACAGGAAATGATGTAACAGCAGTAACAGCTCACTGTCATTTAGGCCTACATCATGTGATCTTTTACGCAGTGATGTTTCAAATGATCAGTTATCTCAAAACCCTATGCAGTCAGGGTTACGAAAAAGTACTCACAAAATATATACCGCAAAATACAACATATCTCACTAATAAATGTATCTATAAACGACACTGAAAGTGATATAGGGTTAGGCTTGTTTGCAGGTGCCACACAGGTATAAACCATACAACAGAGCTGAGCCTAAGGCATTTACACACAGTACATGTCCCTTTAAAACACAGGAGGTAAACATACGCTCCCCTCACAGAGTATTTTCTCACACAGTCAACAGTGCGTGGAGTGGGTTGCCAGGCAGTGCGTGGAGTGGGTTGCCAGGCAGTGCGTGGAGTGGGTTGCCAGGCAGTGCATGGAGTGGGTTGCCAGGCAGTGCGTGGAGTGGGTTGCCAGGCAGTGCGTGGAGTGGGTTGCCAGGCAGTGCGTGGAGTGGGTTGCCAGGCAGTGCGTGGAGTGGGTTGCCAGGCAGTGCGTGGAGTGGGTTGCCAGGCAGTGCGTGGAGTGGGTTGCCAGGCAGTGCGTGGAGTGGGTTGCCAGGCAGTGCGTGGAGTGGGTTGCCAGGTCACGTTGTACAGGCAGAGGTCTTGGGGTGTTTAACACCAGGCTTAACACAGGGCTGGCTCATTACAAACATAGATGGGTTGAATGGCCTGTTCTCCCCATGTGTTCTTATGTTCTAGATGGGTTGAATGGCCTGTTCTCCTCATTATGTATTCTTATGTTCTTATGTTCTAGATGGGCTGAATGGCCTGTTCTCTTCATTATGTATTCTTATGTTCTTATGTTCTAGATGGTAGTGTTGTAGTCGAGACCACCTAAACCGAGACTGAGTCAAGACCAAGACTTTGAGGTGGCGAGACCGAGTCAAGACCAAGACTTTGAGGTGACGAGACCGAGTCAAGATCAAGACTGAGGGGGGGCGAGACCAAGACCAAGACCGAGACCAGACCAATGCGAGTCCAATTCAAGACCATGACTGTAATTGTGTTGGTCTACCATCATAGTGATGGCTCAACATTTACACCATTTCGCTGGGGGAGGGGTGGGGCCTAGCCCAGTTATTGGGCCAGCCCAGTGTCAGTATAGAAAATGAACCAATGGGCCGCTGTCCCTGCTTTTTTTATTTTTATTTACATTTAATTATATCGGCCCCAAGGTGCGTCGGCCCACCGGGAAAATGCCCGGTATGCCAGATTACCAGTCCAGCGCTGTTTCCGTCCACTAAACCTATAATTCAATGATATTAAATAGTAGCATATTTTGTCATCTGTAACTAGGTTTCCGTGGTGGCCAATCAAATTTCTGTGGGGGCGGGTGCCACCACATGCCCCCCCCCCCCTGGACACGCCCCTGGTCTCGACCGGTCTTGAAAAAAAATCCGAGTCCTCTTCATCCGAGACCGTGACAAGACCGAGACCAAATGCAGTCGATTCCGAGACAAGACCGAGACCTTCAAAATATGGTCTCGAGACCAAGACCGGTCTCGAGTACTACAACACTACTAGATGGGTTGAATGGCCTGTTCTCATAATTATCTATTCTTAGGCTGTCAGATGCAGAGAACTAGTAGACAGTATTCTGCTCTAAATCTCCTTCTTCAGACAAGTTTTAATAAAAGCATTAAATTCTTAGCACATGCACTTCAGATGCACGGTTTGAAGGGAATAAAACGTACTGCTCCATTTGAAAAGTTCACCTGAACATTAGAGAGGATAAGAGGCAGAGACAATGAAAACTGGGGATAATTGAGGCCATTTGCTGTGGGGAGGATGAAAGCGGAGAGGCCTTATTAGCAGGAAGTACAGACTCCGGTGAGTGGGGTTCAGCCCTCTCTGCGACCGCTCGCTAACGGAGCAGACTACACCAACATAAATGTCAGAAAAATATCCAGTGCCCATAGCGTTACACAGAGAGAGAGAGAGAGAGAGAGAGAGAGAGAGAGAGAGAGAGAGAGAGAGAGAGAGAGAGAGAGAGAGAGAGAGAGAGAGAGAGAGAGCTGTAGGATAATATTTAGATATAAGTAAAGTACCTGGCTCCTCCATCTCTTGCTCTCCCCCCCTCACCTTCTGTCTCACTCACTCACTCACCCCCACAAACATCAAAGATAAGCCAGTCTTTGTCATAAAAGACCCCCCCCCTTCTCACACATTAACCCAATCAGGGCAGGGATGTCTTAAGGTTTTTATGGGGGCTGAAGGAAAGAAGCCTCAGTTCGGTTTGGAGTTGGCATCTTGGACTTTGACCCTGACCTCCCTCCACAACTGGCAAATACAGGGCTGTTGCTCTTATCCAGTGCTGTCCCGACCAAAAAAGAAGAGTCCACTAGCCTCCGCTGGATATCCCTAATTAGATCCCCTGGTGGATCTAGGACAATCATTTTATGCCACAGGGCTGAGGCAACCAGTGTTAATACTCAGAACCTATATGATAGCTGGGGTAGCAACCATTTCCATGAGGATAACCTGAAGAGAGAGACAGAGATCTATTTAGCTGTGTTAGGAGGAAGACATCCTTGCTCAGATTGAGTAATTAGCAAAGTTAGCCGGATAACGCTTTGCTCTGTCAATGTAAAATTAATTACTGTTTTCAGATAATGAGAAAATTAAATGGGCAAGACCGCAATCTATCTAAGTCTGTTTTAAACACTGAAAATCTGGCAGAAAGCTTGATGACAAACTGCCTGGGTTGCCAGATATCCGTAGCTTGCCAACCTAGATAGCCAGCTTCCAGCTTCAGATCCGTCTCCTGAGGATGAGGTGGGATGTTCCCATCACTGACATTAACTAGTATTGCACAACTACGGCTGAATCACTCTAAACCAACCACTGATCCACTTGGTTGTGATGTCATCGATGTCAGATTCAGTGTAATTTTCCATACAATTCTACATAGTGTGCGAGCTACCTAACTAACGGTAATGTGAATCCATCAATAAGGCTGTCATTAAAAATCGCACTTATGAATATTCA
>CM056387.1:26953720-26973720 GCA_029718625.1 Synaphobranchus kaupii
AGAGAGAGAGAGAGAGAGAGAGAGAGAGAGGTAGAGAGAGAGGTAGAGAGAGAGGTAGAGAGAGATAGAGAGAGAGGTAGAGAGAGAGGGAGAGAGAGAGCTGTAGGATAATATTTAGATATAAGTAAAGTACCTGGCTCCTCCATCTCTTGCTCTCCCCCCCTCACCTTCTGTCTCACTCATTCATCACCGTAGGACACACCCCCTCAGTCCTCCAGATCTTTTGTTCATAAATACTTTATGACAAAACAAAAATGTGTTATTTTCCCAGTCAGAAATGTGGAAAAAGGGAAATATAAATCTTTTTCTTCCAGTTTAATGAACGCACACACTCTGGTACATTCCCCTCTGAGCTAACAGCCTGATACACACGCACACACATGCACACGCATGCACACGCACACACACACACACACACACACACACACACTCCTGTACATTCTCCTCTGAGCTAACAGCCTGATACACACACACACACACACACACACACACACACACACACACTCCTGTACATTCTCCTCTGAGCTAACAGCCTGATACACACACACACACACACACACACACACACACACACACACACACACTCCTGTACATTCCCCTCTCTGCTAACAGCCTGATGATGAATCACTACCCCAATCCAAAAAGCAGCACGTTTTAACTATAACCGCCGTCATAAGGCTTTTTAATGCAACTTTGTTCTGTACACACCCTGCATGTTAATTAAGTTCATAATCACACAAGGCAAACATGTAAATCATGAGATGCAGTTAATAATTGAAGTTAATTTGTGGCCATTTTGGTTAAAAATGGAAAAGGCAGATTAGTTTTTCCCTCAGGGAATGTATCCCTGGAGCAGGGCAGTAATTTGGGGGTAGTAGAAGCAGGGCAGTAATTTGGGGGGTAGTAGGAGCAGGGCAGTAATTAGGGGGTAGTAGGAGCCGGGCAGTAATTTGGGGGTAGTAGGAGCGGGGCAGTAATTTGGGGGTAGTAGGAGCAGGGCAGTAATTTGGGGGGTAGTAGGAGCAGGGCAGTAATTTGGGGGTAGTAGGAGCGGGGCAGTAATTTTGGGGGTAGTAGAAGCAGGGCAGTAATTTGGGGGTAGTAGGAGCTGGGCAGTAATTTGGGGGTAGTAGAAGCGGGGCAGTAATTTGGGGGTAGTAGAAGCAGGGCAGTAATTTGGGGGTAGTAGAAGCAGGGCAGTAATTTGAGGGTAGTAGGAGCGGGGCAGTAATTTGGGGGTAGTAGGAGCGGGGCAGTAATTTGGGGGTAGTAGAAGCAGGGCAGTAATTTGGGGGTAGTAGGAGCTGGGCAGTAATTTGGGGGTAGTAGGAGCTGGGCAGTAATTTGGGGGGTAGTAGAAGCGGGGCAGTAATTTGGGGGTAGTAGGAGCAGGGCAGTAATTTGGGGGTAGTAGAAGCGGGGCAGTAATTTGGGGGTAGTAGAAGCAGGGCAGTAATTTGGGGGTAGTAGAAGCAGGGCAGTAATTTGGGGGTAGTAGGAGCGGGGCAGTAATTTGGGGGTAGTAGGAGCGGGGCAGTAATTTGGGGGTAGTAGGAGCCGGGCAGTAATTTGGGGGTAGTAGGAGCGGGGCAGTAATTTGGGGGTAGTAGGAGCGGGGCAGTAATTTGGGGGTAGTAGGAGCAGGGCAGTAATTTGGGGGTAGTAGGAGCAGGGCAGTAATTTGGGGGGTAGTAGGAGCAGGGCAGTAATTTGGGGGTAGTAGAAGCAGGGCAGTAATTTGGGGGGTAGTAGGAGCAGGGCAGTAATTTGGGGGTAGTCGGAGCATGGCAGTAATTTGGGGGTAGTAGAAGCAGGGCAGTAATTTGGGGGTAGTAGGAGCGGGGCAGTAATTTGGGGGTAGAAGGAGCGGGGCAGTAATTTGGGGGTAGAAGGAGCAGGGCAGTAATTTGGGGGTAGTAGGAGCAGGGCAGTAATTTGGGGGTAGTAGGAGCGGGGCAGTAATTTGGGGGTAGTAGAAGCAGGGCAGTAATTTGGGGGTAGTAGGAGCTGGGCAGTAATTTGGGGGTAGTAGAAGCGGGGCAGTAATTTGGGGGTAGTAGAAGCAGGGCAGTAATTTGGGGGGTAGTAGAAGCAGGGCAGTAATTTGGGGGTAGTAGGAGCGGGGCAGTAATTTGGGGGTAGTAGAAGCAGGGCAGTAATTTGGGGGGTAGTAGGAGCGGGGCAGTAATTTGGGGGTAGAAGGAGCAGGGCAGTAATTTGGCAGGACGTGCAGCATTGAGTCTATTGGTTTTTTCCCAGCAGTGAGAGACACTGCCCTATGTTCAGAACGGACTGCCACCAACTGCCACCAACAAACTATCTTACATTACATTACATTACATTTATTTTAGCAGACGCTTTTATCCAAAGCGACGTACAGTAAGTGCGTACAGAGACATTATCAAGATCACTACAGAACAGACAGGGCAAAGCACATCCTTCACATAATGTAGCAGCTATCCCTAGCAATGAGCGTCGACTGTAGTTCACAGTAAGCTGTGGGAAAATCAGCAACACCACACTACCATTCCAAATACTATTGTAAACTATAATAAACAGACAGGAAAACACAGGGAACAGGGAACTGATATTCCTAGGTGAGGGTATCAGTCAAGGTGGAGTCTGAAGAGGTGTGTCTTCAGGCCTCGACGGAATGCAGGCAGGGTTGGAGTAGAACGTAGGATCTTCAAGGTTAAGACTCCAAACTGCTGCAGTAAATAACATTTTATCATGAAACAATAGCATCTTTAATTACATTTTGAGCTACATAGAATAGAGCTGTAAATAACATTTTCTCATGAAACAATAGCATCTTTAATTACATTTTGCTGTAAATATTATTTTATTACTAGACAACAAAATCAGTGGGGGTGTGCCAAGTACTCCTTCATTAAGGAGAACCACACCCACTAACCATACACAAAAAGCACACCTATGGAAACACACCATCCACTAAACCACAATGTAACCCCATAATCACACCCATCCATAGAAGAAGAGGAGACATTATGTGCAGGCATTAGCATTAGAGTTAGGGTAGTGTTAGGGTTAGCACTGTTAAGCTAATTGTAACAAAATGAGAAAACAAAATATGGCACGACCCAAAGTCTGCCAAGTTCAGGCCTTCCTACCACACTAGCAAAAAGGGTAATTTTACACAGCAAGTATAATATTTACGAAAGATTTGAATTTGACACTGAATTGTTGGCTAGCTAGCAGTAGCTTGATAGATTCGGTAACGTTAGCTGCCTATGTTGCTAGCTAGCAAACTTTAGACAAAAAAAATAAAAGCAAGGTAAAGACATCAATCGCTATAACTTACTAACGTTACTAGTACAACACTTCAAGCAAGTAACGTTAGCTGCCTTGCTGACTATTCCTGTTGCATCAGTGAAAGTAGACTGACATTCGTTTATTATTACATTTTAGAGTTTCCAGGATGAGAGCATTGTCTCTGATCGCGAGTACATTCCGGAACAAACTACATCATCACCAGAACAAGGATGAGGGACCCGGGGTAGTGGACAGACTTTTTCTCGGTGTGGACGTAGATCGATCTTTCTCGTGGCTACAGAGAGACAAACATGACTAAATGTGTAACGTTAGATCGCTCCCCCTCAACACCATTGCAACACACAGCCATAAGCTACATTCCAGTAATCGAAACTAATACGTAGACAACTTGCTAGGTAACCATCTAACTACAATCGTAGCGGGATCTGACGTTATTAGAATATAAATGCAGGCACCAGGGCTAACTTGTGTGTGCCTTATCTGAGCCCATTCGTGGCTGCCTGGCTGTGTCGTTAGGTCCCTATCTGCTAACTATGCTAGCTAGCCTAGCTTTATTCACATAACGTTAGCTGCCTCCACCAATTTTGTGTAACATTATGTGTGCACGGATGAATGTGAGGCATAATGTAAAGCGCGTTGGTGGCACAAGCCTAAGCTAGCTAGCTATCGATTGCTAGCTTGATAAAGTTAGCTACCTAGCTAGCTAGCTAAGAATACACAGCTGATAACACACATTCCTGTGAACCTAGCTAGGATGATAGTGGCGACATCTCCATGACAGTAGCTACATGGCTAGCTATCTTAGCTAACATAAAACTAGCTATGGTTAGCAGTGGGATCACATCCCGGCATTGGGCTTATACTAACGTTGTCATAAAATTTCTTCTTACTGTGAAAAACGACGACATCGGACAGATGTTAAGGTAAATCTATCACCACAGCGGCACTTTCGCCACAAGTCAGCAATTATACCGGGAAATGCCCTCTTTGAAAACAAAAAACAAATGAATATAAAAAGGTTAGTCTGTTACTGCATACCCGTTTTTGCTAAAGCTGCATCATAGCTATGATAACGCGGAGCTGTCAAAACTATAACAGCACGGAAACCCTTTAAAAAAAACAAAATAAAAACCGTAGCTAGGCTACACGTAGCCTATGGCTATGACAAAATAAGGACTAAACAAACCACATTTTAGTTAATAAAACTCAAGTAAGCTAATTTAGATATCCAGTGAGCACAAGTGGCATACAGAACTAGTATAGAACTAGGTCGGATTCGAACCGACAATGTCGCAAAGAGCACGGGAATCCTACGTACGCCGCGCTACAGACTGCGCCACGGGGAGACACGCCAGGAAGGCATACTTCGGCTCATACTTAAATAAATAAATTAAATTAATTGTATTTTTTTTTTTTTAAAGTTTGGTTTATACTTAAAAAATGTAAGTATTTTCCTATAAAACTCTATGGGGAAAAAAGTCAGGAGAAGAAACCCTTAAAGTGATCCATCCACATCTACTCCATATGTGGCCGCAGAGTGATGGTTTGGGGCTCGTTTGATACCTTAGACCCTTGATGACTTACTGCCATTTAGCCAGTCATGTGTTTCATACTGTACCAGCGTAATTTACATCTGAATCTAGTCTCACCCCCCAATTCCCATAGAGATCCATTCAAATGCAGAGAGGTTATAGTATCGCTTGTAACAGTACCTGAAAATAAGATATCGAGAGTCTTTTGATGTTGATGGGTCACAGACTTCAGGAAGTAACAGCATGCAAAGGATATGCGACCAAATATTAAATATGATACTTTAAAAATACATTAAAGCAAAGGGGGTGAATACATATGCACGTACCACTTTTCAGTTTTTTATTTATTTTTTATTTTTTAAAACAAGTTTTCTTTTTCTTTTTTTTCCATTTCACTTCACCAATTCGGACTATTTTGTGTAAGGCCATTACATAAAATCCAAATAAAAATCAATTTAAATTACAAGTTGTAATGCAACAAAATAGGAAAAATGCCAAGGGGGGTGAATACTTTCGCAAGGCACTGTACACACCTGTAGATACCTGTGTATACATGTACACACCTGTAGATACCTGTGTATATATGTACGCACCTGTACATACCTGTAGATACCTGCGTATACATATACACATCTGTATATACCTGTAGATACCTGTGTATATATGTGCGCACCTGTATATACCTGCAGATACCTGCGTATACATATACAGGTGTATGTATATGTATACGCAGGTATCTGCAGGTATATACAGGTATATATGTACGCACCTGTATATACCTGCAGATACCTGCGTATACATATACATACACCTGTATATACCTGTAGATACCTGTGTATACATGTACACACTTGTAGATACCTGTGTATATATGTACACACCTGTATATACGTGTGTATACATGTACACACCTGTATACACCTGCAGATACTTGCGTATACATACACAGACCAGTATACACCTGTAGATATCTGTAGATACCTGTGTATATATGTACACACCTGTATATACCTGTGTATATATGTACACACCTGCAGATACCTGCGTATACATATACACACCTGTATATACCTGTAGATACCTGTGTATACATGTACACACCTGCGGATACCTGCATATACATATACACACCTGTACATACCTGTGTATACATGTACACACCTGTATACACTGACAGAAAAAGATGGAACTAGCAAGACCGGAGAGTCATAAAGGAAGATAAGACTGCACAGTACACTGCTTTTTGCACTTAAATGTGTTTATAGATCAATGTTCATATGTAAATATATACTGTCACGTCCTGTGCCTCTACATCTTAGGCCATTCCTGATTTTTCCGTTTCTATGTGTTTTCAGTATTTAAGTCTGTTCCGCGTTTTCCCTGTTTCCCCCATTTCCTGTCTCTGCTTCCCGCACCTGATATGTTTCCTTATGTTGTTTCGTCTCACCTGTTCCTCGTTGTCTCTTCATTAGTCTGCAGACTCTGGCATATAAGCACCCCTGTTTATCCAGCGTTTTCTCCTGCCTGCTCCCTGCCTGTTCCGAGTTCCTGTTTCCAGTCCTGTGTCTACCCGTCCTGCTCCTGTTCTCCTGCCTGCCTTGCCTGTTCCTGTCCAGCCCTGCTCCAGCCTTCCTGCCCTTCCCCGTCCTAGCCCTGCTCCTGCCCTTCGCCCTCCTGTTCTCCTGCCTGTCTTGCCTGTTCCTGTCCAGCCCTGCTCCAGCCTTCCTGCCCGCCTGCCCTTCCCCGTCCTAGCCCTGCTCCTGCCCTTCGCCCTCCTGTTCCCCTGCTCTGACGGATCTCCCGGTTTTGACCCCTGCCTGTTCTGGGACTTCGCCCTGCCTCTTCCGTATTGCTCTGATTGCCTGAACTCTGACCCCTGCCTGGACCTGACCATGATTCTGCCTTGCCTCCATTGCTCTGTTGCCTGGACTCTGACCCCTGCCTGGACCTGACCATGATTCTGCCTTGCCTCCATTGCTCTGTTGCCTGGACTCTGACCCCTGCCTGGACCTGACCATGATTCTGCCTTGACCCATTGCACTGTTTGCTGGACTCTGACCCTTGTTCTGTCGACCTTGAATAAAACCTTATTCCTATTAATCCTTGGTGTATGCGAGTGGTTCCGATCAGTTCCCATAACAATATACATTTTAATATTCAAGCAGAACATGGGTATTAAGTGAGATAATGACCCAGTCTAATGCTGGGCATACAAGAAGAACATTCATTAAATAACTTAATCTGCTAAGGTAACTTCTGGAAAGAATGCTGAAGGAAAGCGCCAATGGAGGGGGCAGCCTGATATAGAACTATTTTTCACAAAATTGACTCGTTGCATTTTCATCAGAATATTTTCTTGGCTGCCTAGCCATTACTAATCAATTATAAAAAAATAAAAAAAATAAACTTATTTAGACTGTGAGAAAAATAGCTCCCTTGGTCCTCCAAGATCTTTGCACTCAGTGAACACATGGGCCGTGTCCGAATCAGCACTCTTCCACACTGTTGAGTAGCCTTGGTGAGTAGATAGGGCGAGAAAGTCGTAGAGTACGCAAACATTTTTCAAATTGCAGTATACTTCAAACACCCGGATGACACACTTACTTCTGGGGTTTCGCTGAGTACATTCGGGAGCACACTTTTCAAGAAGTATACACAAACATTTTGGTCACATAAATATGACACTGACAGGAAGTGAGCTGAGACGTTAAAGATCAGTGACAGGAAGTGAGTTCAGAGGTTGAAGGTCAATGGCAGGATGTGCCCCCACCACAGGCTCTTATGCAGATGAATGCATACGGGCCTGATTCCAGGTACAGAGAAGTCCCAGCCACAGCACGCTTCCCCTGATAAAAGGCTTTGTGAAATCCCTCCAAACAGAGGAAAGGCCTGGTTAGCTGCCTGTAATCCAGTCAGCAAAGATGCGTGAGCATTTCAGAGCTTTCGTCAGCATTTCAGACATTGTAATAAACACTGCAGGGTCCAAGAGAGGCGGATTTCTGTATCAATGTGGCCTTTAAATCCCCACAGAGTCGTGTTTTATGAGAAATATGCGGAAATGTCGGGGGTCGCTGCTTGAAACAATCTTCTGGGTTCCGTCATCTCCGTCTCAGGAAAGTAAACTCAATACAAGTTTTGAGCTGCGCTGCCGGAGCTATCGGACGTGCTGAAGCGCAGTGAATTGCATCTGCTCCAGCGCAGTGCTGCAGAGCACGCAGTCCCGCAAGGCCCAAACCCGCGGGCAGATCACACGCGCAGAAAAAAAGATAAAAATAAGAGAAGATTTGCAGATCCTGGCAGAGAAGCCAGCCTGTAATAACTGAAATGGACCATCAGTGAAAAGCAGAGCTGCGTTTATGCAACTCTGCAGACGGCTGGCGTGATTCATTCCCGCCGAAATTCGCTCATCTTTGCCGTGAGAGCGGAGATGACAGGTAGTCATTTTGGAATACTTCTGGAGATAGGGAACAATATGACAAAAAGCAGAGATTACATCATCTGCCCTCTCCTACAGGACAAGGGGCCAGGGGTCTGTCCAGGACAGCAGGAAACCCTAAACACAGAGCACTTACAGACACACACACACACACACACACACACATCTCCAACAGAAAGAGCTCTCACAGACACGCAGCTACACACACACACACACACACACACACACACACACACACACACACACAGCTCTCACAGACACACACAGCTCTCACAGACACACACAGAACTCTCACAGACACACTCAGCTCTCACAGACACACACAGAACTCTCACAGACACACTCAGCTATCACAGACACACACAGAACTCTCACAGACACACACAGCTCTCACAGACACACACATAACTCTCACAGACACACTCAGCTCTCACAGACACACACAGAACTCTCACAGACACACTCAGCTCTCACAGACACACACAGAACTCTCACAGACACACACAGCTCTCACAGACACACACAGAACTCTCACAGACACACTCAGCTCTCACAGACACACACAGAACTCTCACAGACACACAGCTCTCACAGACACACACAAAACTCTCACAGACACACACAGCTTTCACAGACACACAGGTCTCTCACAGACACACACATAACTCTCACAGACACACGGTTTTCACAGACACACAGGTCTCTCACAGACACACACAGAACTCTCACAGACACACATAGTTTTCACAGACACACAGGTCTCTCACAGACACACACAGAACTCTCACAGACACACACATTTTTCACAGACACACAGAACTCTTGCAGACACACAGAGATCTCCATGCATTAGATATTCAGAAGAGTATATCTGGGGGCTGAACCTGCAGGCTCTTTGACTGATCGGATCTCCCACTAACGTTTGTCTGCATATTTTACACGTGTTTATTGTGGCGGCTTATCAAGCCCTTGAGGCAGTGATGTTGTAGGGCTCTTGTACGCAGACGTGGTGTGCTCATTACACTTTATCACGTCTCTCTCTCTTCAGGGCTAAAGGAGCCATGGTCTGTTTACAGAGAGAGAAAGCAGCAGAGTTTAAAATGCAGCTGAATCTGTACCCCTGACTGCAGAGGTGTGACCCTGCCGTCCCTTCTTTTCACTCTCATGCCCAGTTCATAAAACATGAATTTATCGCTGCAACTTCACAAAGAACAGTGTTTCTCACCACTTTCTCTCCCCCGCACATTTCCATTAATTAAATTTGTCATTTCATAAAATTTTGAAGAGAGGTAGGAGAGATAGAAAGGGATAAGAAAGGAGAAGAAAGACAGATATTCACCCCACCTGGGAGACGAGTACTGGCTCTGTGCATAAATTAACATGAACAGATTTGCATATTAACCACACTCTGAAAGCAGACATATAAATCTGCACAAATCTGCCCCCTCAGTCTACCACACGCATGTCCCCATCACACGCCATACCCTACCACACGCATGTCCCCATCACACACCATACCCTACCACACGCATGTCCTCATCACACACCATACCCTACCACACGCATGTCCCCATCACACGCCATACCCTACCACACGCATGTCCCCATCACACGCCATATGCGACCACATGCATGTCCCCATCACACACCATACCCTACCACACGCATGTCCCCATCACACGCCATACCCGACCACACGCATGTCCCCATCACACGCCATACCCTACCACACGCATGTCCCCATCACACACCATACCCTACCACACGCATGTCCTCATCACACACCATACCCTACCACACGCATGTCCCCATCACACGCCATACCCTACCACACGCATGTCCCCATCACACGCCATACCCTACCACACGCATGTCCCCATCACACGCCATACCCTACCACACGCATGTCCTCATCACCCGCCATACCCTACCACACGCATGTCCCCATCACACGCCATACCCTACCACACGCATGTCCTCATCACACACCATACCCTACCACACGCATGTCCCTATCACACGCCATACCCTACCACACGCATGTCCCCATCACACACCATACCCTACCACACGCATGTCCCCATCACACGCCATACCCTACCACACACATGTCCTCATCACACACCATACCCTACCACACGCATGTCCCCATCACACGCCATACCCTACCACACACATGTCCTCATCACACGCCATACCCTACCACACGCATGTCCCCATCACACACCATACCCTACCACACGCATGTCCCCATCACACGCCATACCCTACCACACGCATGTCCCCATCACACGCCATACCCTACCACACGCATGTCCTCATCACACGCCATACCCTACCACACGCATGTCCCCATCACACACCATACCCTACCACACGCATGTCCCCATCACACGTAGGGTGTGTCGGTAACAGAATTTGCATACTCGGTTAACCATTCTTAAATTCATGCTTAGACATATACTGTAGGTCACGTTAAGGGTGACAGTCCAAATCTGTCTAAAAATCACGGACATTGAGATACCAATAAAACTGAAGGTACCAGTAAAATGGTTCACATGATTATTTCAAATAGTAACAAACCTTATTTTCAACAAAATTCTGCATTCCCTCAGATGATTGTGCATTTTAATTAGAAACACTGTGTTGCTGCAAATTCCCAGAGATCGACAGGAGTGTTCACCATACAATAGATATGAAATATGTATTTGACCTTTGACCCAGGTCTGACTTCAGTCCTGCAGGACCAGAGACTGGTGCATTATGCATAAACTCAAGCTGTACAGGAGACACAAACCATCCAATCAGAGCCACTGCCAGCACAGCCCCGCCCCTGGACTCCTGACAGATAGTGAAACAGCACACACAACTCTCTGGACTCCTGACAGATAGTGAAACAGCACACACAACTCTCTGGACTCAGATTGGTGACTGTGAGAAGAATAGTGATGCCAAAGCAGTATTCAAAGCCAAGGAAATTATAATTCTAACTGGAACAAGTTTCTAAAATATGAGCATCGTTTCCCAGGGCAACGCAAACAGTGGTGACCTGGGTTCTAATGGGCAAAATAAAAGCACACAGAGACGTTTCATCTCTGCAGTTAAAAAGCTGGACACATTCAGGCAAGAGGAAACAGTAATATTACTCACCTTTTAAGCACCTTTAGGCAGTACAGTGAGACATATGACTGCAGGTAACGTGCTTACTGGGGCTGCAAGGGAAAAACATAACCAGCATAAAGCATCTTTGTGAAGTGCACAGTCTTGGTGAAGTACACCATCTTTGTGAACTACACCATCTTTGTCATGTTCACCATCTTTGTGAAGTACACCATCTTTGAGAAGTACTACGTCTTTGTGTACTACACCGTCTTTGTCACGTACACCATGTTTGTGAAGTGCACAATCCTTGTGAAGTACACCATCTTTATGAACTCCTGCTGAGTAGAACATGGCCTCTATGAGAGCAGGCAGGGAAACTTTTAATAACACTGCTTAAATTACATTATAAATTAAGCTAGAAATCCACATTTACAGAGTACAATCTCAAAGTAATGAAGTGATGAACAAATTAATCAAATGAATTACACAGCTATTGTACAGAGTTGCTAATCACACACAGTCCTGAGTCTCTGTGCTAATCACACACAAGAGTGGGTAATGGAGCAGTGCAGAGGGTAAAGGGGGTGTGGCCGACAGCAGTGCAGAGGGTAAAGGGGGTGTGGCCGACAGCAGTGCAGAGGGTAAAGGGGGTGTGGCCGACAGCAGTGCAGAGGGTAAAGGGGGGTGTGGCCGACAGCAGTGCAGAGGGTAAAGGGGGTGTGGCCGATGGCAGTGCAGAGGGTAAAGGGGGGTGTGGCCGACGGCAGTGCAGAGGGTAAAGGGGGTGTGGCCGACGGCAGTGCAGAGGGTAAAGGGGGGTGTGGCCGACGGCAGTGCAGAGGGTAAAGGGGGTGTGGCCGACAGCAGTGCAGAGGGTAAAGGGGGTGTGGCCGATGGCAGTGCAGAGGGTAAAGGGTGTGTGGCCGACAGCAGTGCAGAGGGTAAAGGGGGTGTGGCCGACAGCAGTGCAGAGGGTAAAGGGGGGTGTGGCCGATGGCAGTGCAGAGGGTAAAGGGGGGTGTGGCCGACGGCAGTGCAGAGGGGTAAAGGGGGTGTGGCCGACGGCAGTGCAGAGGGTAAAGGGGGTGTGGCCGACGGCAGTGCAGAGGGTAAAGGGGGTGTGGCCGACAGCAGTGCAGAGGGTAAAGGGGGTGTGGCCGACAACAGTGCAGAGGGTAAAGGGGGTGTGGCCAACAGCAGTGCAGAGGGTAAAGGGGGTGTGGCCGACAGCAGTGCAGAGGGTAAAGGGGGTGTGGCCGATGGCAGTGCAGAGGGTAAAGGGGGTGTGGCCGACGGCAGTGCAGAGGGTAAAGGGGGTGTGGCCGACGGCAGTGCAGAGGGTAAAGGGGGTGTGGCCGACGGCAGTGCAGAGCGTAAAGAGACAGATCAATGGCAGTCAAGAGGTTGAAGGGGACGGTGCCGATGACAGTGGAGAGAGTAAACTGGGGGCGGGGGCCAATGACAGTGCAGAGGGTAAAGGGGGTGTGGCCGACAGCAGTGCAGAGGGGAAAGGGGGTGTGGCCGACAGCAGTGCAGAGGGGAAAGGGGGTGTGGCTGACAGCAGTGCAGAGGGTAAAGGGGGTGTGGCCGACGGCAATGCAGAGGATAAAGAGGGTGTGGCCGACAACAGTGGAGAGGGTAAAGGGGGCAGTGCCGATGACAGTGGAGAGAGTAAAGGGGGGGCGGGGCCAATGACAGGTCAGAGTGAAAAGGGGGCAGGGCTGATGACAGTGGAGAGGGTAAAGGGGGCGTGGCCAATGACCGTGCAGAGAGTGAAGGGGGCGGGGCTTATGACCGTGCAGAGTGAAAAGGGGTCGGGCTGATGACAGTGGAGAGGGTATGACAGTGGAGCGGAGCAGGTATGAGATTGTTAGGGGCAGCTCTAAGTGTAAGGGGGGAGTGTAAGGTTCGGAGAACCAGGTGCGACAACCAAGGAATCTAAAAGTGTATATAGAAATATACACCACTAAAGCGGACAGATCCGCACCAGGGAAAAAATAAATGAAAGAAAATGGGAATAAAAACCTCCCGGCATAAGCCAAATCAAAACAGCCCCAAAAGAGGGCAAACTCGAAAATAGCGAGTAATAAACAATAAAAGAACCTCACGCTCTCAAACAAAGAGCATCAAGAGGAGGTCCGAGAAAAACAAAAGAAAGCCTGTGTAAATGGGCGAGAGAACGAAAATGAAAATAGAACCTATTACCTTAAGCTCTAGGTGCGAATGAGCTGAACAAAGAGGTAACAGGTATAGAGTATAAAGGATAGAGAGCAAGACAGGAAAGAAAAGACTAAACCAATCTATATCCTAACTCTAACCGGACTTGCTACGTTTCTTATTTGAAACAACCAGAAACGTAGTGACCGAATTCCTATACCTTACCGACTTCGATGTCAAATAGTAAAGACAATATCGAAGTACCGGAAGGCGGAAGCCCTGGGCTATTTATAACCGGCAGGAAACCCCAAACAGGTGAGAGGGATAATAGCCGGGCGAGGTCAAAATACCGGAACGGAGGACGGAAAATCCGATAGAGCGCCCCAACGACGCCAAGAAAGAGAACGACCACAGAAACAACGGAGGCTGCCAAAAACCATGACACTAAGAGGGGCTGATAAACGGGCTTACAGTCAGCCACTCCGACACACATCTATTTCACCATCAGCAGTAATTTCACAGACTCAATAAAGGTCATGTGGATGCCATAGCAACAGTTACCAGATAAAGATCAGGTCATCATCCTCTTTCTTGGATGCGTTTGACTTATCCTACCACAGCCCTTCCCAATGAGGGCAGAATTAAACACACAATATTACTCACACACACATGCTCCATTCTGAGAGGATGCCTAATTGCAGTGCGAGAGGTTATTAAAGTTCATGTTAAAACACCTATGTACACGCACCTATGTACACACACACTCACATACACACAAACACACCTACGTACACACACACACACACACACACACACACTCACAAACACACACACGCACCTACGTACACACACACACACACACACACACACACAGTCACTGGCTCTCCTGTAGTACTGTGTGTGGCCTGTAAGATATAAAACAGTCCCTGGCTTTCCTGTAGTACTGTGTGTGGCCTGTAGGGTGTAAAATAGTCACTGGCTGTCCTGTAGTACTGTGTGTGGCCTGTAGGGTGTAAAATAGTCACTGGCTCTCCTGTAGTACTGTGTGTGGCCTGTAGGATATAAAACAGTCACTGGCTCTCCTGTAGTACTGTGTGTGGCCTGTAGGATATACAACAGTCACTGGCTCTCCTGTAGTACTGTGTGTGGCCTGTAGGATATAAAACAGTCACTGGCTCTCCTGTAGTACTGTGTGTGGCCTGTAGGGTGTAAAATAGTCACTGGCTCTCCTGTAGTACTGTGTGTGGCCTGTAGGGTGTAAAATAGTCACTGGCTCTCCTGTAGTACTGTGTGTGGCCTGTAGGATATAAAACAGTCACTGGCTCTCCTGTAGTACTGTGTGTGGCCTGTAGGATATACAACAGTCACTGGCTCTCCTGTAGTACTGTGTGTGGCCTGTAGGATATAAAACAGTCACTGGCTCTCCTGTAGTACTGTGTGTGGCCTGTAGGGTGTAAAATAGTCACTGGCTCTCCTGTAGTACTGTGTGTGGCCTGTAGGGGTCAGGCATCCAAAGGCAGGAGCTCAGTAGAGAAGAAATAAAGCTGAAATGTGCTGAGCTGGAGGACAGATTATAGTGATAAAAAATAGCTTGGTAATGGATTCTGAGATCCTCATGTTATCACAAAGGAACATTATTGTTTTTTTTACTACACTGGCCAATGGCATTAATCTTTCCCGCTCAAAAATGCTTCGCTGCTGAAGCTACCAAAACAAGTAAAGTATAATAAAATAAACTAATGACAAACAAAAGAACAACGTGGTGAGCTACAGATCCTGCAGTGCTCTGATTGGCTGAGGCGTATTTCAGGAATGACCTCATCAGCAGGCCTGTTTTATGGGGCAGCGGCATTTAAAATGAGATGTGGGGCACAGTCTGTGGGCCAGAGGACTCCCCCCCCCACCCCCACCCCCTGCACTGTGGTCCCCTCAGAGGCGGCCCTATCCACGGTACACACCCCAGAATTTACCCCATCTGCTGTACGCCCATATGCCCCACCCCACACCCCATCCCCCGAACACCCTATCCTATACCCGCAACCACACCCCTAAGCCACACCCCCCTGCCTGCATATGCCCCTAAGCCACACACCCCTCTGCCTGCATATGCCCCTAAGCCACACCCCCATGCCTGCATATGCCCCTAAGCCACACCCCCCTGCCTGCATATGCCCCTAAGCCACACCCCGCCTGTCCTGCATTATTGCCCAGAATCAAACTGCATCTGCTCCCCCTCCCCTCTTTCTCTCTCAATGATAATACATAAATAACATAAAATAACAATGATAATACATCTGGATAATATATATACACAGTAACACAGTAACAGGCGTGTGTGTGTGTGTGTGTGTGTGTGTGTGTGAAGCAGTAACAAGTTTGTATGTATGTGTCCATGCTTGTGTGAGTTCATATTGTGTGCATGTCAGTAAATGGTTGTGTTCCATCACTCACTGTCCCTCAGACTGTGGCAGGCAGTAATAAACTTTGCCGCAAGCGTAGAGCGCTCTCTCTCTCCCCCAGTAGTATTTTTAATTTCTCTTGATCAGGGAGGTCATTGAAAAATGGGCAGATCCAGTTGAATTTAGGGAAGTATTTTTTTCTGATGCTTTCATACTTTTCGCATTTGGTTGTGAAATGCAGCTCTGTCTCCACCTCCCTCAGAGAGCAGTGTTGGCACAGCCTTTCCTCAATAGGAAGCCACGATTTTCAGTGGCGACCTTTTTCAATGGCCAAGCTGTGCTCACTGAGTCTGTACTTTGTCAATGTGGTTCCTCGTTTTTTGTCAGTCATGGTCAGGTAATCTGCCAGTGTGTACTGTCTTTTTAGGGCCAGATAGCACTGCATTTAGCTTTGTTTTTGTGCTTGTTTGTCCCAATAGTTGATGTAATTTTGTTTTTGGTAGGTTATAATTTGGTTGACTCTAATTGATTTCATATCTATGTGCTGGTCCTGGGGCTGTGGGTTGTTAGTTTTGGTGAGTGAACTAAGCGTCAGGACCAGCTGATAGAGGGGACTCTTTTCTTTGCTCAGTTCTTGGCATTGCAGGGATATGTAATGGTATGAGAGGGGCTCACTATTATTTAAATGGTTCCAAACTTTGATTGCTCTCTTTTGAGTTATGATTAATAATGGATATTGGCCTAATTCTGCCCTGCATACATTGTTTGCTATTTTTCTTTGCACATGTAAGATGTTTTTACAGATTGGGTGTTTATCCCATTTTGCACAATTTTGATTTGTTAGTGTACCCCACACTTCACTGCTATATAGGGCAATTGGTTCAATTACTGATTCAAATAGTTTAAGCCAAATTCTAATTGGAATTTCAAGGTAAATTTGCCCTGCATGCTTTCTCTTTCAGTTCATTCACTACGGGATTTAAATTTCCTGTGGAACTTAATTTCAAACCTAAGTAATTGTATTGTGTGCATGTTTCTATGGAATGTGTCCCTAGTGTGAAATTTGATGTAGTTCCCTGAGATTTGGATCTTTTCTGGAAGGTCATGGTTCTGGTCTTTTTCATGTTTACTGCCAGTGCCCAGGTCTGGCAGTATTATTCTAGCAGGTTCAAGTTCTGCTGTAGCCCTTGAATGGTGGGTTACAGACTATGTCGTCTGCATAGAGGAGGAATTAAATTTCTGTGTCATAAAGATTAAGACCAGGTGCTGCATATTGCTCCAACTTAGTTGCCAATTCATTTATGTATATGTTAAATAGAGTTGGGCTTAAGTTGCAGCCTTGGCGTACTCCGCGTCTCTGGGTGAATAAATTTGTTCTTTTGTTGCCAATTATTGTCTGTGTAATTAATTATGTCGTATGTTTTACCCCCTACACCACTTTCAGTAACTTTGTAGAAAAGACCTTTGTGCCAAATAGAATCAAATGCTTTTTGAAAGTCTATAAAACAGGCATATATTTTTTGGTTAACATATATGTCAATTAGGGTATGTAGAATGTAAATGTGGTCAGATGTGCGGCAATTTGGAAGAAATCCAATTTGACTTTTACTCAAGACATTGTGCTTCATGAGGAAGTCTATTAGCCTTGCCTTAATTATGCTACAGAGAACGTTTCCCAGGTTACTGTTCACACAAATGCCTCGGTAATTGTTGGGGTCGAATTTGTCTCCATTTTTAAAAATAGGGGTTATGAGTCCATGATTCCAAATGTTAGGAAAGTAACCTACACCAAATTAAACAATTTGAGAATAGCCAATTCAAATTTTTTGCTGCTATGTTTTAGCATCTGATTTAGGATACCATCAGGCCCGCTTGATTTATTAGGTTTGAGATTCAAAAGTCTTATCTTCAGCTCCTGTTCAGTAATGGGAGAGTCCAATGGATTTTGGTTATCTTTTACAGCCAATTCTAAATTATGTAATTTTTCTTGGATATGGTTTTGGTCTGAATTGACTAATGGTATTGATCCATACAACGTTTTAAAATGGTTAATCCATACGACTCCATTTTGTTTGGCCAATTCTTCTGGTTTGATTGACTGAGGTTTTTCCAATTTTCCCAGAAACGGTTTGTGTTTATGGACTCTTCAATTAATGTCAGTTGTTTGCGGGTATATTGTGCCTTTTTGATTCTGAGCAGATGTTTGTATTGTTTTAGAGTTTCATAGTAAGTAAGGTATACAGTACATCTATATTGTTTGGATCTCTATGTTTTTGATTTGATAAGTTTCTAAGTTATTTTCTCATATTCTTACAGTCCAACTCAAACCAATTATCCTCTTGGTGTTTTTTCTTCTTCTCTCCCACTCCCTCAATCTCTCTCTCTCTCTCTCTCTCTCTCTCTCTCTCTCTCTCTCTCCCACTCCCTCAATCTCTCTCTCTCCCTCAATCTCCCTCTCAATCTCCCTCTCCCTCTCCCTCTCTCTCTCTCTCTCTCTCTCTCTCTCGCTGAGTTTGAGAGAGGGGGGTAAAAAAACACAGATGAGACAAATGATGATCAGGAACTCAAGCCACTTGGACCAATTATACAGATTTATGGGATCAATTTGTCTCAAACGAATATTCATCCCTGGGGGATGGTCATCACATTCAGTGTGTAGTCTGTGAACAGGATTAATCTCTGCCGGAGAAAGCATGTGACTATTATCTACACGGAGAGGAGTGGAGCTCACACTGGATTGTAAAGATTAGGGCAGTCTCTGAAAGCACCTCTGACTAAAGGGAACCAATATAGCTTTGGCGATGTTCTGTGTACAATCTAAAGAGACAAGAGGAGAAAAACCATATAGTTCTGACAGCCCAAACACAGACATCCTCCCTGGAGAAAGGCATTTCTGACTGCGGGACTCACCTGCAAAAATAAGGGGAACATGAAATAAAAATCTATAAATCTGAGAATGGAAAATAGCGTGTTAGTAGTGCTGAAAGGGAGCACCATGCTTTACAGAATTAGCATAAAACCTGTTAATTTAAATGAATAAATCTAAATATCTGAAGATTAATGAATTGAAAAATGACAGCACTGGAAGCCTTAATTACATCATTCATTTGGGGAAGATGGGCTTTTATCATGGGCATAGAGATACTGTGCAGGCACTGTAAGCAGAGCCCTGACACACTGTGAGGTCATGTGTGAGTCACAGTTAGGACTACATCTGGAATCAATCAACGACTTAATTAATCTGTCAGCCAATCGGATTTAACACTAGATTAATCAATCAATCAGGCAATCAGCGCAGCCGTTACAGGGGAGGGGGGCTTAAGGGGGACTGTAGCGTCATAGCTCTGAGCCCTGCTAACGGAGACTGTTACTCTGAGCCCTGCTAACGGAGGCTGTTACTCTGAGCCCTGCTAACAGAGAATGTTACTCTGAGCCCTGCTAACGGAGGCCGTTACTCTGAACCCTGCTAACGGAGGCCGTTACTCTGAGCCCTGCTAACGGAGGCTGTTACTCTGAGCCCTGCTAACGGAAGCCGTTACTCTGAACCCTGCTAACGGAGGCTGTTACTCTGAGCCCTGCTAACGGAAGCCGTTACTCTGAGCCCTGCTAACGGAGGCTGTTACTCTGAGCCCTGCTAACGGAGGCTGTTACTCTGAGCCCTGCTAACGGAGGCTGTTATTCTGAGCCCTGCTAACGGAGGCCGTTACTCTGAACCCTGCTAACGGAAACCGTTACTCTGAGCCCTGCTAACGGAGGCTGTTACTCTGAGCCCTGCTAACGAAGGCTGTTACTCTAAGCCCTGCTAACGGAGGCTGTTACTCTGAGCCCTGCTAACGGAGGCTGTTACTCTGAGCCCTGCTAACGGAGGCTGTTACTCTGAGCCCTGCTAACGGAAGCCGTTACTCTGAGCCCTGCTAATGGAGGCTGTTACTCTGAGCCCTGCTAACGGAAGCCGTTACTCTGAACCCTGCTAACGGAGGCTGTTACTCTGAACCCTGCTAACGGAGGCTGTTACTCTGAACCCTGCTAACGGAAGCCGTTACTCTGAACCCTGCTAACGGAGGCTGTTACTCTGAGCCC
>CM056387.1:26978720-27011220 GCA_029718625.1 Synaphobranchus kaupii
TTTTGAACAGAAATTTGCAGGTCAGCCATTAAATAGCAAATCTCTCTGAGTTCTCAGTCGTGTGCGTTTTATGATTTTCCCCAATACCGCTTCAGTTTTAGGAGAGATGTTGATAGGGTGGGGGGTTGACAATTTACCGCTATGCCACCTTGGTTTTCCAAGGACAACCCTGCAGTGTTTCCACAAAAGGCATCAGGGACGGGAAGTACCACAGGACTCAAATGCTTGGAGGAGCCTGCATTGTTGCTGACTAGAAATGCCAGGTCTGGAAAGATTTGATAGGAACTGACACTTATGATGAAACTGAATTTTATCAAGAGGAATTTATTGTCAAAAGAAAAAGAAGAGTGTACCCAGGACTGTATTGATTCTACAAAGAAGAAAAGTTTTTATTTCCCTGGTTTTTTCTTTCTGAAAGGCAGAAAACTTTGTGTGAAGCCGTCAGAGTATTGCAAGAGCAGCAGTTATACTCTCATACCCTCAGCGTGCATGAGGATCAGCAGTTATACTCTTATACCGCCAGCGTGCGTGAGGATCAGCAGTTATACTCTTATACCGCCAGCGTGCGTGAGGAACAGGAGTTATACTCTCATACCGCCAGCGTGTGTGAGGAACAGGAGTTATACTCTCATACCGCCAGCGTGCGTGAGGAACAGGAGTTATACTCTCATACCGCCAGCGTGTGTGAGGAACAGCAGTTATAATCATACCGCCAGCGTGTGTAAGGAACAGCAGTTATACTCTCATACCGCCAGCATGTGTGAGGAACAGCAGTTATAATCATACCGCCAGCGTTCGTGAGGAGCAGCAGTTAAACCGCGAGCGTGCGTGCGAAACAGCAGTTATACTCTCATACCGCCAGCGTGCGTGAGGAACAGCAGTTATACTCTCATACCGCCAGCGTGTGTGAGGAACAGCAGTTATACTCTCATACTGCCACCGTGCATGAGGAACAGCAGTTATGCTTTCATACCGCCAGCATGCGTGAGGAACAGCAGTTACCGCAGCGCAGCCAGAGTAATCAGATGCTAATTGCTCATAACACAGTGTTAAGGTTGTTTTTTTCTCTGGGCCTGATTGTTCATTCATTACAGGACCTGACACCACTGAAATAACATAAGCTCAGATTTACAGGGTTCCGGCTGGCAGGGGCGACGCTCCCAGCGCATATCTCACAATCTCTGGCAGCTCTCCTACTGTACAATCCTCAATGCGCCGACACAATTACCACAGCTGTAGTACCGGAGCACTGTGCCATGAATCTTTAACACTGAGGCGGGAGGACCGTTCGCTGCCGTTACCCACCGGAGCGCAGCAGCACGGCCTGTTTTCCCCTCTCCAAAACGACGGCTCAGCGATGAGGTCACACACACAAGGCCCCAGCCCCCTCGGCTTCATATAACCCAGTCAGTCCTCTCCTACAATTCCCAGAATTCTCCATTGTCCGTCCGGCTGCCCACTGGTGACCCACACCCTCATTACTGATAGAGCGTTGCTGTGGGAACCATCCATATAAATAACAGATATGGAAATGGGACAGTTACGGGACCGAAGGAGAAAAGTGCAATCTCCCGCCGGCAGCTATTTTATCACCTTCTCATTCTGCTGTGTGCAGTTACAAGACTCAGGCACTAGGGGACACGGTGTGTGTGTAGTTACAGAACTCAGGCTCTAGGGGGCGCTGCGTCAGGTTTGAGCTCAGAATTTCTGACCTGCCGCAGCACAGAGATCTCACCAGAGAGACAGGTGCAAATAAGGGGCTGCGTCCCAATATTCTTCACTCCCCACCTCCTTTCGTCCACTCCCCCACTACCACTCCTCTCCCACCCGGAAGTATGCAAAACTGCGTGGACGTTTCGAGTACAAGTATTTGTAAGTACAGTATACAATGTACTTAGGTACATTGCGGTTTGCGTCAAGACATTAATTAATATGTAACCATTAATACGTAATTAAGATGTAATCAGTAGAGGAAAGGAGGAGAGGAGGTGGTAGTAGAGGAAAGGAAGAGAGGAGGTGGTAGTGGAGGAAAGGAGGAGATGAGGAGGTAGTGGAGGAAAGGAGGAGAGGAGGTGGTAGTGGAGGTGGTAGTGGAGGAAAGGAGGAGAGGAGGTGGTAGTGGAGGAAAGGAGGAGAGGAGGTGGTAGTGGAGGAAATGAGGAGAGGAGGTGGTAGTAGAGGAAAGGAGGAGAGGAGGTGGTAGTGGAGGAGAGGAGGTGGTAGTAGAGGAAAGGAGGAGAGGAGGTGGTAGTGGAGGAAAGGAGGAGATGAGGTGGTAGTAGAGGAAAGGAGGAGAGGAGGTGGTAGTAGAGGAAAGGAAGAGAGGAGGTGGTAGTGGAGGAAAGGAGGAGAGGAGGTGGTAGTAGAGGAAAGGAGGAGAGGAGGTGGTAGTGGAGGAAAGGAGGAGAGGAGGTGGTAGTAGAGGAAAGGAGGAGAGGAGGTGGTAGTAGAGGAAAGGAGGAGAGGAGGTGGTAGTAGAGGAAAGGAGGAACGGTATGTGCCCTCTCTCCTCACTGGGATTTTAAGTGCCCCTATTTGTCAGAAAAAGTTGCCCACTCAAAAGCATTTTGACAAAGTATAAATAAAAAACATATTCAAATATGCGCCCTCAAATGGGTGACGGTATCATATTCGGTCACAGCCCTCATAAATCCTGCAGGGATAACAGGAAGTGATTGTTTACACAGAGAGTTTGTGGATCAGCTTGCAGCTGAGGCCCTCCTGCCACAGTGCTGAGATGAAGAGGAGGGAGGAGCAGGGAGGAGTAAAAAAGATCAGGAGGTGTGGGGAGGCGTGGAGAGGAGCGGAGAGGAACAGAAATGATTTGGGGTTTGTGAATGACATTCCTGAACACCAGCTGCAATAACCTTTCCCCCGCGCCCATGTATACCAGTCTTAATAGAGCTGTCAATCATTCCTACAGCATTCCACCGCTTGCCAGTGTCTCTGATCAAATAAAAATACAGCAGGTCACGGTCAAGGTCAAGGGTGAACTCTGCTCGGTCTGAGCATGGTCTGTGACAGGTGAGTCTGTTCCTCTGTCACATCAATACAGATGTATACTTATACACGTCTACATCACTAGCAGCTTTTCATAGATATAGTCATAATTAGCCACTTAGCATGACTGTGACTTAGTGTGGATGTGTTAGTGCTGGGGATTAGTGTGGATGTGCTAACGCTGGGGCTTAGTGTGGATGTGCTAACGCTGGGGCTTTGACCCAGGGTTTTGGTGGCCCGGAACAACAATGTTGTTTAGATAGATAGATAGATAGATTATTTTATTGTCCTTTACAGGAAATTCATTTCCACAGCTGTACAGCGCCACACATGAAACATTCCCCTTCCCAGCTACATTTACACACATATATGTTTACCTAAGTCACCTACATTTACCATATAATTCCATCACCACCCGCATTTTCACATATACACACACATATTCATACACTTATACACATAACATATTATGGTTAGGGAGGTTGTCGGGGAGTCTTGTTGAGGTGTGTGATGGCAGAGGGAACAAAGCTCTTACTGAAACGGGCCCGTTTCCAGGCCAGGGCTCTATATCTGCGGCCTGATGGGAGCAGAGTGAAACATGGATTGAGGGGGGTGACTGGGATCATGTGCTATGGTGCGTGCTTTGCGTGTGATGGCTTTGCTGTTGAGGTCTGATAGATTGGGAGTGGGGAGGCCGATGATTTTTGTGGCGTTGTGTGTGATGCGTAGGAGTTTGTTTTGTTGTCATCCCAAAGTGCTCAAACATAAAATAATTTTTAAAAAAACATGAATTATGTGGCCCAGGGATGGATGTGGCCCCAAAGTGTGTTTACGGCACAAAGCTCTGCAGTCCGACAACCCCATCAACCCCATCAACAACCCCATCATCCCCATCAACAACCCCATCATCCCCATCAACAACCCCATCATCCCCATCAACAATCCCATCATCCCCATCAACAACCCCATCATCAACCCCATCAACCCCATCAACAACCCCATCATCAACCCCATCAACCCCATCATCAACCCCATCAACCCCATCATCAACCCCCATCAACCCCATCAACAACCCCATCAACAACCCCATACCCCATCAACCCCATCAACAACCCCATCAACAACCCCATCAACCCCATCAACAACCCCATCAACAACCCCATACCCCATCAACCCCATCAACAACCCCATCAACAACCCCATCAACAACCCCATCAACCCCATCAACCCCATCAACAACCCCATCAACCCCATCAACCCCATCATCAACCCCATCAACATCCCCATCATCAACCCCATCAACATCCCCATCAACAACCCCATCAACAACCCCATCATCTACCCCATCAACAACCCCATCAACTACCCCATCAACAACCCCATCATCTACCCCATCAACAACCCCATCAACTACCCCATCAACAACCCCATCAACTACCCCATCAACAACCCCATCAACAACCCCATCAACAACCCCATCAACAACCCCATCAACAACCCCATCAACCCCATCAACCCCATCATCAACCCCATCAACAACCCCATCAACAACCCCATCATCTACCCCATCAACAACCCCATCAACTACCCCATCAACAACCCTATCAACTACCCCATCATCTACCCCATCAACAACCCCATCAACTACCCCATCAACAACCCCATCAACTACCCCATCAACAACCCCATCAACAACCCCATCAACAACCCCATCATCAACCCCATCAACAACCCCATCAACAACCCCATCAACAACCCCATCAACAACCCCATCAACCCCATCAACAACCCCATCAACAACCCCATCAACCCCATCATCAACCCCATCAACAACCCCATCAACAACCCCATCAACCCCATCAACCCCATCAACAACCCCATCAACAACCCCATCAACAACCCCATCAACAACCCCATCAACCCCATCATCAACCCCATCAACAACCCCATCAACAACCCCATCAACCCCATCAACAACCCCATCAACAACCCCATCAACAACCCCATCAACCCCATCAACCCCATCAACAACCCCATCAACCCCATCAACCCCATCAACCCCATCAACAACCCCATCAACCCCATCAACCCCATCAACAACCCCATCAACCCCATCATCAACCCCATCATCCCCATCAACCCCATCAACAACCCCATCAACCCCATCAACCCCATCAACCCCATCATCAACCCCATCAACCCCATCAACCCCATCATCAACCCCATCAACCCCATCAACCCCATCAACCCCATCAACCCCATCATCAACCCCATCATCCCCATCAACAACCCCATCAACCCCATCAACCCCATCAACCCCATCAACAACCCCATCAACCCCATCATCAACCCCATCATCAACCCCATCAACCCCATCAACCCCATCAACAACCCCATCAACCCCATCATCAACCCCATCAACCCCATCAACAACCCCATCAACAACCCCATCAACCCCATCATCAACCCCATCAACAACCCCATCAACAACCCCATCATCAACCCCATCAACCCCATCATCAACCCCATCAACCCCATCAACAACCCCATCAACAACCCCATCAACCCCATCATCAACCCCATCAACCCCATCATCAACCCCATCAACCCCATCAACAACCCCATCAACCCCATCATCAACCCCATCAACCCCATCAACCCCATCAACAACCCCATCAACAACCCCATCAACCCCATCATCAACCCCATCAACAACCCCATCAACAACCCCATCAACCCCATCAACAACCCCATCATCCCCATCATCAACCCCATCAACCCCATCAACCCCATCAACAACCCCATCAACAACCCCATCAACAACCCCATCAACAACCCCATCAACAACCACATCAACAACCCCATCAACAACCCCATCAACAACCCCATCAACAACAACCCCATCAACAACCCCATCAACAACCCCATCAACAACAACCCCATCAACAACAACCCCATCAACAACAACCACATCAACAACCCCATCAACAACAACCACATCAACAACAACCCCATCAACAACAACCACATCAACAACCCCATCAACAACAACCCCATCAACAACAACCACATCAACAACCCCATCAACAACAACCACATCAACAACCCCATCAACAACAACCACATCAACAACAACCACATCAACAACAGCATGTTCTATCACACGGTCACACAGAGCAGTGAGCTACGTACGCTACACGCATCGCACACGCTAACAGCATGTTCTACCACACGGTCACACAGAGCAGTGAGCTACGTACGCTACACGCATCGCACACGCTAACAGCATGTTCTACCACACGGTCACACAGAGCAGTGAGCTACGTACGATACACGCATCGCACACGCTAACAGCACTCTCTACCGCACTATCACATAGGAATATTAGCTACACGCTGAAAAGAGGAGATGTGAGGAGATGTGAGGAGATGTTGATGTGTCTGTATGGCCAGGCTGTTCTCTACATCAGTAATCTCACTGCCTACTCTGCCAGCAACCATTTGCACACAACCGCCTATTTCATCTATATTTTATTTGTATGGCTTTGAAAGCAAAAGCTTTTATTGTGCAGTATATACAGTACTAATCTTTTATAAGCGAGACAGCAGACATCTTCTGTCTTAGAAATCTCTGACCATGTGACCCTATGCACATGAATAAGACATTATTTCCTTTATTATTTAGTCCTAATGTAACCCGTAACCCTTTTGTCTACTGTCTGCTCACCTAAGATCAGCCATGTTCAGCAGAAAAGTACATTCATGCAAATTAAATGCAAATGAGCTGAGGTGTTTTGATAAGGTGTTACCATGACAGCAAACCAAAAACCAACAGGTTCACACTGAGCACCCGAATCTTCCTTCAGCATCAGACCCAAATATGATTTAATAATTTTACTTTATCACGTAATACAGGGGAAGCAGTTAATTATAATACTGAAATAATCTTCTGTTAAAGCTAAATCAAGCATGAGACCACAACATCCTGCCAAGTAAGACTCAAAGTGGGAGGTGTTAGACCAGGAGGAATAGAGCCCAAGATATGTGTGTACTGTATGTGTATGTGTGTACTGTGTGTGTGTGTGTGTGTGTGTACAGTATGTGTATGTGTGTGTGTGTGTGTGTGTGTGTGTGTACAGTATGTGTATGTGTGTACTGTGTGTGTGTGTGTGTGTGTGTGTGTGTGTGTGTGTGTGTGTACAGTATGTGTATGTGTGTACTGTGTGTGTGTGTGTGTGTGTGTGTGTGTGTGTGTACAGTATGTGTATGTGTGTACTGTGTGTGTGTGTGTATGGTACGTGTATGTGCGTGTACAGCCTGTGTATGTGTGTGTACAGTATGTGTGTGTGTGTGTGTGTGTGTGTGTGTGTGTGTGCGTGTGTGTATGGTACATGTATGTGTGGGTGCGTGTGTGTGTGTACGATATGTGTATGTGTGTGTACAGTATGTGTATGTGTGTGTATGGTATGTGTATATGTGGGGGTGTGTATGTTTGTGCAGTATGTGCATTATTTGTGTTTGATGTATTTTATTGTGTTTTTGTGTATTAAGGTCCCCCTTCAAAACATGACAGTTCATCTCAAGGAGTTTATCCTTCCAATAAATTTCAATCATATAACATGACAGAATACTGGGAATACTGGGAATACTGGGGGTCATAACTCAATGTGATGTTTTATTCGGGGAGCATCACAGGGTCAGGGGGGCTGTTTATATTTTTTTTCGATAAAAAAAGTGAATGAAAAAACTTCAGCAGCTCTTAGCCCAAGGGCAGGGCGGGTGAAACAGTGTGCGGTACGGCGGGGGGTGGTAGGGGGGTAGCGGTGTGGGGGTGGTGTGCAGTATGGCGGGGGTGGTTGGGGGTAGCGGTGTGGGGTATGGCGGGGGTGGTCGGGGGTAGCGGTGTGGGGTACGGCGGGGGTAGCGGTGTGGGGTATGGCGGGGGGTAGCGGTGTGGGGTATGGCGGGGGGTAGCGGTGTGGGGTATGGCGGGGGTAGCGGTGTGGGGTAAAGGTAATGCTCTCATCACCAGGTCCACAGAAAATATTTATTTATTATTTTATCATCACAGCTCTAGAGGAGCACTCTCATAATAATTTCCTTATGGTGCATTCCTCATTATAGGTAATCGGCTGCTAAAATTCATTTAGTACAAAATTACAGGGTTGGGAGTATTTAGCTCTTTAGAACATAAACAAAAATAATGAAAAATATTGTTGCAAGCAGCAATTATGAGAGCCAAGTGCAAAATAGCCACAAGCAGTCATGGTTCACATCATAAATGTGAACACGATGACATCTCGAAAAACCGCAAAACACAATTATTAATAATCATTCTTGACCATTCCTGATCATGTGACGAATCACCATGATGCATGTTATGACCACATGTTCCATAAGCCTGCACACATGTAATAAAAACATAATAAAACTAAATATTCTAATTGTGTAAAATGCTCATTTTTAATGCATCGATTTTTCATAGATTTACAATATCCATGAAAAAATCATTTAGAAGCGTTTTAACATTTAAGAACGACCATGAAAATGACATTTTATATTAATCACTCTCATATTTGGAACACTATTTGGCTTTATGTTTGTCTCAATAGAATTTTTGCATATAGCAAATTTCAGATAAAATGGATTTGAAAGTTCATAAGAATAAGCTGTTTAACTATCTTATGATTAAAAATATAACTAGGTTGAAACCAGAATAAATTGTCCCAGGTTCTATGCCTGCATTTCTACAGGTTCAAACCACTCATTATTGTTCCAATATGGGACTGCAGATAAGATGCTGAATTTCTGCCACAATTCTCCACAAGTGACTGAATTAAAATGCATCTGACCCCCACCGCTGAGCCGATCAATCGTTGGATTCTCTTGGAGGTTTTTTGTTTTTAAAGAAACTTGTCGGCATATTTTAATCTTTGTTTCTCTCCCTGGAATATGATCCCCAGATGCGCAGAACACACAGGCAGGACTCTCTCAGCACAATTAAATCTCACTGCCTGAGTTTATATGAAATATGTGTCTGTGTGCACGTATAGATCCCATATATCATATATTCCCTATGTCTATATACACTGATTATGAAATCCAATACTTTCCTCTCACAGAATGATGTGACACAGTTGGCGAGGGGTCAACCCATGCAGTGGAGGCTCATGGGTAATGAAGGTTAAGAGCGAATGTCGCACGCCCACCTTTGAGAAGGGAAACAGCGCCTCACACACACACACACACACAGAGCCATCCTGCCTCACACATACACACACACACACACACACACACACAGAGCCATCCTGCCTAACACACACACACACACACACACACACAGAGCCATCCTGCCTAACACACACACACACACACACACACACACAGCGATCTCGGTGAACTCATAGAAAGACTTGATTCATCACCAGTGCATTTTACCATCGAATGCATTTATACATAAGTCTTCTCTGGAGCCAGAGGTCAAGGGCGGTGGAAACATTTTCATGGCATTGACCTGCTCGCATTTTCCACTTTACACCACAGCGATGACTAACAGCCTATTTTACACAAGCACAGCACTCTGGGGGAACCCCTCACTGGAATTTTCACCCATGTAATGCAATGATAAAAATACTGAACACCATTACTGAACACTGTGTGTAAACCCACAGTATTACTGAACACTGTGTGTAAACCCACAGTATTACTGAACACGGTTTATGGACACTGCAGACACGCTGTGGGGTAGTGTGGTCTAAAGCAGGCGCAGGTCAGCAGCTAAGAGAAGATTTCACTGGGAGCCACAGGACACAGAATCAGAGAGAAATAAGCGTCCGGCAGAGGAGCAGCGATATGCAGTCATTTAGCAGACACTTGTATCCAAAGCGACGTACAATAAGTACATACAGAAACGTCATCAAAGTCACTACAGAACAGACAAGACAAAGCACATCCTTCCCATAATGTAGCAGCTATCCCTAGTAATGAACGTTGAGTGTAGTTCACAGTAAGCTGTGGGTAAATCAGCTATACTACAATTATATTCTAAATGCTAGTATAAACTATAACAAACAGACAAGAAAACACAGGGAACAAGTACCATGAGAAAAGGTCCTAGATTGGTGTATCAGTCAATGTGGAGTCTGAAGAGTCTGTGTCTTCAGGCCACGACAGAACGCAGGCAGTGTTGGAGTAGAACGTAGGGGAATGGGGAGTTTGTTCCACCACTGAGGAGCTAGGGTGGAAAAGCTCCGCAGTCGGGACGAGCGAGAGCCGTTGACACGGAGGGGGGGGAAGTGCGAGTCGCCCTGCTGTAGAAGAGCGAAGTTGTCGAGCAGGAACATAGTTCTGGATTAAGTCCTGCAGGTAGGAGGGGCCTGTCCTATTGGCTGCAGTGTAGGCCAAGATCAGAACTTCAAACCTGATCCTGGCTGCGACTGGCAGCCAGTGGAGTGACCTCAGCAGGGGGGTGACATGCAAGAACTTCGGGAGGTTAAACACAAGCTGGGCAGCTGTGTTCTGGATCAGTTGAAGAGGCAGAATGGCGCAGGCTGGTAGGCTTGCGAGCAGGGAGTTGCAGTAGTCCAGGCGTGAGGTGACCATGGTCTGGACAAGAAGCTGGGTGGAGTAGGTCGTAGTCGAGTAGTAGTCAGGTACGGCCGAATCCTCCTGATCTTGTACAGGAGGAACCTGCAGGACCGTGCCGTCACCCTGATGTGCTCTTTGAAGTCCAGCCGGTCGTCCAGGACCACCCCCAGGTTCCTGGCAGAGTGGGAGGCAGCCACCATGGTACCGTCAATGGTGATGAAGAGGTCATGTAGTGGGGAGGTCTTGTATGGCATGAAGACGTTGGTTGTATCTGTTGTCATTTGTGCATTAATTGTGAATCATGTTGTATGATGTATTGTGAATTTGTATGTTGTATTTTTAAACTTATTTGGCTGCTAACTTAGCCAGGTCTCTCTTGAAAAAAAGATTTTTGAATCTCAATGGGACTTCCTTGTTAAATAAATAAAAAATTAAAAAAAAGAGGAGCTCCGTCTTGTCAAGGTTGAGCTTCAGGTGATGGGTAGCCATCTACCCAGAGATGTCAGCCAGACAAGCAGATATCCTCTCCTTAACCTGTGGGGTAGAGGGAGGGAAAGAGAGGAAGAGTTGAGTATCGTCAGCATAACTATGTTATGAGAAGCCATGTGAATTAATGACTAAACCAAGAGACTTAGTGCAAATGCAGAACAGCAGAGGACCCAGTACAGATCCCTGTGGGACTCCTGTAAGAAGTGGATGAGGTGCAGAGACGGAACCCTTCCAGGAGACTTGGTAGGATCTATCAGTGAGATACGATACAAACCAAGAGAGGGCAGTTCCAGAGATGCCCATCTTAGCCAGTGTGGAGATCAGGAGTTTGCGGTTGACCGTGTTGAACGCTGCAGACAGGTCAAGGAGAATCAGGACAGAGGAGAGGGAGGAGGCTCTGGCAGTGGCGAGTGCCTCAGTCACAGCCAGGAGCGCAGTTTCAGTGGAATGCCCGGTTCTGAAGACAGACTGATGAGGGTCAAGCAGGTTGTGACTGGTGGAGAAAAACAGACAGTTGGTTAAGGACAGCTCATTCGAGAGTTTTGGACAGGAAGGGCAGGAGAGATACAGGACGGTAGTTCCTGACAGCAAAGTAGTCCAAGCTAGATTTTTTAAGGAGTGAGGTAACACGGGAAGTCTTAAAAACAGCAGGAACATAGCCACAGGTTAGGGAGGTGTTGATAATGGAGGACAGATATGGAAGGAGCTCACCGGATATAGACTGGAGGACTGCCGACGGGATGGCGTCCAGTGGGCAGGTGGTTGCACGCTGGCGCGTTACAAGTTGGAGTACATCTGTGTCCTCGTCTTAATGGACGAAAATGTAGCGGTGGGTTCATTATGGGGCATATGAGGCGTCACCGGATGTGTGAAGGAGTTTCGGATCGTGGCCACCTTCCCCTCAAAGTGGGTCAGGAAGTGATCTGCAGAGAGGGAGGAGGGTGAGGGGGGTGGAGGAGGGATAAGCAGGGAGGAGAAGGTGGAAAAGAGTTTACGTGGATTAGATACACATGCATTGATTTTAGACTGAAGAAATTAAGTCTTAGCTGAAGTAGTTGCAGATATGAAGGCTGCCAGCAGAGTATCATAGGAGCCCAGGTCGTCTGGGGATCTGGATTTCCTCCACTTTCTCTCAGCGGCTCGCAGCATGGTTCTGCTGGATCGGAGAGAATCCGTCAGCCACGGGCAGGGGGGTGATGGTCGAGCTGGTTTGGAGACAAGAGGACATAGTGAGTTGAGAAACTGAGAGAGGCAGGAGTTAAATGTGGAGGTGGCAACATCAACATGCATATTAGCAAAGGAAGCAGGAGGAGGAAGTGCAGAGAGAGCAGAAGTGAGAGTGAGAGAGGAGTGTGAAGGAGAGTGGGTAGGAGAGTGAGAATGAAAGAAAGGAGTGGTCCGACACGTGGAGCGGAGTAACCGTGAGTTCAGACGTGGCGCAGCTCCTGGTTAATACAAGGTCTAGTTGGTTACCGGCCTTGTGGGTGGCAGGCGATGGGGACTGGCTGAGGGCGAAGGACTGGAGGAGTGAGGCGCCACTGGATAGCTGGGAGCTCTCTGGCTGGAGGTTGAAGTCTCCCAGTAGGATTACAGGGGTGCCATCCTCAGGGAAGGAGCTCAGGAGAGTGTCCAGTTCATCCAGGAAAGCGCTGAGTGGACCTGGAGGGCGATAGAGAACAACAATGTTAAGTTTAGACTGGTGAGTTATAGTGACTGCATGAAACTCAAAGGAGATATTCAGGCAGTGTACAGTGGGAATACAGAATTTCCAGGATGTGGAAATGAGCAAACCAGTGCCCCCGCCTCGGCCAGAGGCCCTGGGGGTGTGCGAAAAGGAGTAGCCATCCGACAGAGCAGCTGGAGTGACAGTGTTATCTGGGGTGATCCAGGTCTCAGTGAGAGCCAGGAAGTGAAGGGACTTAATCTTGGCATAGGCAGCGAGGAAGTCAGCTTTCTGGACAGCTGACCGGCAATTCCATAGTCCACCCACCACTGAGAGTTCCTTATAAGAGGACAGGGGTGGGCAGACCAGGTTAGCAGGGCAGCACCTGTGGTGGCTGGACCTCCTGGAGCGAGGCATAGAGCACAGAGGAATGGGGGTTAGACACATGGTAGGGGGTGATAAGACAAGTTAGATAGTGAAAGAACAGAACAAACAGACAAGTCAGACAAATTGATGACGAGGCTGTATTACGACAGCCTCTGCTTTAGCTTATACACTATTTGTTAATTTCTCAATTGCACTCAGCTGCTTGCAGGGCTAATTCACACAGGTGAAGCTAGTTTAAATTAGCAACACAAAAGCCCGGTAGTTGGCCTAACTACACAAAGCAAGTTACCAACTGACCGCTATTACTTCAATTTACTTAATCTATCCAGTGACTATGCTACAAACAGTTCGATTAACTAATGTACAGCTGAAAACGAAGGAAAATATGATACTTAGAGAGTAGACTATCAACAATGCCGTCTAAATGCACTCTGGTTAGTCTGGTTGGTGTTAAGGCATGGCGTCCGGCAGGGGAGCAGTGTTAAGGCGTGGCGTCCGACAGAGGAGCAGTGTTAAGGCACACAACAGCTCATTTCTAACCTCTGCTTTCATAATTTATATTACATTCATTTGGCAGACGCTTCTATCCAAAGAGATGTACAATAAGTGCGTAAGTTGAATTAAGAAGGCAATAAGTCCTTCGTTTTCCCACCGCTAAGTAAACAGTTAAATAGCTGCACTAAAAGCGCATTGAGACTAATGGAACACCTGCGACTCACACAAAACTTTCAACACACACACACACACACACACACAAACACACACACCCCCCACCCACTCACATTCATTATCTACCTTACGCAAGAGTCTTAAAAGTTTCTTAGACATGGCGGTTTTCCTTGGGCCATTACTTCGGTACTGTGGTCCTGTTCTTCTTAAACTGGCTCTTATGGTTCTACCACGTCTTCATGCCTTCAGCTTCTGAAGCCCACTGAGTGGAACCAATCAGTCTCCATAATACTACAACAGACAACCAATCAGACTTCTCCATATTAAACAACCAACAGCCAGCTAAACATTGTGCTAAATAACTGGATAAAGATCAATCAATGAAACTGCTACCACACAGGCTAACAATTAGCCAACCAATGTTCTCCACAAAAGGGCAACAGCACAAATTCTACAGACTAGGGCCCTGTCCGAATCAGCACTCATCCATACTGTTGAGTAGCCTTGGTGAGTAGATAGGGTGAGAAAGTCGTAGAGTACGTGAAGATTTTTCAAATTGCAGTATACTTCAAACACCCAGATGACACACTTACTTCCGGGGTTTCACTGAGTACATTCGGGAGCACACTTTTCAAGAAGTACACAAACATTTTGGCACAAAAATATGACGTGAAGCTTCGTTTTAAACAAAAATAAGGCGCATTCCTTCAAATGCAACAAAAACAACACGTGACATGGCAGCGCAAGAGTGGGGCATGGGGTTGCCAGATCTTGTAAGACTTTCCAGCCAAATAGCGACTGAAAACTAGCCCAAAATATATTTTTAACCGAGAGCAACGTATTTTAAATAGAAATCATCATATTTTTACTTTTTAAAATAAGTGCTTGCTTTGCGACTTTTCATTTTTACGAGTGACTGCACTTTGAAAGCATCCCAATTTAGCTGTAAAACCGCGGACATGGCAACACTGGTGGGACGTCTCATGACCTGCTTACGACACTTCCATAGTGCGGTTGGAAAATAGTAAGGCGGATATTTTTCACGGACTGCTAAACAGTGCACATTAAACAGCACACTTCTGCCAGTGGACTGTTCGCAGGAGACAGGGTGCAGTAGATAGGGCTCTGATTCAGAAACAGTACGCAGGAGACAGGGTGCAGTAGATAGGGCTCTGATTCAGACACAGTACGCAGGAGACAGGGTGCAGTAGATAGGACTCTGATTCGGACACAGTGCACTGCATGCAGGAGACAGGGTGCAGTAGATAGGGCTCTGATTCAGACACAGTGCACTGTTCGCAGGAGACAAGGTGCAATAGATAGGGCGCAGGAGACAGGGTGCAGTAGATAGGGCTCTGATTCAGACACAGTGCACTGTACGCAGGAGACAGGGTGCAGTAGATAGGGCTCTGATTCAGACACAGTGCGCTGTACGCAGGAGACAGGGTGCAGTAGATAGGGCTCTGATTCAGACACAGTGCGCTGTACGCAGGAGACAGGGCGCAGGAGACAGGGTGCAGTAGACAGGGCTCTGATTCGGACACAGTGGACTGTTCGCAGGAGACAGGGTGCAGTAGATAGGGCTCTGATTCAGACACAGTGCGCTGTACGCAGGAGACAGGGTGCAGTCGATAGGGCTCTGATTCAGACACAGTGCGCTGTACGCAGGAGACAGGGTGCAGTAGACAGGGCTCTGATTCGGACACAGTGCACTGTATGCAGGAGACAGGGTGCAGTAGATAGGGCTCTGATTCGGACACAGTGCACTGTATGCAGGAGACAGGGTGCAGTAGATAGGGCTCTGATTCGAACACAGTGCACTGTTCGCAGTAGACAGGGTGCAGTAGACAGGACTCTGATTCAGACAGTGCGCTGTATGCAGGAGACAGGGCGCAGGAGACAGGGTGCAGTAGACAGGACTCTGATTCAGACACAGTGCGCTGTACGCAGGAGACAGGGCGCAGGAGACAGGGTGCAGTAGACAGGACTCTGATTCAGACACAGTGCGCTGTACGCAGGAGAAGGAGACAGGGCGCAGGAGACAGGGTGCAGTAGACAGGACTCTGATTCAGACACAGTGCACTGTACGCAGGAGACAGGGTGCAGTAGATAGGGCGCAGGAGACAGGGTGCAGTAGATAGGGTGCAGGAGACAGGGTGCAGTAGACAGGACTGATTCGGACACAGCCTAGGCCCGGGGTGTCCAATCTTATCCAAAAAGGGCTGGTGTGGGTGCAGGTTTCTCTTTATTTTATTTATCCTTTATTTAAACAGCAGTCACTTGAGACAGAAGTCTGATTTGCAAGAGAGTCCTGTGTAGATGCATAAAACAGAATTAAAACATATTTGTATGTAATAAAATATAAGATGACCTAGATACAAAAAAATTGTACAATTCAGTAAAACAATGAATAATAATGCCAGTAAATTGAGCAAAACAGAAGAAAATTGCAGCAAAAATGTCAAATTCATTAAACCACCCAAATTAGGACACATGAAAGGGTAGCTACACATAACAAGTACATACATCTAAGAATAAGTCCTTGACAAGTATTTTGAAATGATTCAGTGCGGCCAACATCTCCAGCTGAAGGGATCATTGGACATTATTCCACAACAGAGGCCAAGCAGTAATAATACTATAAAATAATAACTAAGAGCAGACTTTCAGAATTATTCATAGTAAAAGGTACATCAAGATTGCATTTTTCACTCTGAATGGAATAATGAGACTTACTTCCCAGCAGTGAGCAGAGATATTGAGGCCATTGCTGAAGCAGAGCTTTGTATATAAAAAGCAGGCTTTGTTGGTTTGTCCTATAGTAGGAAGCGATGGCCAGCCTACTTTTTGATATAATTGACAATCAATCATCTCTAATGAAACATACGGCGCTATGATAAACAGTGTCTAATGATTTTAGTAAGTAGGCAGCTGCATTCGCGTAGACATCACCATACTCCATCAGCATACTCCATCAGCATACTTCATCAGCATACTTCATCAGCATATTTCATCAGCATACTTCATCAGCATACTCCATCACCATACTCCATCAGCATACTCCATCAGCATACTCCATCACCATACTCCAAGACTGATAAAAACATTGATTGAATAATTTTACTCCGATTGTCTATAGAGAAACATGGCCTGTTTTTGTATGCAAAGCCAAGCCTTCCTCAATGTGAGTTTTGAAAGACAATTTGTTGTCTATCCATACCCTAAATATTTATAAGGAGGAACTAGCTCAATCTGGTTTCCATCTAGAGTGTGCATAAAAACATCAGTAAAATATGGTATGCATGCTAGATAAAAACATACACTTTGTATTCTTTGCATTTAAGTCCCATTTGAGATCTAAAAGGCTTCTTGGGTTGACATTGAAAGCTGTCTGCAGATCACATGAGGCCTGATTAAGATCTAAAAAGGCTTCCTGGGTGAGATTAAAAGCTGTCTGCAGATCACGTGAGGCCTGATTGACAGATTAAACCAATATCACCTGCATGCAGATTAATATTAGTTTCTAATTAATAAGCCAATGTCATTTATATATAGTGTGAGCAATAAGGAGCAGGGCCATGATACCTGATTCAACTAATTAGCTAATCATGGTCTTCAATCAAGGCCTTGATAAGTAGAATCAGGTGTCTTAGTGCTGGGCTAGAACAGAAACCTGCACCCACACCGGCCCTTTTTGGATAAGATTGGATAGGACTAGGCAGCTCAGTCATATGTGTATATTTGTAACTGTAGTAACAGTTACAGTTGTATAGAGTTGGTCAGATCTGTATATTTGTAACTGTAGTAACAGAGTTACAGTTGTATACAGTTGGTCAGGTCTGTATATTTGTAACTGTAGTAACAGAGTTACAGTTGTATACAGTTGGTCAGGTCTGTATATTTGTAACTGTAGTAACAGAGTTACAGTTGTATACAGTTGGTCAGGTCTGTATATTTGTAACTGTAGTAACAGAGTTACAGTTGTATACAGTTGGTCAGGTCTGTATATTTGTAACTGTAGTAACAGAGTTACAGTTGTATACAGTTGGTCAGGTCTGTATATTTGTAACTGTAGTAACAGAGTTACAGTTGTATACAGTTGGTCAGGTCTGTATATTTGTAACTGTAGTAACAGAGTTACAGTTGTATACAGTTGGTCAGGTCTGTATATTTGTAACTATAGTAACAGAGTTACAGTTGTATACAGTCGGTCAGGTCTGTATATTTGTAACTATAGTAACAGAGTTACAGTTGTATACAGTCGGTCAGGTCTGTATATTTGTAACTATAGTAACAGGGTCACAGTTGGTCAGGTCTGTTACACAGAGAGCACAGGGCAAATAAGGTGTCTGTCTGCACCCCCCCCGCCCCCTCCCCCCCCTCCAACCGCTCCCATCCCCCAGCATGCATCTGGGCAGCAGGGAGACAGCAGCTTGCAGGCAGCTCCCCCTCTGACTCACAGCCACGCCACAAATACATGACCCAGCATGGAAGCATCATGCAGCCTGCTAGACAACACTGCTTCTATCACTCAAAGCAGCTATTTCCCGGCCAATTTAATAAACGGCTAACAGACAACAAAACCCTCTGCCTTCTGTCCGTCACTCACAAATGAACCAGCCAAAGTATAAAAGGAGGAGACATACAGTCCGGAGGACATTGTGTCCACAGTGCATTTAATGTTTATGAATCTAGGCTTGAATGAATTCACACCTTTCTCTGAAACGTTTTTTTTTTCTCTCAAATTTCTAATGAGCAGTTATGTGGCTTGAAAAATAGCATAAAGAAAATTAATTCAGCAAAGGGAGAATATATTGCATAAGAAGATGCTAAAGCTGAAAATCTTCATTCGTTAAAGTTGAAGGAGGATTTCCCAGAACCAAATTCACATTACAGTAAATCACCATAATTACATTACATTCATTTAATAGAAACGTATTTACAATGTAAGAGAACACAGGAAAGTAGACTCTGTCCTACCAGCTGTCCTACCCAAGACAATATATATGCAGTTACATTAAGGATTTCTATGTGTGACAGTGTGTGATTGCATGTGACTATGTGTAACTGTATTTGACTGTGTGTAGCTTAACTGTGTGTGGCTGTGGTTGTGTTGGACTGTGTTTACTGTGGTCACTGTAATCTTTTAGCTCATTTCTTGTACAAGAAGTCATTCTCTTTCACATCCTGGTCACAGCATACACATTACATAGATCACATGACCTTGTTCTCATGCCATGCTGTCATTCTCCACTGAAAGAGGAGTGTGGGCTTCTGGGCAATAATAAAAGCGAGCAATGATAACAAACATTAAAGATAGTCATTAAATATCTTTAAAAATGCACAAATTCAACAGCAAGCTTACTAACGAGCAGGAAAAAGGACTATGGAGAACTTGGAACACAACTACGTGCAACAGGCAAATAAAACCAGTCATCTGCTCTCTTGCCTTTTTGGACTGGACTGCTGAGCAGATTGTCAGGGTGCAATCAAACAGCTTGTTGGAACTGGCAGGCTTACATATACAGATTGATCTTTTCATCTCCAGACAGAGTGAAACACAGGTCAGCGTTTCATGCCGAGAGCTACAGTACCAAGGACAGCAACAGTCATGCTCTCCACAGCTACAGAAACAAGGACAGCAACAGTCATGCTCTCCAGAGAGCTACAGAACCACGGACAGCAACAGTCATGCTCTCCAGAGAGCTACAGAACCACGGACAGCAACAGTCATGCTCTCCAGAGAGCCACAGAACCATGGACAGCAACAGTCATGCTCTCCAGAAAGCTACAGAACCATGGACAGCAACAGTCACGCTCTCCAGAGAGCTACAGAACCATGGATAGCACTCCACTCACATGAATGGAAGCCCCTCCAGCTCTTAAGACCAGGTTACTCTTTGGTTACAGGGAAGAGTGAGCCTTGGTGCTCTTTCTTTGAAAGATTATTTATACTTTTTTCGCTTGCTTATTAGATTCTCTGAGCCTGGCTGAAAAATAAAGCTGCCTCCTCTCTCCTGCCCACAGAGTGAGCCCTCCTGGCTCGGACAGACAGACAATAGCAGGCGCATGTACAGAAAGAATCAAATTTAAAAGAAAACAAAAAAGAGACACCAAAGATTATAGCTTAATTCTGGATCAGTGCAGGCAGATGAGGTACAGAGAGAAGAGCTGGAGGATTTATCCTGTCTGATTAAAATCCCAAACCTACTTGGTACACCCACACCCATGCAAAGAAGCACTGTAGTTTAAGTGTGTGAAGTAATCGGTGACTTTTTTACACCCTACAGGCCTAACACGGTACTACAGGAGAGCCAGTGACTATTTTACACCCTACAGGCCACACACAGTACTACAGGAGAGCCAGTGACTATTTTACACCCTACAGGCCACACGCAGTACTACAGGAGAGCCAGTGACTATTTTACACCCTACAGGCCACAAAGAGTACTAAGGACTATTTTACACCCTAGAGATCAGCTGATGGATCTGTCCATGTCACATATGTAAAGATCAGGATTGTGAGTGACAGCACAGCGAGGTCAGGATTGTGAGTGACAGCACAGCGAGGTCAGGATTGTGAGTGACAGCACAGCGAGGTCAGGATTGTGAGTGACAGCACAGCGAGGTCATACCCTACATCAGCAGGCACTCATTAATCACACTACAGAAATGGGTCAGGGCTGCGTTAGCCCATAATTAACTCCTCCATAAATAATTAGTATTAACTAATGGTGATAATGTGAAAATATGGAATGCCACCAGATTATGAATTTAAATGCAGAGCTCTCCTGGAGCTGCAGGCTGAGATGGTGTCACGCTGTGATTAATATGGTTATAATATCACATGGATAAAATATTCATTTCTGTTTAAAGATATATTCTGATTGATACGTTCCCTTATTTATGGGCAAAGTGGTGATTCTTTTGAATATTGAACCTTGTTCTTCCGCACTGATGCTTGCTCTGTTTATCCACAGGCCTTATCACAAGGGGGGCTTCAGTGTGCAGTCGGCTATAAAGCAGGAAATTCACTGTTCAATAATTATTGATATGAATTTGTGAAAGAATCAGAAGTACTGTAGAAAAAGAACGCAAATCAAGTGCAAAAAATATTGAAATATTAATATAAATCTCTATACCATAATTAAACAAACACACACACAGCTGTAGTCCAGCTATGGACAAAATGAAAACTCACCTGTATCCACGCTGTGCTGCAAGACGCTGAAAAAGCCCCCCATATGAATGTTCATGGGAGAGGGGCATTGTGGGTAAACTCCAGGTGACCACACCTTGGGCCCTATCTTACACCCGGCGCAAAGCGGCGCTAACGCAAACGCAAGTGTCTTTGCTATCTTACACCCGGCGCTAGGTCCATAATAACGCCTAACGCTTACGCCGTCAAACTAGCATGTTTGACGGCGTAACTCTTGCGCCATCATTAGTGAACTGGGCGTGTTGGTCTTAAGATGAGGAGTGGCCAGGATTCTTTTTGGCGTATTGCTATCTTGAGCCAGCAGAAAGCGCTTGCGCTAGAACCACCACAAACCTGGTCTAAAGTCATGTCGCAGTTGTTTACATGCTATTTTAACGGCGCATATAAGTGCGTCTACATAGGCGTGTGCACAACGCGCATACCCTCCTGTCTGTTACACACAGGGGCGTGCACAGGCATGACTAAAATATCTAGATCACAATGTGAAATATTATTATTGTGTAGGCTATATCAAAAATGCATAATAATAAAAGGTTCCATAGGTCCACATACCTTTCCCTCAGCGAAGGGAAACAATGCCACATTACATTGCTCTCAGCCCACTCCATCAACATCCAGGCGATGTGCGATGGTACGGGACAATGGCTATCCATTAAAAAGGAGCTGATAACACCTATAGCTATCAAGCCTAATGCGCGAATTGTCTTTGCACCTAATGCGTGAATTGTCATTCAATGGAAAACTCGCGCACGGCAATAGACGGACATTTAAGTTCTGAAAATGCGCTTCAGATGTCATTACAATACAGCTCTGTTTATCTATGAATACAGCCTGTAAGTAAATAGAATGGTTTGTGACTGAAAAAAGTTCAAAACCTTGTCCAGTGAATATTGCATAATTGTTTTTCAAATAGCCTAGGCTACAGCGAATTCGCTGTGCATAAGGTTTTTTTTCGATAGCCTATGGTTAAAAAACGGAGATGTCACCATGTTAACTAAATTGTAACCATAGCTATTCTTCGTCCTTCATATTTTTTTAAATTACAGTGACCAGGTTTCCATACTCTCACCGTTTAAAACCCAGCTGATTTCACCCGTTATTCCTTAACTGAACAAAATGATTTTAAAGAGAACTAAGCGTCTAATTAGAAACTAAAACAAATTTGCAGCACGTTACACAATTAATTCACAATTAATTTTAATGCCATTCTCTGCACGTGAGCTGCATGTTCTCTGTTTTCCCTGCTGTAAGTCGCACGTTTAACGGTCTTCCTGGGAAAGTGGATTGTTTTAAAGGATTACGCTACGAGTAGCCTAAAACAGGTTGGTCACATTTCCATAAACAGGACATTATTAAACAAGGGGAAATATGCGTGAACTTATGGGTTGCGAACCTGACAGCTTTATTGTATGGCTATTTAGTGTCATCATTAAGGCAAAATAACGGTATGTATGTTATTAATCAATATTAGCCTACTATGCAGGTAGTAATGAACTTTGGATGAAGCTTGAACTTCGAGAACTCCATGAGAACAGCCTCTTGGAATTGATGTTTGACACTTTCATTGCATAATCAAACGACATTCGCTGAACAAGCAGGCTAATTTGGCGTTTTCTAAGGTGAGACTGAAGCCATTGATAGCTTATTCTCAGCTGTTGCAGGTCCTTTTAACGAAATTTAACCACACATATTTTGTAAAATAACAGCCCTGTCTGGAATTACCGGGAACTCATAGGCTAATGGTTAGTCCGAATAATATTGATCATACTCCATTTAGCCTATTCCTTGATCACACTAAACACGCACGAGCATGTCTGTTTCGCCATCATAAGCAATCCGCCAAGGTGGAAAAGCAGGCTTTTAAAGGGAATGGGATATGACATTTTGATTGGTTTATTGAATGTCACGCCCAAGACACACCTATAATTAATGAAGCGACTAGGTTCAGCCCAGTTGCGCCATGCGCCGTGCTTAGCGCCAAAAAAACACGCCGTTAAAATAGCAAAAGTGGACTTGGACACGCCCTAAATGGACTTAGCGCCATGCGCTTAGACTAAGCGCCAAGATCGCCAAGATAGGGCCCCTTGTGTTAGAAATGCCAGCTCCAGGCTCGTTCAGCGTTTACACAGCAGTTACAGCTCCAGTTCACATCATTGGCCAAAGCAACACCATTAGTAACCATGACTACATTTGAACATCATTAATAACCATGACTACATTTGAACACCATTAGTAACCATGACTACATTTGAACATCATTAATAATCATGACTACATTTGAACACCATTAGTAACCATGACTACATTTGAACACCATTAGTAGCCATGACTACATTTCAACACCATTAGTAACCATGACTACATTTCAACACCATTTGAAACAATGACTACATTTCAACACCATTAATAACCATGACTACATTTCCACACCATTAATAACCATAACTACATTTCAAAATCATTAATAACAATGACTACATTTCATAGAAAGTTTCTACAAGTCTGTGGTCAGGTGATTTTGAACAGCCCCACCCACCAGCCTCATAGCTACAACATTAGCATAACATAAGTTCAAATTCATAGACTGTACTATCCAACACTGTTTTCACAATGTGGCTCTATGAAATATCATTAAAATGTACATTTGCATTTTAGGCATTTAGCAGATACTCATATCCAGAGTGTGTTGGAAACCATGGGAACCAAGGACAGCTAACCCCCCATCAAGCGGCTCACCAATGGGCAAATATGAGCTGCCCTTGCCTAGCCCCTAATCCCTAATATGCAGTATCATTGTGACAACCTGTACCCCCCACCCCCAGCCTGTGATGTGTTCTCATTCAAGGCAAAATGACCGTTTTTACACATAGCCCCCCCCCACACATCTTATGGCACCAAAAGTAATTAACATAAATTTAAATAAAGTCATCATATTTAATATTTGGTTGCATATCCTTTGCATGCCATGACTTCCTGATGTATGTGACCCAACAACATCAAATGACTCTTGGGGCCGGATTTACTAAAGGATTGCGACTGCATTTCCGACGCAAAAGCAACCGCTTAAAAGTTGCAACATCTACATGGGATTTACTAAATGGTCGCAATGGGTAAAAATCGCTATTAGGATTAGGTAATTTGTGGGGGTAACGTCACTCTGCAACTTTCCTTTTGATGCATAGCTAAATGTGTTCATGCATATGTATACCTGGGGCCACATGTATAAACAGTGCTGAGCAGAAAAACGCCCTCAGAAAGTTGCGTAAGCGAGTTTCCACGCAGAAATTCAGATGTGTAACATAAGAGAACCTGCGTACCTCTGCACACGCTGGATACCATGCGTACGCAATGTTTGGAGTCAGTGTGATATCACAACACTGTGATAGAAAGGCAGAGGGAGAACTTTGCGTAAGCAGATTTCCGACTTTCTCCCTGAGCATTCTTTTACGCAGAGTTTTATACATGTGGCCCCTGGAGTGAAAGTGCTAAAACAGGGTGGAGATTATGTAAATTAGGCCAATTAAGTATTCCGTCTGGTTTACTAAAGCAGGCATTAATAGCGACTCTCCTCTTTGCGTGATCATTTTTAGATCTCCTGACAGCAGGCGTAATATGTCTGCACTGATATAGCCGATAGCTCACACAGAGGATGCAGGAGAAGGGTGTCGGGCAGTAGGACTAATGCATCCTCTAGCACTCGAAAAATAGCACTCGAAAAAAGACAGAATTTAAAACATGTTTCTACTAATCACTTCTCACTTTCAGATATAAGCTTACTTCTATTGAAGTCATCAGCTAGCAGTTTGTATAAAAACGCTGTTCTGAATATAAACACTTGTTGTGTCTATATGTGTTCAGTAGGGCGTACAGTATAATGACTGTGAATACAGTTACCTTCTGACACTCTGTGATCTTCTTCCATCACAAGTTCACCCGTGTCTACTCCTCCCACTCCCATGACATCATCACTGTCTACACTGTTCCATGGCCTTAGAAAGCCCTGTGACATCATCACTGTCTACACTGTTCCATGACCTCAGAAAGCCCTGTGACATCATCACTGTCTACACTGTTCCATAACCTCAGAAAGCCCTGTGACATCATCACTGTCTACACTGTTCCATGACCTCAGAAAGCCCTGTGACATCATCACTGTCTACATTGTTCCATAACCTCAGAAAGCCCTGTGACATCATCACTGTCTACACGGTTCCATGACCTCAGAAAGCCCTGTGACATCATCACTATCTACACTGTTCCATGACCTCAGAAAGCCCTGTGACATCATCACTATCTACACTGTTCCATGACCTCAGAAAGCCCTGTTACATCATCACTATCTACACTGTTCCATGACCTCAGAAAGCCCTGTGACATCATCACTGTCTACATGGTTCCATGACCTCAGAAAGCCCTGTGACATCATCACTGTCTACACTGTTCCATGACCACAGAACGCCCTGTGACATCATCACTGTCTACACTGTTCCATGACCTCAGAAAGCCCTGTGACATCATCACTGTCTACACTGTTCCATGACCACAGAAAGCCCTGTGACATCATCACTGTCTACACTGTTCCATGACCTCAGAAAGCCCTGTGACATCATCACTGTCTACACGGTTCCATGACCTCAGAAAGCCCTGTGACATCATCACTATCTACACTGTTCCATGACCTCAGAAAGCCCTGTGACATCATCACTATCTACACTGTTCCATGACCTCAGAAAGCCCTGTTACATCATCACTATCTACACTGTTCCATGACCTCAGAAAGCCCTGTGACATCATCACTGTCTACATGGTTCCATGACCTCAGAAAGCCCTGTGACATCATCACTGTCTACACTGTTCCATGACCACAGAACGCCCTGTGACATCATCACTGTCTACACTGTTCCATGACCTCAGAAAGCCCTGTGACATCATCACTGTCTACACTGTTCCATGACCACAGAAAGCCCTGTGACATCATCACTGTCTACACTGTTCCATGACCTCAGAAAGCCCTGTGACATCATCACTGTCTACATTGTTCCATGACCTCAGAAAGCCCTGTGACATCATCACTGTCTACACTGTTCCATGGCCTCAGAAAGCCCTGTGACATCATCACTGTCTACACTGTTCCATGGCCTCAGAAAGCCCTGTGACATCATCACTGTCTACACTGTTCCATGGCCTCAGAAAGCCCTGTGACATCATCACTGTCTACACTGTTCCATGACCTCAGAACGCCCTGTGACATCATCACTATCTACACTGACATGAACGGTCTTGTGGAAAACACCTGTCAAAGAAGCAAAAATAGTAAGAAAAACAATAATAAAAATAACATTTATTTTAATTGTTTGGAAAGTGCTATTAGTATTATGTACTGAAAAGCAGGGCATAAAGTTATTAATAACCATAAACAAAACAACATCAACAATAATAATACTAATGTTAATAGAGGGAAAAGGAGGATACTGAATTTAGAGAATAAAGCTCTTAAGAGTTTGACCTTTAAGCTGTGTGTCTAAGTGGGGACACAGATACACTTTAAGCTGTGTTAAGTTTAAAAAAAAATGTGATTCACATTTAACAGATGCCCGACACAGCTTAATGTGTTTACATACCGAGTCATTATAAAGCCAGGAATTTACAAAGGCACTACAGCACTGGCTCAAATGGGATTTAAACCTGCAAACCCTGAGAGAGAGCAGAGACAAAGTACAGTGATTATACTCAGATGCCCCGGGGCTGGGGGGGCGGAGTTTTTATGGGTCACATGGACTGCATCACTATATTTTAAAAAAATGAAGACCAAAATAAACAGAAAACAAAAATCTAAAAAGAAAATCGCAAGCAGTAATATTTGCAGTTCAACCATTTGCTTCTTAAGGGCAAAGATAAATACAATTCAAGAAAATAAAAATACATTTACAATAATGAAACAGATCTGCACCCAGAGCTTTAACTGTAAATGCTGAAGAGCTTTCATTTTGCCCTTACTTCTCTATTATCTCTGTGAATAGATTCTGGGCTTTTATGACTGTTTCTAACGGCCATTTTGTCCTGTTCTCTGACTGAGTGGAGAGGTGTCTGTCTCATGCAGACAAACGTGGAGGTGGAGGAGGAGGAGGAGGAGGAGGTGGAGGTGGAGGAGGAGGAGGAGGCGGCTTGTTAAAATTTAAATCTGCAGAAGCGATACGTCAGGGCTAAAGATAGCAAAAATGGTGCCAGGCTAAAGAAAGGCAATAATAAATATACAACCTCCTTTTACAGTCTGTAGCCGATACTGTGAAGGTTTAAAGTGTGGGGTTTGTAGTGTTTTAACAAAGCTGAATCCTGTCCTTAAACGGCCCGCAGGCAGCCAAGAACACTTCCTCTTCCTCTTACAGGCAGAAGGAAAAAGACATTCACATCTTCAAATTTCAGACACACTGTTACCCAGATTGAATTACATTTATATAAAGTCCATACAGCTGGATTTTTACTGAAGCAGGTCAGGTTTAGTAGAGCTGTTCTGAAGGGTATAATGGCAGTGCCTGAAGGCTCTTAGGTATAGGCTCAGTTCTGTAACCACTGCACTACTAAAAACCATTTCCCTAATTTGCTTCCTGTATTGGTTTCAGAGGGGTCAGAGCAGGTGTGACAAAGTCCGCTCCACTGGTGACCAGATGTACCCCCTGTGTCTATACCCAGAAAAGTCTTCATAATAAATAGTGCAATAAATGGAAGTCTTTGACAAGTGTGTGGGAGAGATAAATATGAAGGTGTGTGTATTTAACAGCAGACCAGAGCCTCGTTGGCTTTGGGGTATATAGGATTATAAAGAGAGAAGTGAAAATAGGTCACTGCTTCATTCAGTCAATTAAACTCCATGAGCTGGAAGGAAGAGACATTACACATCTTACATTGTCTGTGTGTGTGTGAGAGAGAGAGAGAGAGAGAGAGAGAGAGAGAGAGAGAGAGAGAGAGCGTGTGTATGTATGTGTATTCCTCATATGTGTGTGTGAGTGAGTGTCTGTGTTTCTGTATATGTGTGTGTGTTTCCTCATGTGTGTGTGTGTGTGGGTGTGTGTGTGTGTGTATGTGTGTGTGCTTGTGTGCGGAAATGTGTGTGTGTGTGTGTGTGTGTGTGCTTGTGTGCGAAAATGTGTGTGTGTGTGTGTGTGTGCTTGTGTGTGTGTGTGTGTGTGTGTGTGTGTGTGTGTGTGTGTGTGTGTGATTGTGTGCAAAAATGTGTGTGTGCATGTGTGTGTCTGTGTGTGTGTGTGTGTGTGTGTGTGTGTGTGTGTGTGTGTGCGTGTGCGAAAATGTGTGTGTGTATGTGTGTGTGTGTGTGTGTGTGCTTGTGTGCGAAAAAAGACAGCCGTTAGGGTTAGTGTAATGTAGGGAGAGAGCCGTTAGGGTTAGTGTAATGTAGGGAGAGAGCCGTTAGGGTTAGTGTAATGTAGGGAGAGAGCCGTTAGGGTTAGTGTAATGTAGGGAGAGAGCCGTTAGGGTTAGTGCAATGTAGGGAGAGAGCCGTTAGGGTTAGTGTAATGTAGGGAGAGAGCCGTTAGGGTTAGTGTAATGTAGGGAGAGAGCCGTTAGGGATAGTGTAATGTAGGGAGAGAGCCGTTAGGGATAGTGTAATGTAGGGAGAGAGCCGTTAGGGTTAGTGTAATGTAGGGAGAGAGCCGTTAGGGTTAGTGTAATGTAGGGAGAGAGCCGTTAGGGATAGTGTAATGTAGGGAGAGAGCCGTTAGGGTTAGTGTAATGTAGGGAGAGAGCCGTTAGGGATAGTGTAATGTAGGGAGAGAGCCGTTAGGGTTAGTGTAATGTAGGGAGTGAGCCATTAGGGTTAGTGTAATGTAGGGAGAGAGCCGTTAGGGTTGATTGGCTCAGACAGCCTCTGTTGAAAAACACAGGACTCTGATTGGCTCAGAGGGCCTCTGTTGAAAAACGCACGATTCTGATTGGCTCAGACAGCCTCTGCTGAAAGATGCAGGACTCTGATTGGCTCAGACAGCCTCTGTTGAAAAACACAGGACTCTGATTGGCTCAGAGGGCCTCTGTTGAAAAACGCACAATTCTGATTGGCTCAGATGGCCTCTGCTGAAAGATTCCGGATTCTGATTGGTTCAGACAGCCTCTGCTCAGGCATTAGCTGCTGCATTCTATTATAGTTGTGACAAATTGATCTTGTAAAGAGTGAAACCAAAGGAAAGGCAGCACTGGAGATAGAGGGGTGAACGCAGCTATAGTCCCCCAAAATCACATATGATTCATGAGCCCTTTCCATAACTCAATAATTGCCAGACAAAGAACATACCAAAGGTAGAAGAAAAAAGTAACATGCTCATGAATTGGTGCCAGAGGCCAAACGTCAAAAGTTGTGAAACTGGAGAAAAGCTGATTGACGTGTGGAATTCGCCAGAGAGTTGCATACTTATTTTTCTTGGTGGAGAACTGCTTCTAGTTTTATGATTTAGTTGTGTTGAAACAAGATGACTATGCGCTAACACTGCTGCAGAAGCCGCTGTATTAGAGGATGACTATGCGCTAACACTGCTGCAGAAGCCGCTGTATTAGAGGATGACTATGCGCTAACCCTGCTGCAGAAGCCGCTGTATTAGAGGATGACTATGCGCTAACCCTGCTGCAGAAGCCGCTGTATTAGAGGATGACTATGCGCTAACGCTGCTGCAGAAGCCGCTGTATTAGAGGATGACTATGCGCTAACGCTGCTGCAGAAGCCGCTGTATTAGAGGATGACTATGCGCTAACGCTGCTGCAGAAGCCGCTGTATTAGAGGATGACTATGCGCTAACACTGCTGCAGAAGCCGCTGTATTAGAGGATGACTATGCGCTAACCCTGCTGCAGAAGCCGCTGTATTAGAGGATGACTATGCGCTAACCCTGCTGCAGAAGCCGCTGTATTAGAGGATGACTATGCGCTAACGCTGCTGCAGAAGCCGCTGTATTAGAGGATGACTATGCGCTAACGCTGCTGCAGAAGCCGCTGTATTAGAGGATGACTATGCGCTAACGCTGCTGCAGAAGCCGCTGTATTAGAGGATGACTATGCGCTAACACTGCTGCAGAAGCCGCTGTATTAGAGGATGACTATGCGCTAACGCTGCTGCAGAAGCCGCTGTATTAGAGGATGACTATGCGCTAACTCATAAAAGTGGATTCAATGCCCCCCGTTTCCATGGCAATGGCAAACTTTTCATCCGTGACCCGGAAGAAATTCTGCAGTCCCTGCTGTGAGGTCTGTTCCAGGGACAAATGGAAGATATTACCTTACTGGAATAAACAGTCATTGGAGAGGGGATTCTCCCATTAGCTTAGTGATGCTAATTACGAGGCTGCTCCTGGGCCTAATGCTAACGCTAATGTGAAATAAGCTCACATGTGAAGCGGTCAGTTTACACTCCGTCTGTTACAGAAAGGTTTGTGTCCTTTGTGGGGATTTGGTTCAGAAAATTATCAGGGTGCTAAGAGACGCCGTAGCTTCCCAGAGTCTCGCGCTTGAAAGCATCGCGCCCTTTTCACGGGAGACGGCCACTGCGTTCTAGTCCGGAGCAGAGCCGGCCTGACCAAATAAATATTAAAAGCAGGGTGCATATCTGTATAAATATTAAAAGCGGGGTGTATATCTGTATAAATATTAAAAGCGGGGTGCATATCTGTATAAATATGAAAAGCGGGGTGTATACTGTATCTGTATAAATATGAAAAGCGGGGTGTATATCTGTATAAATACGAAAAGCGGGGTGCATATCTGTATAAATATGAAAAGCGGGGTGTATACTGTATCTGTATAAATATGAAAAGCGGGGTGTATACTGTATAAATATGAAAAGCGGGGTGTATATCTGTATAAATATGAAAAGCGGGGTGTATATCTGTATAAATATGAAAAGCGGGGTGTATATCTGTATAAATATGAAAAGCGGGGTGTATATCTGTATAAATATGAAAATCGGGGTGTATATCTGTATAAATATGAAAAGCGGGGTGTATATCTGTATAACTATGAAAAGCGGGGTGTATATCTGTATAAATATGAAAAGCGGGGTGTATACTGTATCTGTATAAATATGAAAAGCGGGGTGTATACTGTATCTGTATAAATATGAAAAGCGGGGTGTATACTGTATCTGTATAAATATGAAAAGCGGGGTGTATACTGTATCTGTATATCTGTATAAATATGAAAAGCGGGGTGTATACTGTATCTGTATAAATATTAAAAGCGGGGTGTATACTGTATCTGTATAAATATGAAAAGCGGGGTGTATACTGTATCTGTATAAATATGAAAAGCGGGGTGTATACTGTATCTGTATATCTGTATAAATATGAAAAGCGGGGTGTATACTGTATCTGTATAAATATTAAAAGCGGGGTGTATACTGTATCTGTATATCTGTATAAATATAAAAAGCGGGGTGTATACTGTATCTGTATAAATATGAAAAGCGGGGTGTATACTGTATCTGTATAAATATTAAAAGCGGGGTGTATACTGTATCTGTATAAATATGAAAAGCGGGGTGTATACTGTATCTGTATAAATATTAAAAGCGGGGTGTATACTGTATCTGTATAAATATGAAAAGCGGGGTGTATACTGTATCTGTATAAATATGAAAAGCGGGGTGTATACTGTATCTGTATAAATATTAAAAGCGGGGTGTATACTGTATCTGTATAAATATTAAAAGCGGGGTGTATACTGTATCTGTATAAATATTAAAAGCGGGGTGTATACTGTATCTGTATAAATATGAAAAGCGGGGTGTATACTGTATCTGTATAAATATTAAAAGCGGGGTGTATACTGTATCTGTATAAATATGAAAAGCGGGGTGTATACTGTATCTGTATAAATATGAAAAGCGGGGTGTATACTGTATCTGTATAAATATGAAAAGCGGGGTGTATACTGTATCTGTATAAATATTAAAAGCGGGGTGTATACTGTATCTGTATAAATATGAAAAGCGGGGTGTATACTGTATCTGTATAAATATGAAAAGCGGGGTGTATACTGTATCTGTATAAATATTAAAAGCGGGGTGTATACTGTATCTGTATAAATATGAAAAGCGGGGTGTATACTGTATCTGTATAAATATTAAAAGCGGGGTGTATACTGTATCTGTATAAATATTAAAAGCGGGGTGTATACTGTATCTGTATAAATATGAAAAGCGGGGTGTATACTGTATCTGTATAAATATTAAAAGCGGGGTGTATATCTGTATAAATATTAAAAGCGGGGTGTATATCTGTATAAATATTAAAAGCAGGGTGCATATCTGTATAAATATGAAAAGCGGGGTGTATACTGTATCTGTATAAATATTAAAAGCGGGGTTTCCTCCCTCTTCTAGCTCCCAAGGTGGCGCCCTCTACTGGCAGTTCTCTCCATGGCGACACTAGAGCGCCTCACGGAGCCTCCGTCCTGCGGGGCAGTAGCACGCCTGTGGGGCAGTAGCACG
>CM056387.1:27021220-27031376 GCA_029718625.1 Synaphobranchus kaupii
AACATACTCATTCCTCCACCTTATGACCTCCCTGTAACATACTCATTACGCCACCTTATGACCTCCCTGTAACATACTCATTACTCCACCTTATGACCTCCCTGTAACATACTCATTACTCCACCTTATGACCTCCCTGTAACATACTCATTCCTCCACCTTATGACCTCCCTGTAACATACTCATTACTCCACCTTATGACATTCCTGTAACATACTCATTACTCCACTGTATGACCTCCCTGTAACATACTAATTCCTCCACCTTATGACCTCCCTGTAACATACTAATTCCTCCACCTTATGACCTCCCTGTAACATACTCATTCCTCCGCCTTATGACCTCCCTGTAACATACTCATTACTCCACCTTATGACCTCCCTGTAACATACTCATTACTCCACCTTATGACCTCCCTGTAACATACTCATTCCTCCACCTTATGACCTCCCTGTAACATACTCATTCCTCCACCTTATGACCTCCCTGTAACATACTCATTCCTCCACCTTATGACCTCCCTGTAACATACTCATTCCTCCACCTTATGACCTCCCTGTAACATACTCATTACTCCATCTTATGACCTCCCTGTAACATACTCATTCCTCCACCTTATGACCTCCCTGTAACATACTCATTCCTCCACCTTATGACCTCCCTGTAACATACTCATTCCTCCACCTTATGACCTCCCTGTAACATACTCATTCCTCCACCTTATGACCTCCCTGTAACATACTCATTACGCCACCTTATGACCTCCCTGTAACATACTCATTACTCCACCTTATGACCTCCCTGTAACATACTCATTACTCCACCTTATGACCTCCCTGTAACATACTCATTACTCCACCTTATGACCTCCCTGTAACATACTCATTACTCCACCTTATGACCCCCCTGTAACATACTCATTACTCCACCTTATGACCTCCCTGTAACATACTCATTACTCCACCTTATGACCTCCCTGTAACATACTCATTACTCCATCTTATGATATCACTGTAACAGTCTCATTACTGCATGTTACTGACCTACTGCGCATTGTGATATGACTAAGAAACTCATTAGTACATGTTACAACATCACTGTAACAGACTGCGCATTGTGATGTCACTGTAACAGGCTCATTAGTGCACATTAGCCATAAACTTGATGAAACAGCAGCCTGTAAGTCCCTGTGCCAGATTGACCTGACCTGTCCAGACTGGGGGGGAGGGGGGTGTATAAATCTCCATTCTGATGGACTGTTTAGCTTCTCCCAGCCATGTGGAGATGCTTTCACTGCCATTAACTCACCTCATTAAACGGCCCCATTAACTCTATAAACTTCACCCCTAGTGGTTGAGACGTATCTGTCTCAATTACAGCATTCATGTTTGTCTGAATATAAACAGCTTTAAGAAAACCCCTTAAATTTTGACGCAGTATTGTTTAAAAGGGTAGCCTCTTGCGAAAACCTCAGCTTCTCCAGTTACCCTGCAGTACAATAAATTAGGAGGGTGCTATTAATAGCCAAAACACTTACGGCCCTCCTCTCGCCACAGCCATAGACTGTAAAATGAATAAAATGCACCATTTATACACACTAAGAAAATCATGTTCACGTATAAAAACAATATTTTTTTAAAAACTGTCATGGTTTGTACCTATCTTCCCTCTGTTGCTACGGTTTTTATCTCTTTCCCATTTTTTCTCTTTTCAGTCTATCGGATTTTTCTGCGTTCCATTTCGGAGTTTTCATTCTCCCCGCTAATTATTAGTTTCACCTGTTCTTTTACCTCTCAGGTATTTAAACCCCTCACTTCCGCCTCTTGGCGCTTCTTTGTCATTTCGTGTTTTCACGAGGTTAGGGTTAGTAAGTTTTTGTCTCTCTGCTTTTTTGTGAGAATTAAGATTTTATTCTATTACGCAGTACAGACGTTCTTCTACTTAGAAGCCTAGGGGAATTAGGGTTTAGTTTCCCTTATTGCTCTTCCCTCTCCCTCGCTCCCACTCTCATTTCTGAGAGTGTGAGTTTTATTTTTTATTTCATTTATTTCACCATTTATCGGGCGTTATAGCCACGTACCGAAGGTGTGTCTTGTTTTTTCTATCCTCTTTCGCTATCTCTTAGTGTTAGCTATTTTGAGAGTTAGCTGTGCCCGTGTTTACGTGGCTAGCCCGTTTTATAGGGGTGTGTTATTATTTTGGCACTGCCAGGGACTTTCTATCTCTTATTTCTGTTATCGCGTTTGGCTCATCGCTATTCGGCACAAACCCTTTCAAAAACGTTGTACAAATGAGCATGCTTACTGTACTATATACATTACCTGATGCACTTTCAGTTTTTCTCCAAAATCTCTCGTATAAATATGTTTAAGAAACTAAGTACTTACCAGTATATTCAGCTACAGCTGTTTTCTGATTAACCCTGAAGAGTTTATCTTGTTACATTTCGCCAAAGTCCCGTACAGTCGACATTTCATTACATTACATCATTACATTACAGCATTTAGCAGACGCTCTTATCCAGAGCGACTTACACAACTTTTTTTTATCATGTTTTACATATTATCCATTTATACAGCTGGATATATACTGAAGCAATTCAGGTTAAGTACCTTGCTCAAGGGTACAACGGCAGTGTCCTACCTGGGAATTGAACCTGCAACCTTTCGGTTACAAGGCCAGTTCCTTAACCATTATACTACACTGCCGCATTTTCACAGTGACCACCTAATATCGTTAGGCCTGAAATACTTTGTTGTTGTGTAAATACACACGCGCTTTTGTACATATTTAAAGCCTATTTAAACATATTTAAAGACATTAGGCTACTTATGTTATGGTTGTTATGTATATAATGTATGTGACTATTCTGAAATAAATGTACTCTGTTGCAAATGTCTGAATGATACAGCTTCTTCTTCAATTTGAACATTAAACCATGGATGTGCAGGAAATATTTTTTGAGATATTGACATTTAAATAAAACTAGTAGAAACTAGGTGGAAATTGCCTCTGGAGGGCCAAAGTAAATAGAGTTAAAGCAGCTCGTCTGAATCATACAAACGCAGAGACCTCATCTGGCCCTGCGGTTTATCTGATCTGCAGTTTCCTCAGAAGTCCTTCTCATACAGCACAGACATTGGGGTGATGCTGATAACTCAGAAGTCCTTCTCATACAGCACAGACATTGGGGTGATGCTGATAACTCTGGGGCTCGGAATTCTGCCCCAAAATCTTAAGATGCAATTTCAAACAAAAGAAAATTTCCACCAGATTTGCCAGAAACGTATTTAGATTCCAAAGAAACTACTTAAATCGGTAACATTATAAACCTGTTATCATATATTAGGTTAAAAAGATGCACTTCTGAACTCCTGTTCTCTCTGCCCATCAGTGCTTAATGCATCATCACATGTGCTAACACGCATTTGTTAGGTCTCTGCATTCTGCCTGTTAGTTTGTTTTATGTTTCTGATTTTTACCTTGTTTATTTATTCTAATTATTTTGTGCTTTCACTGTTCCGTGTTTTGTATTACTGTCACTCCCTGTCTTCGTTACACTATTCGGGAGTCTCTGATTTCGGGTTTCGCTGTATTTCCACTCTCGTTTACTTCCTTCTTTACTAATTACCCTAGTTAATACTACTAATCTACTAATCATTACTAACTGCTTAGAATTAGGTTTCTTACTAATACACTAACGACTAACTTGTAAATAATACTAATCAACTAATTTACTAACGTCAGGGAATTAGAGTTTCTACTAACCTACTAATGTACTAATGCAAGCTCAGTTTCCATCTGCACCTGTCTTTCGTTTCTTCTGTCCTATCTCTGAATATCTTACTGTGTTTCCCTACTCGCTTCACCTGCATCTGATTTACGCATTCCTCCACCTCGTTGTGTGCACGGGTCTTCTTCGATCCAGGTCATGTATAGTCTATATGTTATGTGCTAGTCCGGTCCGCGTCTTATGTGTTCCGTCGTTATTGTATTATCAGCTTCCCTTATCGTTTCATTGTGCTCACCTGTGAGCAATTTCCCTTCCCCGCCTCTGCACACCTGTTCCCCATTTTGTCTGTCTTCCTCAGTGTATATAACCCTGTGATTTTAGTCTGTTCTTCGTGAGTTCGTCTTCATTGTTTTGCCTCAGTGTTTATTACTATTTTTCCGAGTGCCATCCCTAGTTTTCTGTTTGTTTTCTGAGTATTTGTTTCCTAGTTTTCGTTATCCCGAGTCTGTCTCCTGTCTTTATTTTATTTTTGTATTCTGTCTTCAATTTGTTTTCTTTTTTGTTTCCCTTTACACCTCCCTGTTTTTTTTTACTTCTGCTTGTGTTCTTGCGACCCTGAATTTTGGATTCTGTTTTTGTGCCTTCCCGGATTTCGAGCCTGCCTGTTATACCTTGGATTGTTGTATTTCCCATATTAAACCTCTTCTTATTCAGTCCTGTCTGCATTTGGGTCCTGTTTTGCAACACCCCTGACAGCATTAACATGCCCGCACGCCCATACCTGCTCCACGCATTAACACGCCCGCACGCCCATACCTGCTCCAAGCATTAACACGCCTGCACGCCCATACCTGCTCCACGCATTAACACGCCTGCACGCCCATACCTGCTAAAAAGCATTAACACGCCCGCACGCCCATACCTGCTCCACGCATTAACACGCCTGCACGCCCATACCTGCTCCGTGCATTAACACACCCGCACGCCCATACCTGCTCCAAGCATTAACACGCCCGCACGCCCATACCTGCTCCACGCATTAACACGCCCGCACGCCCATACCTGCTCCATGCATTAACACGCCCACACCTGCTCCATGCATTAACACGCCCATACCTGCTCCATGCATTAACACGCCCATACCTGCTCCAAGCATTAACACGCCCGCACGCCCATACCTGCTCCATGCATTAACACACCCGCACGCCCATACCTGCTCCACGCATTAACACACCCGCACGCCCATACCTGCTCCATGCATTAACACGCCCACACCTGCTCCATGCATTAACACGCCCATACCTGCTCCATGCATTAACACGCCCATACCTGCTCCAAGCATTAACACGCCCGCACGCCCATACCTGCTCCATGCATTAACACACCCGCACGCCCATACCTGCTCCACGCATTAACACACCGCACGCCCATACCTGCTCCATGCATTAACACACCCGCACGCCCATACCTGCTCCATGCATTAACACACCCGCACACCCATACCTGCTCCATGCATTAACACACCCGCACGCCCATACCTGCTCCATGCATTAACACACCCGCACGCCCATACCTGCTCCATGCATTAACACACCCGCACGCCCATACCTGCTCCATGCATTAACACACCCGCACACCCATACCTGCTCCATGCATTAACACACCCGCACGCCCATACCTGCTCCATGCATTAACACACCCGCACGCCCATACCTGCTCCATGCATTAACACGCCCGCACGCCCATACCTGCTCCACGCATTAACACGCCTGCACGCCCATACCTGCTCCGTGCATTAACACACCCGCACGCCCATACCTGCTCCAAGCATTAACACGCCCGCACGCCCATACCTGCTCCACGCATTAACACGCCCGCACGCCCATACCTGCTCCATGCATTAACACGCCCACACCTGCTCCATGCATTAACACGCCCATACCTGCTCCATGCATTAACACGCCCATACCTGCTCCAAGCATTAACACGCCCGCACGCCCATACCTGCTCCATGCATTAACACACCCGCACGCCCATACCTGCTCCACGCATTAACACACCCGCACGCCCATACCTGCTCCATGCATTAACACGCCCACACCTGCTCCATGCATTAACACGCCCATACCTGCTCCATGCATTAACACGCCCATACCTGCTCCAAGCATTAACACGCCCGCACGCCCATACCTGCTCCATGCATTAACACACCCGCACGCCCATACCTGCTCCACGCATTAACACACCGCACGCCCATACCTGCTCCATGCATTAACACACCCGCACGCCCATACCTGCTCCATGCATTAACACACCCGCACACCCATACCTGCTCCATGCATTAACACACCCGCACGCCCATACCTGCTCCATGCATTAACACACCCGCACGCCCATACCTGCTCCATGCATTAACACACCCGCACGCCCATACCTGCTCCATGCATTAACACACCCGCACACCCATACCTGCTCCATGCATTAACACACCCGCACGCCCATACCTGCTCCATGCATTAACACACCCGCACGCCCATACCTGCTCCATGCATTAACACGCCCGCACACCCATACCTGCTCCAGTACACTGACTCCATACACAGACAGGCAGTTACTGACCATGCTTGGTCTGAGACCCCCGTCAAGAGTGGGAGAGCAGAGGTGCAGCAGTCAAAAGAGATGAAGCAGTGGAGGCCTGACAGGCCTTTAGAGAGGTGAAGCAGTGGAGGCCTGACAGGCCTTTAGAGAGGTGAAGCAGTGGAGGCCTGACAGGCCTTTAGAGAGGTGAAGCAGTGGAGGCCTGACAGGCCTTTAGAGAGATGAAGCAGTGGAGGCCTGACAGGCCTTTAGAGAGGTGAAGCAGTGGAGGCCTGACAGGCCTTTAGAGAGATGAAGCAGTGGAGGCCTGACAGGCCTTTAAAGAGGTGAAGGAGTGGAGGCCTGACAGGCCTTTAAAGAGGTGAAGGAGTGGAGGCCTGACAGGCCTTTAAAGAGGTGAAGCAGTGGAGGCCTGACAGGCCTTTAGAGAGGTGAAGCAGTGGAGGCCTGACAGGCCTTTAGAGAGGTGAAGCAGTGGAGGCCTGACAGCCTTTAGAGAGGTGAAGCAGTGGAGGCCTGACAGGCCTTTAGAGAGGTGAAGCAGTGGAGGCCTGACAGGCCTTTAGAGAGGTGAAGCAGTGGAGGCCTGACAGGCCTTTAGAGAGGTGAAGCAGTGGAGGCCTGACAGGCCTTTAGAGAGGTGAGTAAACACTAATGAAGAACAAGCAGGAATTCAAAGACCTGGAGAAAAGAAAGGGAGATGAGAGGGGCTCACAAAAGGGCCAGAAATCCCCATGGCAACGTTTGAGCAAAACCACTGAGACTAGCACGGCATTCTGGGAGCTGCTGCTCACTTTTCTACAGCTTCATTTACAAGAAAAAGCCTAAAATCCCTACGCAGTCTATCAATCAATAAAGAGTTTGCGGCGACACACTGAGAAACCCCAGGGTACTCCCAGGGTACTGATGGGCTTACATTATGCTTCACTCCACTGATTAGGTGGAGAAAAGGAAAAACGCCGAGCCAACGAACTTCACAAGTGTTTTCCCAAGACGCCTGAAGATTTAAGTCAATACAGGGCGTTATTTTCCCCTCCGGCAGGGAGTGGGGTTATTAAGAGAGGATGTAAAAAACAGGGCAACAGGCAACCAGGGAATATGAAAAAAGAGTACAATTAACTCATCTCCCTCTGTCAGCTGATTAGAATGGAGCTGATGTTTGGTTAAAAAAAAAGAACAAATAAAGATTCCAGGAGAAGGCCCCTGTGGTGAAACGGAGACGCCCCCCCCCCCCCCCCCAGTGAGAGGACGAGAGGGGGAAGTGGGGTTCTGCTGCTTTCATCATTTCAACAAACAACCGCCATGAATAAGATGATCAAACCGGCTGCTGGAATCTCAAAAGGGATTCTCACAATAAAGCCGCAGGCACAAGTTAACAGAGAAGGTTAAAAACACAGAACAAGCCGTTCAGCTCTGCAGTGTCCAGCTCTGAGCCGTTCAGCTCTGCGGCGTTCAGCTCTGTGGCGTTCAGCTCTGTGGCATTCAGCTCTGTGGTGTTCAGCTCTAAGGTGTTCAGCTCTGTGGTATTCAGCTCTGCGGTGTTCAGCTCTGCTGCATTTTCGGTGACTGCTGCATATGAATGAACACCAGTCTGAACAGCATGTCTCATGTCCGCATGGCATCACAGTATTTTCCATTTCAGAAAAAAACTGCAGGTCATATTTCAATATCACCCATATTCCCGTTATTACACTGCTAGATTTTTGGCTTCATTTTTTGGATCGACAGCACATTCGGGCAATCTGTTTACCAAACAAATTCCTAGAAAAGTCCGTCTATGATTTGATACATTTGCTACAACTGCATTTTTCCCTGAACTGTGCATTCTGGGTTTGAGCTTTATTGTATGGTAACCATTGTAACCAAGGCTTCCTGACACAGAAACAAAAGCTGGTTTCCATGGACGCTGATCACACAGGCTCCAAATTGAGCGATCAACCCTCCTGAGGCACTGAATGGGACACCCAATCCGAAGCCAGAGAAAGGATTCTCCTCAGTTAATTGGTTATCGGACAGTAAGATCGATCCGGTCGCCCCACATTAGAGTCTGATTGGGTCCGGCCACACGGAGTCCATTAAGAGACTGTCAGGAACTGCAGAGGCACTCTGCTGTACCTTAACCCCCCTTGGATCAGCAGATCGCTCTACTCTGAAAAAGCCCCAAAACTCCTTCCACAGCGGAGGCGCACACAGACCTGGCTTTGGAAAGGAATTCCTAAATGACATTCCATTAGGTTTAATTATCTCCATTCAGCAGCGGCTGTAATCCTGAGCCTCTCAGTGTGAGAGAGTAAGAGCCACGCCCTCCACATTAGGAGCCACATAAACCACAATATAGGAGCTGCAGTAAATGGCAGAACTGGCTCGTTTAAACGGTGGTAAAATTAGGAACTTAATTTGTGTAATTAAAGAGCCGGGCGGGACAGCTGTCATGAGTGCCCCCGCCCCCACCACACCCTGCTTCCTGTTACTAGCTGTGCTTGGGTCACTCTGGCTGTGTTGGGTCACTCTGTCTATGTTGGGTCACTCTGTCTATGTTGGGTCACACTGGCTGTGCTGGGTCACATTGGGTACACTGGTATTTCCACGCAGTGTGAAATATATCCTGGTATCGGGTCACAATTTTCCTGTCTCATTTCCACCTGTTCTCTGTTAATCTACAGACAGATCTTCTCAACTTCACTTTGTTTACCCTTTTATTAATTTAAAAACCTCAATAAAATCCCACACATCTCTAATTAAATACCTTAAATCTTTCCTCTTAAAGTTTACATTTCACACCAATAAAATATTTTCTGTCCCAAACGGTGCAATAATTATACGTTATTTGTCATGTTAGTTTTGTGCTTCGAGCATTTGTAATCTTTAAAAAGCTGAATCATATTCTCTCTGGCGAACCATTCCAGAGGCAGTGATGGAGTAAATTTAACTCAGGGCAAATCACCACGGCGACAGAATTCAAGCATGATGCCATTAGAACAGTTAATTATGAACAACATATTTAGTCCTGGCAGCAAAGGGGGATGAGAGACTAATTTATGCACTTTGAAGTGTATTAATAAGCAGGGAGGCGTATGTGATTTGGATATGAAAGGAGAGAAAACTTTCTTTGGCAAGTTGTGGTATCAGGATATCAAACCATATCACCTGCAGGATATTAACTCTATCAAACCTTATTGCCTACAGGATATCAACTCTCTCAAACCTTATTGCCTACGGGATATCAACTCTATCAAGCTTTTTCAGCTGCAGGATATCAACTCTCTCAAACCTTTTAACTTTCACTTTGAATATGCAAACAGTGAACCACTTTAGCAAAGCTGTTAACCTCTGAATATATCCTCTCTCTTATCAATAATCAAACCCCACTCCCTTATCTGTAATCAAACCCAACCCTCATTTCATATGTGAATTCATCGCATGTGTAATACAATACTAATGTATTCAAATGATGTGCTTTTGAGAACCTCCCCCTCCGTGATCAGTCTGTCAGTCATGCTGTGGCTGTCTGTCACGGTAAAGGCGGGGGGCGAGGCACCCATCTGTATCCAAACAGACTGTAGGAGGAGGGGGGACCCCCAAAAATGACCCCTTCCCCCCATCCTCCTGATTAATGTGATTCACTTTTGACACATTTACCCAACACCAAACACAGGCTGCTATACGGGACTGCTTATCACACCACCACAGCACGTCTGCATACTAATCTCATTATGTTACAGATGCATGTAAAGCATGTAGCTATTCACACATAAGAATACATAATGAGGAGGAGTGTTTATAAAGGTATGTTGGCACTGCTGTGGCAGAGACCATTAGTCTGTT
>CM056387.1:27031876-27059376 GCA_029718625.1 Synaphobranchus kaupii
TGAGGTGATCTGTTTGTCAGGGGGGTCTGTCTGTGGGGGGGTCTGTCTGTGGGGGGGGGTCTGTTTGTGGGGTGGTCTGTTTGTGGGGGGGTCTGTTTGTGGGGGGGGGTCTGTCTGTGGGGGGGGGTCTGTTTGTGGGGGGGTCTGTTTGTGGGGGGGGGTCTGTCTGTGGGGGGGGTCTGTTTGTGGGGGGGTCTGTTTGTGGGGGGGGTCTGTCTGTGGGGGGGGTCTGTTTGTGGGGGTGGTCTGTTGTGGGGGGGGTCTGTTTGTGGGGGGGGTCTGTTTGTGGGGGGGGTCTGTTTGTGGGGGGGTCTGTCTGTGGGGGAGTCTGTTTGTGGGGGGTCTGTTTGTGGGCTGGTCTGTCCTGTGAGGAGGTCTGTTTGTGGGGTGGTCTGTCTGTGGGGGGGTCTGTCTGTGAGGAGCAGTGGCCGTTGGAGCCATTCACAGCGCGGCAGAAACACAAAGGAGAGCGGCTCCGAGAACATTATTTCCCTCCTTTCACCTGTTCTTACCCTGCCAGTGCAGAGGCCTCAAAAGAGAGGCTTTCTGATAAAATAATTATGGAATTTCAAGATTAGAAGCACAAAGCAAGTTATCTGTGTGGCTCCCCTCGCTAAATTACAGCAACCGTTTCCTTGGCAACCTCAGCAGGAAGTAATCAGCCTGCAGGATGAGCAGTCTGTTTGGGCCGCGTCCCCAGCCTGACGTCTATCTGTCTGTCCGTCCTTAATCACCAAGTGTAACCTTGGTTGGGTCTGCTGTGCTGTTTCATATGATGCAGCGGCAGGTCTGTGATTACTCAAGTGTTCACACGGGCCAGTTATTCTTCCGTTAGGGTGTAAGATTTACTGCTGTTTTGTGCTATTGCTGATTGCCAAACATGAGAGTACTGATTACTCCAAAGGAGTTTGCATCATTCCACTATCATTTCTTCTTCTGCCTGCATCGCGCCGTTTGTGATTGCTGCCGCATCGCGCCGTTTGTGATTGGCTGCCTGCATCGCGCCATTTGTGATTGGCTGCCTGCATCGCGCCGTTTGTGATTGGCTGCCGCATCGTGCCGTTTGTGATTGCTGCTGCATCGCGCCGTTTGTGATTGGCTGCCTGCATCGCGCCGTTTGTGATTGCTGCTGCATCGCGCCGTTTGTGATTGCTGCTGCATCGCGCCCGTTTGTGATTGGCTGCCTGCATCGCGCCGTTTGTGATTGCTGCTGCATCGCGCCGTTTGTGATTGGCTGCCGCATCGCACCGTTTGTGATTGCTGCTGCATCGCGCCGTTTGTGATTGGCTGCCTGCATCGCGCCGTTTGTGATTGCTGCCGCATCGCGCCGTTTGTGATTGGCTGCCGCATCGCACCGTTTGTGATTGCTGCTGCATCGCGCCGTTTGTGATTGGCTGCCTGCATCGCGCCGTTTGTGATTGCTGCCGCATCGCGCCGTTTGTGATTGGCTGCCTGCATCGCGCCATTTGTGATTGGCTGCCTGCATCGTGCCGTTTGTGATTGGCTGCCTGCATCGCGCCGTTTGTGATTGGCTGCCTGCATCGCGCCGTTTGTGATTGGCTGCCTGCATCGCGCCATTTGTGATTGGCTGCCTGCATCGTGCCGTTTGTGATTGGCTGCCGCATCGCGCCGTTTGCCGCATCGCGCCGTTTGTGATTGGCTGCCGCATCGCGCCGTTTGTGATTGGCTGCCTGCATCGCACCGTTTGTGATTGGTTGCCTGCATCGCGCCGTTTGTGATTGGCTGCTGCATCGCGCCATTTGTGATTGGCTGCCTGCATGGCGCCGTTTGTGATTGGCTGCCGCATCGCTAATGAGAGTGAACCGTAACTCAGAAGCACAGATCTGTACGTGAAATATAAAAATATTCACTCTTCAGCGTTACTGCGTTTTGTTTTCAGACTGTACGTGTGTCAGATGGAGTCGGGGACGGTTCATTTCTGCTCTCGTTTATGTCGTTTTCTCTTCTCGCTGGAGATGGCTGGTTATTTTCATTGAGATATTGTGCAGCTCCACGCTGCTGTGACACACCCCACCTTCCCCCTCCTCCACAAGGTCTCCACTGTGTGGAACACCCTGAGAGACCAAGACGCACCCCAGTTCTTTGTTCATTGTTTATATATTGTATTATTATTATATTATTATATATTGTATTATGTAGTTTCATTTGGTAGGAGCCTTTATTTGTAGTCCCTATGCCTGTGTTTGTAGTCCCTATGCCTGTGTTTGTAGTCCCTATGCCTGTGTTGACTGTCGCATTCAGTGGAAGCTGACAGAGGTTGAGTGTAATTTTCATGGTGGACAGAAGACCATTGCTGTTGATATGGCCTCTCCCTCTATCACTCTGAACGTGGGGGTGCTAAGTGAGGAATATTATCCATTCTTACTTTCTTTGTGTCTGTTACGGATGGCTCGTGGCCGTATATGTGGACTTATTTCACCATCCTGAAAGTAATGACCTTCATAAAACACAATTGTTATTATCAGGGCTGTTCTGTTTTCTTCTTTTTTTTTTTTTGGTCTACATGAAAAAGGCTCATTCTGTGATTGATTGCTGTGCATTCAGAAGTTCGAAAGCTGGTGTGTGAGTTTTTTTGTGTGATATCCCAGGCGTTGTGAGGGTAACGGGCTCTGGACCGGTAAATACAGTAATCTGCTTAATTAAAGACCACTCCAGCTCTGCCCAGCGCACAGTCTGCCTCTTCATCGCCATGGTTACGGTGTTTGATATGGGGTCTAGTGACTGGCCTCCGAGCTCTTTAACCTTACTGAAGATCTGTCATCATGTCCCAGTAAAAACTGGCTTCCAGTCTGATTTATCCCAAGGCCTGCGGTCTCCAGCTGCATTTTATATTGTGTTATGGTTGAAAAAACGTTAAAAACCTTACTAGCCTGATGTTAGTATGAGGGTATGTGATGGTTGAAAGTGAAAGGTTTTTCAACGTTAGTACAGCAATGCTACAGCTCAGTTAGACATGAAACATTGGAATTGATGTCTCAAATTGATGGCCAGTATATAATGTCAAGTTTACGTTGTAAGGTGATTGAAATTAGAAGTTTTTTAAACATTAAATTCACAACGTTAAAAATAGTACACTGCCTGGCAAATACATAGACGGTCGCATTGGGCAAACATGCCTTAGGGGCACTAATGCAGTCTTCTGCACCAGCCGCATCGCTAATGCAGTCTCCTGCACCAGCCGCATCACTAATGCAGTCTCATGCACCAGCCGCATCACTAATGCAGTCTCATGCACCAGCCGCATCACTAATGCAGTCTCATGCACCAGCCGCATCACTAATGCAGTCTCCTGCACCGCTAGCATCGCTAATGCAGTCTCCTGCACCAGCCGCATCACTAATGCAGTCTCCTGCACCAGCAGCATCGCTAATGCAGTTTCCTGCACCAGCCGCATCACAAATGCAGTCTGCTGCACCAGCCGCATCCCTAATGCAGTCTCCTGCACCAGCAGCATCACTAATGCAGTCTCCTGCACCAGCAGCATCACTAATGCAGTCTCCTGCACCAGCCGCATCACTAATGCAGTCTCCTGCACCAGCCGCATCCCTAATGCAGTCTCCTGCACCAGCAGCATCACTAATGCAGTCTCCTGCACCAGCAGCATCACTAATGCAGTCTCCTGCACCAGCCGCATCACTAATGCAGTCTCCTGCACCAGCCGCATCCCTAATGCAGTCTCCTGCACCAGCAGCATCACTAATGCAGTCTCCTGCACCAGCAGCATCACTAATGCAGTCTCCTGCACCAGCCACATCACTAATGCAGTCTCCTGCACCAGCCGCATCACTAATACATTACACTCTGACTGCATGTTCTCAGCTTTACGTAAACCTGTTTCAGGTATTTATGATGATAGTAATTAAAAACACTGAGTTAGAAAAAGCTAGTGTAAAAAGTACTATATAAATAATTTTATTGGGTATTATTGTGCAAAGAAGCTGTAAATGTTTTTACTTGCCTAGTGTGATGTTTACTGCAATTTGTTGCTTTTGAAGAAATGCTTAGATCTCGATTGTCATTTCACTTTACTTCAAACAGTTTTCATTACTGTGTTTGCTGAACATGCAGCACAGCTCTCAGAAGATGTTTTCCAGCGACAGAGATGGATGATGAAAGCTCCTGTTTGCAGGCTGAAAGTTCCTGTTCTAACATCAGGAGATATTTTGCTATTGGATTAATATAAAAACATGTCCACTCTAAGCCAGTGCTGTCTATTCATTATCCTGGAGATTCAGGGCCAATGGACTGATTAAATCTGCAAACCTTAGAAGATTCTTGGTGCATTTTAAGGTCCTTTTAATACTGCTGGCAAACACTTTACAATTATATTGCTACTATTTATGCAGTCTTTGTTTTAGCAGACAAATGGTGAACAGTTGGTAACTGACCCCAGTTACACTTTGAGGTAAGCAATGGCCTCAGTTTGTGTGTGTGATTACTTAACTCATAAAATGGTGAACCTCTCAAATATTTATTTATTATACAGTGCCCTCCATATTTGGTTGATTTGGGTCTGTACTCCAACCAAGTGCTGTAATTTATACACGGTGAAGACAAAATGTACATAACAAAATCTGTACTTTAATCACATGTAAATTGTTTGATTACAAATCTAGAATTGTGGAAAACAGAGCCAAATCAAGAAAACATATTCCTTTGCCCCAAACATTATGGAGGGCACTGTATGTTGGCTTACATTAAATGTCGGGTTTAATTACCAATATAATTAGTTACTTCCAGACCGCAGTTGTACACCAAGATTGACGTCTTAATACCAATTTCCTACCCACTTACTACCATTTTAGGTCTGCACTTAATAAAAGTTATTATTTATTAAGTTTAGTATGTTTTAACAGTTAAATATTTTGACTGTTGAAAATAATGAGTGAAACGGGCAGAAAAAAACTCGCTTTTAATTATTTTCAGCGGACAAGCCTCTTCCTACTCGGGCTGTAGCCTGGTAACCGGGTTTCCTCACATAGACGGCTGTTCGTCGTTGTTTTTTAAAGAAATAACACCAACACTGGCAGTTTTTTACCGTTTTATTTTATTGGCCAACTTGATATCATCCTACGTAAGCGTACGGCATGTTGTCTGAGCGCAATACGAGAGAAGCACGTTCACAGGGGATTCTCTAGCACAGTGGTTCTCAACCCTGGTCCTGGGGACCCACTGTGTATGCTGGTTTTCGTTCCAACCACAATTGCAATACTTGAATTTTAACAAGCTGTTAATTTTTCTTAATTAGGTGTTTTTAATGTTTAGAGGGATTATTTACATTCTTAAGCCACATTATGTTAGTAATAGCTATGCATGCCATGAAGAATAAAAGTCCAATATTCACATTGTGCTGTATTGTAAACAATTAAAAGGAGGTAAAAAATGTTTTAACTGATCAAATTAAAGACTGAGGTGAATCAATTGGCTTATAATTGGTGAAATTGTGGACACATGGCCACTAAAACTAACCGTTTGGAAATAATGAAGAATTCAAAGACAAAGCAAATGATAACGAGCCAAACCTGCATTGTGTTAACAAGTTTAAGGAAAAAATTATGAAGGAACTTAAACTTGTGTTCAATTACCTAATTAGGAGCCTATTCACCTGAGTTCTTACCTCTTCTTTGTAATTGTTTGCAATATAACACAATAAGCATAACGAACATGGGATTTTTTTTCTTCAAAGCATGCATAGCTATTGCTAACATAACGTGGCTTAAGAGAGTAAAGAGTTTAAAGTGTTCTCTCTATACAATAAAAACACCTAATTAAGAAAAAATAACAGCTTGTTAAAATTCTGGTATTGCAATTGTGGTTGGAACGAAAACCAGCATACACAGGGGGTCCCCAGGACCAGGGTTGAGAACCACTGCTCTAGCAGAAGCTACAAGCGGCCACTGTAGACACTGACTGCAGGCCTGCCGTGATTGTACAGAAAGATCGCTGCGGATGCAGCAGGTAGCAGTCCGTATTCTATGCAAACATACACAACGCAGCTATTTTACAGGAATTCAAGCAAAACTGCTATTGTATATATGCATTTTGGTCATACTCCAGAGTACATTATTTTTATTTTTTAAAATGTCAAAATGGTTAACTTCTAACAACAAAGCAAATTAATACAAAATATACAGTGCTTAGAAATGAGAGAGCGTGCGCATTTGAATTATAAGTAAACTTTTCACAAATACCTCCACTAATACAAGTACAGGAAGAGCATAAGGCAATAGCGGGCAGTGTTTACACACTTTTAACCTGTAAACGGAGAATTCGGTCTTGGTGAGAAACCCCGTGTCCCGCAGCCTAGACAGTCCACAGCAACAGGCAGCAAGTGTTGCCACAATACATGGAGCTGACTGTTAGCTTGTTTTTTTCTTCTTCTTTTTTTGTCTTAGAATTGTACGTGACTAGTGTGCACTGGTATACATAGACGAATCCTGTATTCTGTTCAATGTTGAAACCTCATCAGGTATTTTGCAGATTCCAGTCACAGTAGCCTACGCTCTTAAAGGGCAGTGTTTCCCATGTAGCCTACTGTCAAAGTGCCGCAGAGTTCTTCACCAAGTACAGAAGAAAATCGGAATATTAAGTTGCTAAACAATGGAAAAATCTTTTGTAAAAGTTTATAACCCCCTACCAGACACACACACACACACACACACACCACATTATCATGATTTATTTAAAAAGTATCACTTTTCCGTCCGTATGGTTTGGCTGTAATGAAAAAGCAAAGCGACTCCGTGAAACTGGCCGGAAATCCCCCGTGCGCTTTGGGGAATAGGAACGGAGGCCTCGCGCGTGCGATGTGGAGCCGCTGCGGAGACACACCTCTCTGTGTCCGCGTGCAGAGTTCATCGCCGGCACGACCCTGCGCGCGCTCGGGTCCTTTCTCAAATTAACACGTCCCCTCTCAGTCTCCGACACAGAAGTCACAAATGTGTTCCGCGAATTCTTTCCTTTAAGCTTGTAAAGTATTGTTTGGTTGAGCTACTTAAAAAATAAGTGCTCATTTAGACTTCACGGGCCTCTTCTCCCCTTAAATTCAAGTATAGCACTTTAGGTAAGCACTTCAGAGGGTATTTGTAAGCAAAATACATGAAGCCAAAAATAAATTGCTTGTGTCTAATTGGATGAACAACATTCATAATTTTTAAGAATTACAATCTTAACTGCTCTTTAAAATGTATGACATCACCACTTATCTGTGATATGTTTCAATTGAAAATTTAAAGGCCTTGTCAACTCAAATCAATATTGAGGAATATGACTAATTTCTTCTCAGAAGATACAGAGTGAAAATCTATCAGCCACACAGTTCTCAGACAATGTATGTCCTAATTTTTACTCCATAATTCTGTAATGATTAATGTCAGGCATTTCTTGACTTGGCTACAAATCCGTTTTGGGCAGAGCTATACTGAACTGATAGGACCGACTGTAATTATTATGGCAAACGCGCACACTTAGATATTATACATAACTGTCAAAGTTTACTATTTCCAAAGCACTAGCTGGCAATCTGTGCTATTCAATCTATTCATATTTTTTTGAAGTACACCATTTTCCTGCCAAAAGTTATCTTACATTTAACATTTAACTATATCCATAAATAGTATGATGTGTGATTGGCTATTTCAGTTTTCTCTAGCAAAATGAAACTCTCAAACAAGTCAGAGGTAAGAGACGAGTACATTTTGTCTGAGATTCGAGTTTTGGTTGACAGATTTTTGGGGAATGGCAATTTATAATGACTTAGTAGACACACACACTGAAAATATCTCCGCTCTGGAAAAGGGAGACATAAATAAAGCAATGGATCTCCATCAAACACACATTTTTCTCCTGCTTACCTCATTCGCATGCAGTACACATCCAAACACACATGAACATGAGCAACAGATCCCATGGAACTTATCAGACACAATGAAGGTTTCCCTATTGTCCTCTCCTGGACATATTCCCAGGATTCAGTCTTTGTGGAACGGAGGTATGTCTATATAGATGAAGGAAACATTAATAATGGGGTACAGGGTGGGTTAGGTTTGTGTTGTATCAGTGACGGTGGAGAGAGTCATGTTTTTTATGGGAGTCCCATCCTTATTTTTTGATGGCTTAGCTAGTTTGACAGCAGGAATGATAATTGTATTTTCTTCATGCATTTAAAAAAAAACATACTTCAGATGACTGGGAGGAAATGGAATTATAAAAAGCTTATCTGGGGGATTGTGACGAAACTGTTAAAATTACCTTGTTGGAAAAATGTTGGACACCTGATGTTTGAGTGATGCAAGGCATAACGATAGACCATTGAAAGCTTGAAGGATGTCTCTAGTACGGACACTGTATAAATCCAAATGTTGTGAATTCGCTTGAAAATTAAACACGTCCCGTGTTTCCACAATGGTTTAGAATAAACAGTCAATAATAATTGGCACAAATTCTTGTTTTCTTCCTCATCAAGAATATAAATATTTACAGCATTGTTTTTCCTCACTTCTAAATATCATCTCCAGTCAATCAGCAGGGAGAGATATGACTACAATAACAGATCAAGATGGCCATCAAAACATTAATAGTTAACATTGCAACAAAATAAAAATAAACATTACAAAACAAATCATAAATAATTGTCTAATCACATTGAAGACAGACGTCTCCCCAATTAATAAAGTACCAAAGAAACTTGCTGACACTGATATCTGATCGCTATACTGTATCTATACTTGATATCTGATCGCTATACTGTATCTATACTTCCAAGCAGTCAAAATTAATGAGTTATTTACATCACAATGTTATGAAAAATGTATAAAACTGACTGTTTGGCACTTTGTCCTCCGTCACCAGTGTAGCGTTAGTGTTGCAGGGAGCTCTTTGTCCAATGGGCTCTGTGTCCATTCTGTCTGTGGATATGAGGGGAGAGGCATGGAAAACCTCCAGTGCACAAGTGCTGACCTGCTGACCATTACCATTCCCCATACTGCTCTCCATCTGTGCTATTATCAATGTGTGTTTGTGTGTGTGTTTATATACACGTATATACTGCATGTATGCTTTTACATTCTTCAAAGTATAATGCGTTCAGATGTGAAGTGTTTGCTACATAATAGAGCTTTAATCCTGCTGTTGATGTTAGAGTGGTGCAGGTATTACCGTCAGAAGCCTTACAAGCCATGTGGTTCCACTCAACCGCTCGTCTTCAGAACGTCTACCGTTTCATCAACAAACAGAATATACAGAGCGCGCAGTCTCTGGGTAATGGAAAACACTGTCTGTCCTTTTCTCTCTCTTTTTTTTTTTAGGTTACTGTTTGGAGCTGTTCAGTATGACTCCAGAAAGGAGAATGGGTTGGGAAAAGTTAATGGGATTTGAGTCTATATACAGCATTCATTGTTGTGGTTGTTTTAGAAAGCAATGCGCCGCGCGCTTCCTGAATTTGCTGTCACAGCGGAGGTGATGTCATGCAGCTGGGCAGCTTTGTGAGCCTGGGGGGTGGGGGGATTTGGCTGCGGTTTGGGGGGGTGGGGGTGGTGTGTATTTGCTCAGACTCGATGATGCTTGTTGACGGTAATGTTCAGTGATGCCATTATGCTTGTCTGAACTGGACCACAATCTCATCCTTTAAGTGCTGTTTAGTGCCTTCAGCCTTGATCAAAGATGCCACTTTTCAAATTTTTTTGACCGTGTATCGTCTGCTTGTTTGAAACCCCCCACAAAAAAACAGCACCTTGTCTTACTGAGCAACGTGTGAGCACCTGTGTGTGAGCGCCCGTGCGTCAGAGCGCCCGTGTGTGTGAGCGCCCGTGTGTGTGTGAGCGCCCGTGCGTGTGTGAGCGCCCGTGAGTGTGAGCGCCCGTGTGTGAGCGCCTGTGAGTGTGAGCGCCCGTGTGTGAGCGCCCGTGCGTGTGTGAGCGCCCGTGAGTGAGAGCATCTGTGACGTGTGAGCGCCCGTGAGTGAGAGCATCTGTGACGTGTGAGCGCCCGTGCGTGTGTGAGCGCCCGTGCGTGTGAGCGCCCGTGAGTGTGAGCGCCCGTGTGTGTGAGCGCCCGTGTGTGTGAGCGCCCGTGCGTGTGAGCGCCCGTGAGTGTGAGCGCCCGTGTGTGAGCGCCCGTGCCGTGTGTGAGCGCCCGTGCCGTGTGTGAGCGCCCGTGCGTGTGAGCGCCCGTGCGTGTGAGCGCCCGTGCGTGTGAGCGCCCGTGCGTGTGAGCGCCCGTGCGTGTGAGCGCCCGTGCGTGTGAGCGCCCGTGCGTGTGAGCGCCCGTGCGTGTGAGCGCCCGTGCGTGTGAGCGCCCGTGCGTGTGAGCGCCCGTGCGTGTGAGCGCCCGTGCGTGTGAGCGCCCGTGAGTGTGAGCGCCCGTGAGTGAGCGCCCGTGCGTGTGAGCGCCCGTGAGTGTGAGCGCCCGTGTGTGAGCGCCCGTGCCGTGTGTGAGCGCCCGTGAGTGTGAGCGCCCGTGCGTGTGAGCGCCCGTGAGTGTGTGAGCATCTGTGACGTGTCTTCACTCCGGCTGGAGCCAGCGCTGATTCCCTGTCCGTTTGACCTTCTGGAAATGTGAGGAGGCCTCTGCTTGTGCCTGAAACTGCTCATGTATTTACAGGGTCCTCCATAAAACATGTGTGAGAGGGGCGCTCCACAAGGGTGAGCTCATTTCAGAGCGGTTTTGCGGAATAGCGGCTCTACACGGTACAGCGGCTCGGTGCTGTCAGGTCCTCTCAGATGTGAGCGCTCTCTCCCCGGCTCTCTGTTCGGTTCTGTGCTCTTGACGGCACACAGTCGCCGCTCCACTGTGAAGATGCGAGCTGGCAGGTGCTCGGGAGAGCCGTCCCTTTTCATTCCAGCAAATTCCATCAAACAAATCAAGCGCCTCAGGCAAACCGGTCTAGTAAAGCACTGACCGCAGTGCCTGTCTCTTTCATTTTGGAGCCATTGGTATTTTAGGAAGGACGCGCAGGTGTATCTCCTCTGTGAGGTTAGTCTATGATAATGATAAATGTTGAGTATGGGGAAAAATCCAGAGTTTTATATTTTTTAGATCATAAACCCCCCGGGGCACCCTCCACCACCCCCTGCCCGTCCGTCTCCTTAGAGGACGAGTCTGAGCTCTTAAACGTGGAAAACAACAGCGTTTCTGCAGCCTCCCATTGGGTAAGCATACGGCCCTGCGTGTGCAGAATGGGTCATGGGGCGAAGCGAGCCGCTTCATCATCTCCGTACGTCGTGTCAATCACAGTTCTGAGGGGGAGGAGTCATCAGAGTGTGTGTGTGTGTGTGTGTGGAGGGGGGGGGGCTGAGGGTTAGTGTTTTTCTCCAGCAGAATGGGGATTACCGCCAGCAGCGCCCCTTCCCGCTCAGAATGGGGATTACCGCCAGCAGCGCCCCCTTCCCGCTCAAAACTCGGTGGTGGAGATCTGGGTGATCTCGGACTGCAGGTCCTGCTGGGCCCTCCTGGATCGAGACCCCTGCCGGATCCGGTCCATGTCTAGTCATACGGGCTTCTTCCCCGCCTCCGCTGGAGTGCAGACCGAGACGGGCTCTCGCATGGTCGTCCTGGCCCGGGAGAAACTGTTCTGGTCCACGCGAGTGCGGAACGGCAGGCAGAAGTCCCGGAAACACCTACAGAAGATTAGAACAGAACAATAAAACAAGCTAAGAACACATTAGAATATAAGAATTAAGGAACCCAAGAACACAAGAACATATAATGATGAAAACAGTCCATCCAGACTATCTAGGCTTGTTGTTTGCTTGTGGACTAGAGCATCCAGCACTGCTAATTTGTCCCCTTTGCCCTATCCAAATGTCCCTTTTATGAATTTAAGTTGTCAACAAGACCCCTCGTCATCATCTCTTTTGCTGTGAGGAAGATGAGTAGAAGATGCACCTCTTGAAGTTCTCGTCCAGGAAGGCGTAGAGGACGGGGTTGAGGCTGCTGTTGGTGTAACCCAAGGCGATGCAGAGGTGCCAGCTGGCGAGGACGAAGGGGTTCTTCTGGTCGATGTCCACCAGGGTCTTGACGATGATGAAGATGTGGATGGGTGTCCAGCAGATGATGAAGGCGGCCACTATCACCAGCACCATGCGTGTGATCCGCCGCAGGTTCCGGTCCTTCTCCTTGGAGCCGGAGAGCAGTCGAACGTTCTTCAACCGCAGGATCATCAGGCCATAGCAGATGGTGATGACCAGGACCGGCACCACGAACGCAAAGATGAACACGCAGATCTTAGTGACCATGTCCCAGTACCAGTCTGGATCAGGAAACCTCAGTGTGCAGATTGTTTTACCTGCAGAGAAAGTAAATGTCGTTTGTGAAACTCTGATGTTCTCTGTCTCGGCCAGAATGGAGGAAAAATTGTGGTGTAAAAATAACCAAACCAGGACCAGTACTGTTCTAGTTTGGCAGGTACTGACTGATGCAGACCTGTATTCTATTCGCACCATTAACCCTTTAAACAACACAACAATTCCAGGAGATTGCAGACAAATGTAAAAGAAAAGCCTATTTTCACAAATATTCAGTTCTCTTTCATATTTTAATAATATTTTTTTAAATTTCATACACAGAATGTTTGGAACCGTTTGGTTTGTAACTTCAGTAATTATGAGCCCCAGGTGTGTGAGGGTGGGGCTCAGCTCTTACCTTTGTCGTTGACCCTGGTGATGGCCATGACCATGATGGGCACGCCGATGGCAGAGGACAGGATCCAGATGCACACGTTTATGATCTTGGCCTTGATGGGAGTGCGGAAGTCGAGCGCTCGCACGGGATGACACACGGCGATGTAGCGGTCCACGCTCATCATGGTGAGGGTGAAGATGCTGGTGAACATGTTGTAGTAGTCGATGGCGATCACCACCTTGCAGATGAGTTCTCCGAACGGCCAGGTTTTCATCAGGTACTTGGCGCTCTGGAACGGCAGGGTGCTGGTGGCCAGGGCGTCGGCCAATGCCAGGTTGAAGATGTAAATGTTGGTAGGGGTCTTCATCTTTGTGTACCTGTACAGAGGGAACGAACATTCAGAGTGAAACCGGCCCAGTGAGTAGAGATTCAGAGTGAAACTGACCCAGTGAGAAGAGATTCAGAGTGAAACTGACCCAGTGAGGAGAGATTCAGAGTGAAACCGACCCAGTGAGTAGAGATTCAGAGTGAAACTGACCCAGTGAGAAGAGATTCAGAGTGAAACTGACCCAGTGAGAAGAGATTCAGAGTGAAACTGACCCAGTGAGGAGAGATTCAGAGTGAAACCGACCCAGTGAGTAGAGATTCAGAGTGAAACTGACCCAGTGAGAAGAGATTCAGAGTGAAACTGACCCAGTGAGAAGAGATTCAGAGTGAAACTGACCCAGTGAGGAGAGATTCAGAGTGAAACCGACCCAGTGAGTAGAGATTCAGAGTGAAACTGACCCAGTGAGGAGAGATTCAGTGTGAAACTGACCCAGTGAGGAGAGATTCAGTGTGAAACTGACCCAGTGAGGAGAGATTCAGTGTGAAACTGACCCAGTGAGGAGAGATTCAGTGTGAAACTGACCCAGCGAGGAGAGATTCAGTGTGAAACTGACCCAGCGAGGAGAGATTCAGTGTGAAACTGACCCAATGAGGAGAGATTCAGAGTGAAACCGACTCAGTGAGGAGAGATTCAGAGTGAAACTGACCCAGTGAGGAGAGATTCAGTGTATTCTGGGGGTTAAAACACCAATGTGACATTAGAGGTGTGAATAACATTTTAAAAATGAGACTAAACCTACTCACTATGAGAGTGTGGACATTTGTCTCATCGATGTACAAACTGAAAAAAGTACTACGGTACATTTTTCTCCTGAGATTTTGTTAGTCATCTTGTGACTTGTGTTCTCTTTATATTTACATTTATAATTATATATTTCCCCAAATCTGGTCTGGATTCAGTTTCAATATTTGCTCTCAACTTTTAACTACAATTCAAATGCAGATGTTTACGTTATTATGCTGACATTATTATTATTAAGATAGAGTATCATAGAGTAATCATATCAGTAGGCTTTTCCATTAAGATAAATAATATGGTAATAACTTTAAACTAGCTGAAAATGGGACAATGATGAAATGAATTTTTGCAGTTGATGAAGTTCAAAGGCTGGCCAGAAGCTTGCGCAATCGCTGGGATTAATGAGAAAGAACAACAATGAACTTTTTTCATTTTTATTCCTAAATTGTCTTCTGGGAGACGCTCATCATGGTACATGACAAATGAAATGAGATTGATTTTGGTAATGAGATTGATTTTGGTAATGAAATTGTCCCAGAGGGATAGTTCCATCAGTCGCAGCATGAAATTAATTTTGTATCCAAAATGGGCGCCATTAATCAAAGAGTGGAGCGATGTTCGTGTGTGGCATGCCTTTTTAATCCCAAACTTTCAAGAATATACAAGTCATGGCATTTCAGTGTGAATACTTCTTGGAAATAAGTAATCGACTAGTTTTTCCTCAGTAAAGGTTAGCATATTTTTAACTGTGTGTTGAAAAAGGTGATTTTTAACCATCAAACTGGCTTTTCGCTGGACGCACAACAGGTGTATTCTGAGCAGGTGTGTTCTAAACAGGTGTGTTCTGTGTGCAGGTGTATTCTAAACAGGTGTGTTCTGTGCAGGTGTTTATTGAGCAGGTGTATTCTAAACAGGTGTATTCTGAGCAGGTGTGTTCTGTGTGCAGGTGTGTTCTAAACAGGTGTGTTCTGTGTCCAGGTGTATTCTAAACAGTTGTGTTTTGTGCAGGTGTTTATTGAGCAGGTGTGCTCTAAACAGGTGTGTTTTGAGCAGGTGTGTATTGAGCAGGTGCTAATGGAAGGTGCTCAGTGGTAATGGAACCACAGCCGCACCTGAATTTACATTCCAAACTCACATTACTTTCTTTCATCATTCTCCTCTATTTAACAAGAAAAAAAACATTTTCTCATTGCAAGTTTAACCTCCCCAGTTAACCTTGGTTGAGTGGAGAGGAATGAGACAGATGTACGGATGGTGATTAGCATTCTGCGCTACGGTGTTAGGTACACAATCGCTCATCAGGAATTCACTCTTTTTCACATGGGTGCCACGTACAGTCGAATTTGCCCAGATTATTCCAGAGATGTGGGCCCTCATGAATCGTGAATCTATACTGAGGATAACCCTGCCCTCCCACCCCAAACCCAGTTGTTCCCCAGCCAATCAAAACTTCCACCTTATCGCAGTGACGAACTCCAAACTGACAGCCTGTAATGGCTGGTAATCGAGGCCAATCTCCTTGCTGTCAGGGTCGATTAAGCCTTTCAGCCTCTCTCAATCTTCCCACACAGACCGCTGTTCACACCACCCCGCCCCCCCTCTCAATCTCCCCACACGGCTGATGGCACACTATTGCAGTGCGTAGCTAGGCGATGCTAACGGCTGATGGCACACTGTAGCAGTGTGTAGCTAGGCGACGCTAACGGCTGATGGCAAAATGTAGCAGTGTGTAGCTAGGCGACACTAACGGCTGATGGCACACTGTAGCAATGCGTAGCTAGGCGATGCTAACGACTGATGGCACACTGTAGCAGTGCATAGCTAGGCGATGCTAACGGCTGATGGCACACTGTATCAGTGTGTAGCTAGGCGACACTAACGGCTGATGGCACACTATTGCAGTGCGTAGCTAGGCGACACTAACGGCTGATGGCACACTATTGCAGTGCGTAGCTAGGCGATGCTAATGGCTGATGGCACACTGTAGCAGTGTGTAGCTAGGCGACGCTAACGGCTGATGGCACACTGTAGCAGTGCGTAGCTAGGCGATGCTAACGGCTGATGGCACACTGTAGCAGTGTGTAGCTAGGCGACGCTAACGGCTGATGGCAAAATGTAGCAGTGTGTAGCTAGGCGACACTAACGGCTGATGGCACACTATTGCAGTGCGTAGCTAGGCGATGCTAACGGCTGATGGCACACTGTAGCAGTGCGTAGCTAGGCGATGCTAACGGCTGATGGCACACTGTAGCAGTACGTAGCTAGGCGATGCTAACGGCTGATGGCACACTGTAGCAGTGTGTAGCTAGGCGATGCTAACGGCTGATGGCACACTGTAGCAGTGCGTAGCTAGGCGATGCTAATGGCTGATGGCACACTGTAGCAGTGTGTAGCTAGGCGACGCTAACAGCTGATGGCACACTGTAGCAGTACGTAGCTAGGCGATGCTAACGGCTGATGGCACACTGTAGCAGTGTGTAGCTAGGCGATGCTAACGGCTGATGGCACACAGTAGCAGTGTGTAGCTAGGCGATGCTAACGGCTGATGGCACACTGTAGCAGTGTGTAGCTAGGCGATGCTAACGGCTGATGGCACACTGTAGCAGTGTGTAGCTAGGCGATGCTAACGGCTGATGGCACACTGTAGCAGTGTGTAGCTAGGCGATGCTAACGGCTGATGGCACACTGTAGCAGTGTGTAGCTAGGCGACGCTAATGGCTGATGGCAAAAGGTAGCAGTGTGTAGCTAGGCGACGCTAACAGCTGATGGCAAAATGTAGCAGTGTGTAGCTAGGCGATGCTAACAGCTGATGGCACACTGTAGCAGTGTGTAGCTAGGCGATGCTAACGGCTGATGGCACACTGTAGCAGTGTGTAGCTAGGCGATGCTAACGGCTGATGGCACACAGTAGCAGTGTGTAGCTAGGCGACGCTAATGGCTGATGGCACACTGTAGCAGTGTGTAGCTAGGCAACGCTAATGGCTGATGGCACACTGTAGCAGTGTGTAGCTAGGCAACGCTAATGGCTGATGGCACACTGTAGCAGTGTGTAGCTAGGCAACGCTAATGGCTGATGGCACACTGTAGCAGTGTGTAGCTGTGCACAAGATACCGCTGATCAGACCCCCCCGCCTTCCTCTCATACCGCTGAGCACAGACTGAACCTCCTCTCATACCGCTGAGCACAGACTGAACCTCCTCTCATACCGCTGAGCACAGACTGAACCTCCTCTCATACTGCTGAGCACAGACTGAACCTCCTCTCATACCGCTGAGCACAGACTGAACCTCCTCTCATGCCGCTGAGCACAGACTGAACCTCCTCTCATACCACTGAGCACAGACTGAACCTCCTCTCATTCCGCTGAGCACAGACTGAACCTCCTCTCATACCGCTGAGCACAGACTGAACCTCCTCTCATACCGCTGAGCACAGACTGAACCTCCTCTCATTCCGCTGAGCACAGACTGAACCTCCTCTCACTCCGCTGAGCACAGACTGAACCTCCTCTCATTCCGCTGAGCACAGACTGAACCTCCTCTCACTCCGCTGAGCACAGACTGAACCTCCTCTCATACCGCTGATCACAGACTGAACCTCCTCTCATTCCGCTGAGCACAGACTGAACCTCCTCTCATTCCGCTGAGCACAGACTGAACCTCCTCTCATTCCGCTGAGCACAGACTGAACCTCCTCTCATTCCGCTGAGCATAGACTGAACCTCCTCTCATACTCAGTAAGGAAGATTATTCTCAGTTCATAGTTTAATTCTGATTTTCCAGTTTTATTCATGACTCATACATTTACTGACTAATTATTTTAACAATATAATTTTACTGCTTTGATGTTTCATAATCCATCTGATCAACACCATTTTGTAATTTATGGCATTCTGTGAAATCTGTGTTTTATATTTTTGTTTTGATAAGACTATGCTAAAATCAGCCAAGCTTTTCATAATGAATGTGTGGGAATGCTGTGCCTGCACGAGTGGTGAAACTAACACTGCAGAGAAAAAACAAAACACTCACACCAGAGATTCACAGAGCACTCACTCACACACACACACACACACACACACACACACACAGACACACTCACTCACTCACTCACTCACTCACTCACTCACTCACTCACTCACTCACTCACTCACTCACTCACACACACACACTCACACCAGATATTCACAGAGCACTCACGCACACACACACACACACTCACTCACTCACACCAGATATTCACAGAGCACTCACGCACACACACACACACACACACACTCACTCACACCAGATATTCACAGAGCACTCACACACGCACGCACGCACGCACTCACTCACACCAGATATTCACAGAGCACTCACACACGCATGCACGCACGCACGCACACCAGATATTCACAGAGCACTCTCACACACACACACTCACACTCACACACTCACACCAGATATTCACAGAGCACACACACACACACACACACACACACTCACACACACACACACACACACACACACACACACACACACACACACAACAGAGATTCACAGAGCACTCACACACACACAAATGAGGGTGAACCGGATTCTGATGCAAAATGTGTGTTGAAAAAGGTGATTTTTAACCATCAAACTGGCTTTTCGCTGGACGCACAACAGGTGTATTCTGAGCAGGTGTGTTCTAAACAGGTGTGTTCTGTGTGCAGGTGTATTCTAAACAGGTGTGTTCTGTGCAGGTGTTTATTGAGCAGGTGTATTCTAAACAGGTGTATTCTGAGCAGGTGTGTTCTGTGTGCAGGTGTGTTCTAAACAGGTGTGTTCTGTGTCCAGGTGTATTCTAAACAGTTGTGTTTTGTGCAGGTGTTTATTGAGCAGGTGTGCTCTAAACAGGTGTGTTTTGAGCAGGTGTGTATTGAGCAGGTGCTAATGGAAGGTGCTCAGTGGTAATGGAACCACAGCCGCACCTGAATTTACATTCCAAACTCACATTACTTTCTTTCATCATTCTCCTCTATTTAACAAGAAAAAAAACATTTTCTCATTGCAAGTTTAACCTCCCCAGTTAACCTTGGTTGAGTGGAGAGGAATGAGACAGATGTACGGATGGTGATTAGCATTCTGCGCTACGGTGTTAGGTACACAATCGCTCATCAGGAATTCACTCTTTTTCACATGGGTGCCACGTACAGTCGAATTTGCCCAGATTATTCCAGAGATGTGGGCCCTCATGAATCGTGAATCTATACTGAGGATAACCCTGCCCTCCCACCCCAAACCCAGTTGTTCCCCAGCCAATCAAAACTTCCACCTTATCGCAGTGACGAACTCCAAACTGACAGCCTGTAATGGCTGGTAATCGAGGCCAATCTCCTTGCTGTCAGGGTCGATTAAGCCTTTCAGCCTCTCTCAATCTTCCCACACAGACCGCTGTTCACACCACCCCGCCCCCCCTCTCAATCTCCCCACACGGCTGATGGCACACTATTGCAGTGCGTAGCTAGGCGATGCTAACGGCTGATGGCACACTGTAGCAGTGTGTAGCTAGGCGACGCTAACGGCTGATGGCAAAATGTAGCAGTGTGTAGCTAGGCGACACTAACGGCTGATGGCACACTGTAGCAATGCGTAGCTAGGCGATGCTAACGACTGATGGCACACTGTAGCAGTGCATAGCTAGGCGATGCTAACGGCTGATGGCACACTGTATCAGTGTGTAGCTAGGCGACACTAACGGCTGATGGCACACTATTGCAGTGCGTAGCTAGGCGACACTAACGGCTGATGGCACACTATTGCAGTGCGTAGCTAGGCGATGCTAATGGCTGATGGCACACTGTAGCAGTGTGTAGCTAGGCGACGCTAACGGCTGATGGCACACTGTAGCAGTGCGTAGCTAGGCGATGCTAACGGCTGATGGCACACTGTAGCAGTGTGTAGCTAGGCGACGCTAACGGCTGATGGCAAAATGTAGCAGTGTGTAGCTAGGCGACACTAACGGCTGATGGCACACTATTGCAGTGCGTAGCTAGGCGATGCTAACGGCTGATGGCACACTGTAGCAGTGCGTAGCTAGGCGATGCTAACGGCTGATGGCACACTGTAGCAGTACGTAGCTAGGCGATGCTAACGGCTGATGGCACACTGTAGCAGTGTGTAGCTAGGCGATGCTAACGGCTGATGGCACACTGTAGCAGTGCGTAGCTAGGCGATGCTAATGGCTGATGGCACACTGTAGCAGTGTGTAGCTAGGCGACGCTAACAGCTGATGGCACACTGTAGCAGTACGTAGCTAGGCGATGCTAACGGCTGATGGCACACTGTAGCAGTGTGTAGCTAGGCGATGCTAACGGCTGATGGCACACAGTAGCAGTGTGTAGCTAGGCGATGCTAACGGCTGATGGCACACTGTAGCAGTGTGTAGCTAGGCGATGCTAACGGCTGATGGCACACTGTAGCAGTGTGTAGCTAGGCGATGCTAACGGCTGATGGCACACTGTAGCAGTGTGTAGCTAGGCGATGCTAACGGCTGATGGCACACTGTAGCAGTGTGTAGCTAGGCGACGCTAATGGCTGATGGCAAAAGGTAGCAGTGTGTAGCTAGGCGACGCTAACAGCTGATGGCAAAATGTAGCAGTGTGTAGCTAGGCGATGCTAACAGCTGATGGCACACTGTAGCAGTGTGTAGCTAGGCGATGCTAACGGCTGATGGCACACTGTAGCAGTGTGTAGCTAGGCGATGCTAACGGCTGATGGCACACAGTAGCAGTGTGTAGCTAGGCGACGCTAATGGCTGATGGCACACTGTAGCAGTGTGTAGCTAGGCAACGCTAATGGCTGATGGCACACTGTAGCAGTGTGTAGCTAGGCAACGCTAATGGCTGATGGCACACTGTAGCAGTGTGTAGCTAGGCAACGCTAATGGCTGATGGCACACTGTAGCAGTGTGTAGCTGTGCACAAGATACCGCTGATCAGACCCCCCCGCCTTCCTCTCATACCGCTGAGCACAGACTGAACCTCCTCTCATACCGCTGAGCACAGACTGAACCTCCTCTCATACCGCTGAGCACAGACTGAACCTCCTCTCATACTGCTGAGCACAGACTGAACCTCCTCTCATACCGCTGAGCACAGACTGAACCTCCTCTCATGCCGCTGAGCACAGACTGAACCTCCTCTCATACCACTGAGCACAGACTGAACCTCCTCTCATTCCGCTGAGCACAGACTGAACCTCCTCTCATACCGCTGAGCACAGACTGAACCTCCTCTCATACCGCTGAGCACAGACTGAACCTCCTCTCATTCCGCTGAGCACAGACTGAACCTCCTCTCACTCCGCTGAGCACAGACTGAACCTCCTCTCATTCCGCTGAGCACAGACTGAACCTCCTCTCACTCCGCTGAGCACAGACTGAACCTCCTCTCATACCGCTGATCACAGACTGAACCTCCTCTCATTCCGCTGAGCACAGACTGAACCTCCTCTCATTCCGCTGAGCACAGACTGAACCTCCTCTCATTCCGCTGAGCACAGACTGAACCTCCTCTCATTCCGCTGAGCATAGACTGAACCTCCTCTCATACTCAGTAAGGAAGATTATTCTCAGTTCATAGTTTAATTCTGATTTTCCAGTTTTATTCATGACTCATACATTTACTGACTAATTATTTTAACAATATAATTTTACTGCTTTGATGTTTCATAATCCATCTGATCAACACCATTTTGTAATTTATGGCATTCTGTGAAATCTGTGTTTTATATTTTTGTTTTGATAAGACTATGCTAAAATCAGCCAAGCTTTTCATAATGAATGTGTGGGAATGCTGTGCCTGCACGAGTGGTGAAACTAACACTGCAGAGAAAAAACAAAACACTCACACCAGAGATTCACAGAGCACTCACTCACACACACACACACACACACACACACACACACAGACACACTCACTCACTCACTCACTCACTCACTCACTCACTCACTCACTCACTCACTCACTCACTCACTCACACACACACACTCACACCAGATATTCACAGAGCACTCACGCACACACACACACACACTCACTCACTCACACCAGATATTCACAGAGCACTCACGCACACACACACACACACACACACTCACTCACACCAGATATTCACAGAGCACTCACACACGCACGCACGCACGCACTCACTCACACCAGATATTCACAGAGCACTCACACACGCATGCACGCACGCACGCACACCAGATATTCACAGAGCACTCTCACACACACACACTCACACTCACACACTCACACCAGATATTCACAGAGCACACACACACACACACACACACACACTCACACACACACACACACACACACACACACACACACACACACACACAACAGAGATTCACAGAGCACTCACACACACACAAATGAGGGTGAACCGGATTCTGATGCAAAATGTGACATCATTGAATGTGTGCCCTGCAGTAGGCCCCTGGGTTAATGTGTTTTCTCTGCAGTAGGCCCCTGGGTTAATGTGTTTGCACTGCGGTAGGCCCCTGGGTTAATGTGTTTGCTCTGCGGTAGGCCCCTGGGTTAATGTGTTTGCACTGCGGTAGGCCCCTGGGTTAATGTGTTTGCTCTGCGGTAGGCCCCTGGGTTAATGTGTTTGCTCTGCGGTAGGCCCCTGGGTTAATGTGTTTGCACTGCGGTAGGCCCCTGAGTTATTGGGTCTGCACTGCGGTAGGCCCCTGGGTTAATGTGTCTGCTCTGCGGTAGGCCACTGGGTTATTGTGTCTGCTCTGCAGTAGGCCGCTGGGTTAATGTGTTTTCTCTGCAGTAGGCCCCTGGGTTATTGGGTCTGCTCTGCGGTAGGCCCCTGGGGTAATGTGTTTGCTCTGCGGTAGGCCCCTGAGTTAATGTGTTTGCTCTGCGGTAGGCCCCTGAGTTAATGTGTCTGCTCTGCGGTAGGCCACTGGGTTATTGTGTCTGCTCTGCAGTAGGCCGCTGGGTTAATGTGTTTTCTCTGCAGTAGGCCCCTGGGTTATTGGGTCTGCTCTGCGGTAGGCCCCTGGGGTAATGTGTTTGCTCTGCGGTAGGCCCCTGAGTTAATGTGTTTGCTCTGCGGTAGGCCCCTGGGTTAATGTGTTTGCACTGCGGTAGGCCCCTGGTTTTTGGGTCAGGATGCTGCAGTGCCTCCAGCTCTATTGATTGCAGTTCTGCAGATAACACAGGAGTCGATAAAGCATCAGGCAGAATGTTTAACAGCTGAACTCCTGCACATCTGTCTCCAGGGTTACAGCCCCTTCCCTGGGTCAACATGGTTTCATGAACCAGGAAGTTTCCGCATGGTTAGCCTGTGCCTCACAGTCTCTGGCTGTGTCTCAATTGCGAGGCTGCGACCTATTGGCTGCATCCTCCGTAGGACAGTCCTTTGTAGAGAGGAAGGCTGGGCTGGCTTTTGAACAGCAGCTGAAATGGGACAGTCTACGAAGAATTCACGTTTACGTCATGGAGTTCCCGCCCACAACCTCCTCGGACCTAAACAACCAGCGCGTGAGAACTTTAGCCAGTGAGAGACTCATAAAAAAATTAAACCGCGAGTAAAATTTAAAAAAATACTGAAATATAAAAATGGAAAATTTATTCGAGGTAATATACGTTTTAGCCAACAGGTAACGACATGATTACCGATAGCTAAAATTAAAAAAAACGTTTACACAAACTTACATTTAAACACCAGATCGCTGCTCTCGTCAGCCATTTTCCGTATCAACTGTCTTTCGGGCAAAATGCGCAAATAATTGTGGGATATCTAAGGCTGCGAAGGATACACCGATGTATCCTTCAAAATCGGTCAAAAGTAGTGCTGCATTTCGAGGCCGCATTTCAAGGAGTCTTCGTAATGGGACAGTACTTCTGACGTATGCGGTCCTGAAATGCAGCCTTCGTAGGTCGCAGCCTCGCAATTGAGACACAGTCTCTGTGTTTGAGCTTTAGAGGGTGAAACCACCTCTAAAGTTGCTGCTGTTCTGTGCATCTGCTCTGTGCTCTTCAGCACATGTCCCCAATCCCCGTTAGGCTAACGAGCACAGCCTGCTCTGTGCTCTTCAGCACATGTCCCCAATCCCCGTTAGGCTAACGAGCACAGCCTGCTCTGTGCTCTTCAGCACATGTCCCCAATCCCCGTTAGGCTAACGAGCACAGCCTGCTCTGTGCTCTTCAGCACATGTCCCCAATCCTCATTAGGCTAACGAGCAGCCTGCTCTGTATCTAATGGAGAGGGACAGCTGTAATTACCATAGAGTCCTGCAGGTGCTCTCTAGTGCTCTGTCCCACTGTCAATCACAGGCAACTTCCTTCCTGCTTCCTGCTCCACCAGGAAGCCAGTTGGGCTTCAATTACATCATGAAACAGTCTTCATGTTTCCCTGCTTGAGTTCTGGAGTCCTGCTGCAGACCCAGGGGGTTATACCACGAAGCAGAATTACTTACTTAGCTGGATAACTGCACTGAATAAAACCGGGAACAGCTCTTTTTACTTCAGTCCGTGTTACAGATTTGGGATGGTTCCGGGTTTTACTTGGTGCAGTTATCCAGTTAACTACATAATCCGGCTTCGTAGTATACCCCCCCTGGTTAAACCAACAGGGATCTTCCTTATTTATTTCTGTTAATTTTCTACCACCAAGTTGTTGGAATTTTATTTGTATGCTTGTGCATTATCCCAGAGGTTGTAACACAGTGTGAGGAGGAGCTGGGGCTCAGGTTCAGCTAACGTGCGGTTACCATTCGAGCCTGAAATAACCGTTATCCATCACCCCACTGGGTCGGTTTCCCTCTCCCTTTATTGTGCTTTGACATCCTGAAAGGTGGCATATCAGTGGTGGCTGTGCTGCTGGTATTATTAGACTGGGAGGAATTGCATGTGTCTCTCACACATCATGGGAAAATGACCTCCATTATTCTAACGGCTCGCTCCGAAGGGTTGGCTGCTTTCCGTCTATTTAAAAATCTCACGGCACAAGGTGTCAAAGTCTTCCTTCTGTCACTATACTTCCTTCTGCGCTGAATTTTATTTCAGTTTGCATTTCATATAAGGTCTCAACACACTACAACTCAAGGGGTAAATGCTGTATGGAGGAATTAATGAGGCAGACACAAAAACGTTAGAAACATGGAATTAAACAGTAAATGAGCGTGAGCGCACAAGTACTGATAAAACTTAAATCAGGGAGAGGCAGATAAAAATGAATTGGCAGGTGATTAAGACCGAGGTCGGCTGCTGCGTGTGATTAGAGGTCGGCCGCTGCGTGTGATTAGAGGTCGGCCGCTGCGTGTGATTAGAGGTCGGCCGCTGCGTGTGATTAGAGGTCGGCCGCTGCGTGTGATTAGAGGTCGGCCGCTGCGTGTGATTAGAGGTCGGCCGCTGCGTGGCTCATTCGGGTGAGGATGAGCCTCACGGCCTCCGATCGAATCCCAACCGTGTCAGTGGCGATGTGGCCGGGGCGATTAGCTCCACGGCGCGATTAGCTCCACGGGGCGATTAGCTCCACTGGGCGATTAGCTCCACGGGGCGATTAGCTCCACGGGGCGATTAGCTCCACGGCGCGATTAGCTCCACGGGGCGATTAGCTCCACGGGGCGATTAGCTCCACGGCGCGATGCACAATTGGTAATTGGTGCCTGCGTCACCCAGGGTATGGGAGGGACTCTGTGTCGGATATGCCGGCTATGAAAGGTCCCTCCTCTGACGCCACTCTGTAAGCAAACACCACCTGTTTCAGAGGAGAACCCTGAGTGTCCCAGGGTGGTTCACACATGGAACTCCGCTACCGTTCCAGTTGGACATTCCAGATTAGGGAGGTCATTGGATATACAGTATACAGCCCTGGGTTGGGTGGAAAAAAAAATTTTTTAAAAGAGAAAGGACTGAGGTCAGTGGGGGAGTTAGGTGTAGGAAAGGTTATATAAGGCTGCCTTTACACTACCTGGTAAAAGTGACCCAATTCCGATTTTTTGCTCACGTGGCACAGATCGGATATGTATTATGAACGTGTAAACAGGAAAAAAACACATGGAATCGGATATTCTCAGATCCGTTTCAGGCCTCAATCATATGTGGAAATAAATCTGATATTAATCGGATATCTGCCAATGCGACTGCCATCTAAACGGACAGATCGGATATTCCGTCATTGTGATTCGCACGTCATTGAAAATGCGACGATCTTGTACTTTTTTGTATTTTAATGACGTACATGTCGAATGTTTCTCTCCGCATTCGAAAGTTGTTGACCCATTGTTCCTGGTCAAAGGTTCCAACAACACGATCCCACCAATCTTGAGTCCTTTCCTGCATCCACACATCCCTCTGAACCGATGTAGCAGCGATCATTGCCGCATACGCCCAGGCTGCAATAAGGGCTCTCCTCTTTCTTCTCCGCCTTAAAATCTGACCAATATTTTGCGGACCTCTAAAGATGCTTCGGAAAGCAATTGCTTGAATTATTATTTCGGTCTCGTTTGCGTCCATTGCGAGAAAGTGCCGGCTGGTTGTTTACTTTCGTTTTTTCGTTTCGGTAACCAAACCCTCTTGTACGCATGCGGGTTGTTTCAAGTGTTAAGCAAGTGTAAACACAGGTATCGGATATGGGTCACTTTCAAAAGTAGATGTAAACAGGCGGTCAAAAAAATCGGATATAGGCTAAAAATCGTAACTGGGCATCAAGACCTGCAGTGTAAATGCGGCCTTAGTGAGTTTTCAGTTGAGATTTAAAAATTGTAACTGTTTGTGATTCTCTAACTCTGGCAGCAGGACTTTTCCATAAAGTGGGAGAGCTATAAGAGAAGGACCTGCCACCGCCCATCTTTTGGAAATGCTGGGAATAGTCACTGGGAATTGCTGGAGTATAGTTCACAGGCCGGAATACAGGGCCTGAGTACGGCTGTCATGTAGGACGGCGCTAACACATCTTGACATTTCTCTCTGGGTTCCTCTGCTCCTAATTGGATTATTGATTGATTGATTGTTTGATTGACAGAACGCTCCCTGGTGTGGGTGGTGGGGGTGTGTGGGATGCTCCCTGGTGTTCTGTGTGTGTGTCTGAGTGTATGAGAGAGTGTGTTCACACGTGTGTGTGCGTGCGTGCAAGTGAGTGTGTGTGTGTGTGTGTGTGTGTTTTCCCTTGTCCGATTGATTTTCCGGTTCAATTGCTTTCTACACGTTTCAGAAAAACTGTCCCAGCAGCGCTAATGGGGCATTTGTTCTCGTATTGACTTGAGTGAGTGATGGATGAAAGTTGTATCGATGACTTGTTAATGAAACTAGCCTTACTGCACACAGTGACATTCCTGTCTGAGATATATGGAGAGAGTGAGAACAGTGCACCTGAAGTCTGTGGAAAATGGCCACTGCTCAGACATCCCCCATTTTGTCTGTGTGGAACCAGGATGTAGTGTGATAGCAAGCAGCTCCATCCCTCGGGCCCAAACCACAAAGTGCCTTAATACCATCTTTGAAAACAAGACACAATATTGTCTATATGGAACTGAATCAGGTTATTATCCCCTTAATACATTTAATATCAATACATTTAAAAATCAAACCCCCTCTTTTCATAATCTTTTTGTGTCATCAAACCCTTTAAGAATTAAATTCTCAGTGTCTTCATGTTTCCACATCATTGCTCTTTTAAATCTATGGTTTTATTGTGTTGCTGTAAAACACTCTCAGCCTGTGGTTTGAAATGCATT
>CM056387.1:27064376-27094376 GCA_029718625.1 Synaphobranchus kaupii
CATGCCATTGTGTTCATTATGGAGGTACATGCCATTGTGTTCATTATGGAGGTACATGCCATTGTGTTCATTATGGAGCTACATGCCATTGTGTTCATTATGGAGGTACATGCCATTGTGTTCATTATGGAGCTACATGCCATTGTGTTCATTATGGAGGTACATGCCATTGTGTTCATTATGGAGGTACATGCCATTGTGTTCATTATGGAGGTACATGCCATTGTGTTCATTATGGAGGTACATGCCATTGTGTTCATTATGGAGGTACATGCCATTGTGTTCATTATGGAGCTACATGACATTGCTCTTTGTTGGTCGGGACTGAAGATCACTCTTTGGTCTTATAAGACTTGGCCAGCCTCTCTCTTTCCTGTGCGTTGAGTGGTGTCTCTCTCTCTTTCTCTCTCTCTCTCTCTCTCTTTCTCTCTCTCCTGCGTGTTGAGTGGCCTCTCTCTCTCTCAGTGGAGAGTTGTTGTTTCAAAGAGGCTCTTAGTGGTCCTACATGTCATTTCGGCTCTCACGTGCGTGTCCATTGTTCTAGAAAATCATTGTAATTGTTTTATTTCCTTTACATAAGATAAGAACACAAAGCTTTGTGGTAAATTTTGGGTTGCTATGGAGATGACTTGGAGGAGAAGAACAGAGCTCCCCTGTTTGTGTCACATGGCCAGTTACCTGGTTACAGTACACCCAGCTGTACCTGCTTACATTACACCCGGCTGTACCTGCTTACATTACACCCGGCTGTACCTGCTTACATTACAACCAGCTGTACCTGCTTACATTACAACCGGCTGTACCTGCTTACATTACACCCGGCTGTACCTGCTTACATTACACCCGGCTGTACCTGGTTACATTACACCCGGCTGTACCTGGTTACATTACACCCGGCTGTACCTGCTTACAGTACACCCGGCTGTACCTGCTTACATTACACCCGGCTGTACCTGCTTACATTACACCCGGCTGTACCTGCTTACATTACACACGGCCGTACCTGCTTACATTACACCCGGCCGTACCTGCTTACATTACACCCGGCCGTACCTGGTTACATTACACCCGGCTGTACCTGCTTACATTACACCCGGCTGTACCTGCTTACAGTACACCCGGCTGTACCTGCTTACATTACACCCGGCTGTACCTGCTTACATTACACCCGGCTGTACCTGCTTACATTACACACGGCCGTACCTGCTTACATTACACCCGGCCGTACCTGCTTACATTACACCCGGCCGTACCTGCTTACATTACACCCGGCCGTACCTGCTTACATTACACCCGGCCGTACCTGCTTACATTACACCCCGCTGTACCTGGTTACATTACACCCGGCTGTACCTGCTTACATTACACCCGGCTGTACCTGCTTACAGTACACCCAGCTGTGCCTGCTTACATTACACCTGGCTGTGCCTGCTTACATTACACCCGGCTGTACCTGCTTACATTACAACCGGCTGTACCTGCTTACATTACACCCGGCTGTACCTGCTTACATTACACCCGGCTGTACCTGCTAACATTACACCCGGCTGTCCACTTTTGCTATTTTAACGGCGTGTTTTTTGGGCGCTAAGCACGGCGCAATGTCCAAATGGTCTGAACCTAGTCTCTTCATTAATTATAGGTGTGTCTTGGGCGTGACATGCAATAAACCAATCAAAATGTCATATCCCATTCCCTTTAAAAGCCTGCTTTTCCACCTTGCTTATGATGACGAAACAGACATGCTCGTGCGTGTTTAGTGCGATCAAGGAATAGGCTATATGGATCAATAGTAGCCTATGATCAATATTATTCGGACTAACCATTATGAGTTCCCGGTAATTCCTGACAGTGCTGTTTACAAAATATATGCGGTTAAATTTCGTTAAAAGCACCTGCAACAGCTGAGAATAAGCGACCAATGGCTTCCGTCTCACCTTAGAAAACGCCAAATTAGCCTGCTTGTTTAACGAATTTCATTTGATTATGCAATGAACTCATGTTCAAGCTTCATCCGAAGTTCATTAGGCTACCTGCATTCTAATTTTGATTAATAACATAAATAATGTTATTTTGCCTTAATGATGACACTAAATACAATAAATCTGTCAGGTTGGCAACACATAGGTTCACCATATATCCCCTTGTTTTATAATGTCCTGCCTATGTAAATGTGACCAACCTGTTTTACTGGTAGCGTAATGCTTTAAAACGATCCGCTTTACCAGGAAGACCGTGAAAAGTGTGATTTACAGCAGGGGAAACAGACCTGCTTCTGTAAAGCGCACATGCAGATAATGGCATTAAAATTAATTGTAAATTAATTGTGCAACGTGCTGCAAATTTGTTTTCGTTTCTAATTAGACGCTTAGTTCTCTTTAAAATCTTTTGTTCAGTTATGGAATAAAAGGTGAAATCAGCGGGGTTTTAATAAGCTGAGAGTATGGAAACCTTGTCACTGTAATTTAAAAAATATGAAGGACGAAGAATAGCTAAGGTTACAATTCAGTTAACATGGTGATATTTATCTCCGTTTTGTCATAGTATATTTTGTTTTGGGAAGCTCAAAAACGGGTCGTCTAGATATCTCCAGTGAACATCGGATACAAAGAATCACTTTTAGGGAGAGTTGGGATGAGTCATGCTCATTAGAGCAGTGTTTTATGACATAAAGGCCATTGTTACTGTTCTCTAATGTAAGAATCGGTCGCCGGCTAAGAAAGGCAGTTAGTAGACATACCGCCCCCACGTGGAATGTGTTTTTGTGAAACTTCTGCCAGTCCAGCCAGATTTTTTTCTCATCTTGTTTTTCCTCAGACTTTGTAGATCTTGAAACAATCATTTGAACCATTTAATGTCAAGCAAATTAGCAGCAATAAAATGATGGTGTGGGGGTGTTCTGTAGGAGGGTGTGATGGTTTGTGGGTCCGTCTCATGGCTGCTAGGATAATCTGCACTTCTGTGGTACTTAATTGGATAGCAGTGAAAGTGCTCTGTGATCTGTCTGCTAATGAGAAAGAGATACATTTCCCAAGTGACTCCCCCTAGAGGGGGTTGCTGGAATTTGAGGATCATTACTTTAATGACTTATTTGTGGACTGTTACTTTAATGTGTTATTTGAGGATTATTACTTTTAATGACTTTCTACATTTATACCTTGAATTGTGGGGCATGGGGGCAGGGTGAAGATAATAGGCCTCATATAAACTGTATGAATGCCTCTCCATAGCTGGCAAAGCCTCAAGTGTAGCTATATTTATTTTTCATATTTATATAATTCATACATTTTTATACTGCAGCTGTATTGTATTGTATTGTATTGGACTCCGCTTGCTGTTGTAGTTTTTTCCATATAAATCAGAGGAGGAAGATTAAATCTCCTATAGGTTACGGCTCTCTACGCCACATCAGACCCGCTACCTTCATTGTTCTGTTCAGTCTCGGACCTCCACGAGCGCATCGAACCCGCGAGCCTACGCTCCCACGCGTAAAATGATCTCCGGAACGTTACGTTAGTGTCGTTACAGACGCTCCCCGCAGTTAGGGAGCGCGCCGTGTTCAGTAGGCATGTTTTTAATGTTGCCGTGTTTGGAACAACAAAGCCAAAATGCATTAAACTTTTATACAATTATTTTCCATTCCATAAACAAACAAGACAAGACCAGAATCAGCAGGACAATTAGCACTGTACCTCCCAGTTTACTGTCTGATTAGCTCTAATTATGGAAAAGGTCACTGCAAGCACTTAATTTCCCATGAGCGTCGTAGTGTCCGCTGCCAAAGTCTACTCCATATGATGTTTGTTTGGCCCAACCTATTGGTCTTTTTCCGTTTTAACCCCACGCTCCACCGTAAGACCCCTGCTTCATAACATCATCACACTCCCGCTGTGCCTCATCAGTCTTCCTGTTATCTAACTAAAACAGATCTCAGAGCTGTTTTATATTCAGCCAGACGGTAGTGTTCCCTTTTCATTCGTCATGTATCATGTTTGTAGAGGAAAGCTATAAGGCCCCTGCGTGTGCTGTGCCTTTTTTTGGGAAAATTTGAGGCTCCGTTTCACGGCAGACTTGTTAGTCACGTCTGTATTGCCATTGTGCGACATTCGTGGGAATTCAAACCAAATATAAAAAACCCATCTGCCACAATCCTTATGTATTATTGCGCTGCCTTTTTGGATTTGCACGAGTGGAGTTTATAAAACATAGCGAGACTTTTATATTAGCACGCGAGTACCTGCTGTGTTAAACTAACTGCTCGTGACACTTCGTAGCCTTAGTGGCGTTTCCGCTCTGCTCCTCTGTCAGAAAGCGACGCTTCTACGCGGCACTCACCTCTGGGGCTTCCGCCGTCGCAGTGGCGAACCAATCGTGCGTAGACGGTGAGATAGCGACATCATCATAAATTATGACTTTGGTGCTGCGGGGCTAATCTCTGCCATAGGTGCAACAAACATATGAGGACAAGAAGTTATAAATCATGCCCACTAAATCCACTGGCAGAGTGTTTATGTTGTAAATGTACTGCAGTGCACTCCTGTTATGTTGTGATTATTTCTGCATGCTTCCATCACTGGCCTTAATACACAGGCCCGGTTTCGGCTCTCTGCCCAGGTGATTTACTCCATGTAAAATGTAGTAACAACACCAGGAGATACACTTAGGCTTTTCAGTCCCCTCAACGTATTTCCCCTGGAGTAATCCTGTCAAACGCAGCGGGATGGTTAGTCAAGTGTTGGGCCAGATTTGGGTACCGCAGCACACCATCTGTCACCAGCAGGCTAGGAGTATACGTTCTCTCGGGAAGAGTCTTAATTATCCCTGGCCGCGCACTCCGTGCCTTTGATCCCAGGACCCAGACGTCTTGGGCCGCTGCGCGCGCCACCGACGTTGCGGAGACTCGTGGCCACCCGAAGCCCCCCATGCGCCACAGAGGGGTTTAACCGCAGACATACCTCGCGCTGCAGCTTAAACAAATGCCGCTGTACTACACGTGCATGTGGAAACGCCACGGTCTCCGTGGAAAGGTTTGCATTCCCTTGTTTTGGGTTTATTACCTACTGTAGACGTGCTAGAGGTTGGCCTCCCTGCTAGGAAAAACATTAGAAACTGGGAATTGGGACATCTTGGTTTTGGTCTCCCATCAGGTTACTATTACAGACCATTAGAGACCATCAAAATCCCCACAGATACCATTAGAGTCCAACAGAGCACCACCAGATGACCATTAGAAGCCACTGGATTACCAATAAAGACTATCAGAAACCAGCAGAATCCATCACAAAAACATGAAATTCCATTAAAAACCATTAGGAATTGTCTGATGGTTTTTAATGTTTTTTCTAGCAGGGCTCCCAATGCTGTTTGCACTATAACGCCCACATGGGCTTTCCAGTTTTGTAGCGATACATTTTTCTCATATTGTACAGAGTATGAAAGAACCATGCCTCTTTAGCTCGGGACATTAGAGAACAATGGTTAACTGTAGAAAAGACGCCCGAAGCTGGCGGTTTCCACAATCAGTGACATTGGAATAAGAGATGACTATCTTTGGAGCTTACGGGTCCTTTGATGAAACAGAATGATGATAGTTAGTACTCCGATTTTTTCTTTTTTCTTTCGACGCCTACGGCTTACGCCCACACGTGCACAAACTGTTCGGTCTTTTTTTCCACTGGCTGATCGGTCCTGTTAAAGAGAAGGGCTCCTGATGACGTAAACGGGGCATCGCGCAATGGAGATTGTGCATGCCTTGATGTAGGCACGGCATGGAGCCGAGTTTGTAATTGTTCATGTTGTAATCAATTAAATAGCCTAGTAATAATAAATTATTGCTGCACCATTTAAACCGTAAAGTTAACCATAATAAATAAAATAAGAAAATGTGCAGTGTATTTAAGCCTACGCATCGAACGATACAAAAGGGAGATGTATCAATTGGCTATTAAATTTCTAAGAAACAGAATATTGACAATAAACATATATTAATAATTTAAAGATGTGAATCCGGTGAACCGGTTCTTGGTAATATCGCGCTGCACGCGCTCATCACTCTCAGCTGGTACAAATAGGCTACGCCAACAGCACATGAATTTGAGACGCCAACTGTGAATAAAATGACAACCTTATGCTCCGGTTCACAGTTCAGCAACGCGTTTGTTCGTTAAAACAGGTGAGAATATGCTTATCGCCCACCGACCATCGGTTGAAACAAAATACAATTTTTCCTGTCTTTACAACATTTTCCTTGAAATTATCAAAGCTTTTTTGTCACGATTCCGTCACTTTTCTTTAGGTCTCATTTAACTGATAGAAAAATGTAATGTAAGGTTAGATTACTTGCGGGTGATTATATGCGTATGCTTGTATGCACGATATTCTTTGTTATACTCAGTCGTCGCTGTTGAAGTAGTTTTATTCTTAAAGCTAGATTTGTTTTCAGCTGAACAAAGCCAGTTAAGTCTTTCTCAATAAGCGCTTAGTTTCTGCGGTAATAACTATTTTATTAGAAATTGAAAAATGCAAAACCTGTAGGAAAGCCTCCGGTATTCAGATGTGTCAACATTTTTTCACGAGTCATGGATTTGCAATTATGCATAATGACTTTGTGTATTTGGCTATTTCATATTTATTTATTGAACGGATTCAAATAATTCCACAATAAACCTGACATAGGCATGCATTATTTGGGAATAAAAAGTCCCCTAGCGGTGGGTTTGAAAGGCGTATTCTTTTGTAAATAAATTCTCCAGACGCAGGTCTCTTTACACAAATGACCAAATACCGATGCTCTTCTTAGCATCCTGGCTACTCTCAAATAATACTCCAACTATCATCACTCAAGTGACCTCACAGCAGCCTATTCTCTTTAGTGAAAAGTTAATGCCACCTTTGTCCCCATTATGTAGAACAACTAGAGACGTTACGCACAACTTGTTTCCAAATCGGTTGAATGAAACTGCTAAACTGTGGCAGTGATGTATTCGAAATTCACACCAGAATGGTATTTTACAGAAGGAAGGGTGCACATTTTAAACAGCACTGGTCTTACCTCACCACTCCGTACATTACGAGAATGTTTCCGAGGAGTCCCACCACACAGATGACCGAGTAAAGGGCCGTTATGGATATAGCGATTATTATACCCGTCGCGCTTTTCACCGGGCTCTGTTCCGTGCCGCTTCCGTTCGGCAAGAAGCCCATCGGGTCTTCCTGAAAGCTAACATTGAAGGGGATCACGGAATACAGGTCGGCGAAATCTGCACCGGACACAGTGGACAGCTCCATTGCTCCTGCTCGCGCCCTTGCTCGCTCCTTTTCAGCGCTGAAAACTTGTCACTGGAAAAACACTCACTGGCGACGCTCTGCGCTCCGGGCTGCTAACTTGACTGGAGAGTCGGAACTGATCTGGCGCGCGAGAGGAAAGGAATGAGGAGGTGTGGTGATAGTATCGGGTCAGAGCTCATCTACTTGTCATTGTTGAAACAACGTTTTCGGCGTCCACTGTAACAATGTCCAAATGCAGAGAGGAAGGAATTAAGCTACACAGCCCGTGCAGGATTCGTCTCGTCATGCGGTGAGGTATGAGGTTCAGAATCCCGAGCTCGGGACTGAGCATGAAGTAGCTACTCCCTTCGCGAGAGCAACACTGGTATAAGGACTACGCAGAAAGTTGCGCTCGCTCTCCCAGCGTGTACGCGATGCCGCTGCTGGTCTGGTATCTTATAAAAACCCGTCAGCTCTATCTACGTCAAAGCCGCGTTGTTGGCCAAAAATCAAAAATATGAATGTCAATCAGGCGCCACACAAATGTATTACTTCCACCGCTTTGCCCTGCAACAAAAAACACCCAATGTATACTTCATATTTAGCACCCAGGTATAGCTACAGGAAAAAGCCATTTAAGACCTGTTTCAGTGCGAGCAAGACAAGTGTCAGGTTGAGTCAGGTTTGTTCGTAACACCAGTGATTTCATGTGCTGCGCACATATGCATTACATTTTAATTGTTGTCTGCGATGTCAGGGGTGATTATTAAATGAACAATAGCAACGACTCTTAATCTCGGAGTGATAAACTCAAGCAGACTACCGCCATTTCAGCACAGGGACAGCCGTGAAGGAAAGTTCAGACTACTATTTGTTTTGTGGACATGGGCTCTGGACATATCTCGCACGATTCCGTGCGGTAAATAAGTTTAAATTTGGTGTGTATTTTGAATTCGTGAACTCGAGCGCACGAGCGCATTGGCAATAACAAGGTGATGTGTTGTTTCATATTTTCTTTGTGTGCATATTTTTGTTATTGTAACTCCAGCGTGAGGCGCCCAAGGCGTGGGGAGGGGCTGGTTATAGCCATAGCCTACCTGTGATTAGTATCAGCCTACTCCCAGCCATTTCTGACCGCACTTTTACTGCAGTTAGACAAAAGAACAACGGTATTGTTGATTACGGAGGAAATTGGTTTTGTTAGAAAAGTGGTCGCTCGCGCTCTTACTCAATAAAAAACACAAGTAACAAATGAGTGTGTATCGCGTGCATCATTGGACCCATAACTTCAGGATTTCTTGTTGGTTTTAACTGTACAATAAAGCGACTGACACGCATAGCACGTGCTCTGAGTTTGTATCAAGCATGGGCGTGGAGGCAAGCGAATGCACATGTTTTTTTTTAGCGCGAAACACCTTTCAAATTTACTGTTCAGATTTTAAACGTCTGTATCCTAACTCAAATAATGTTATTAAAATAGTTTTGAAAGCATTGCGTATGGACCGTTCCTATGGAAACACGGGACGCCCCGTTGTATTAGATACACAGTGACCTGGTCATAAAAAAACAAAGGAAATTATTTGCTGTCGCGTTTTTTGATGATTATTGGTAGACATATCGGCTGCTGAAAATGTATGGTCACATTAATGGGGAAACTTACATAATCTTGGACCCTTTCTTCAAGGCAGTCTGCAATTTCAAGTCTGTGAGGTCAGTTAGAAATTATATTTTGAGAGAAAACATAAGCTCTTTAACATGCTAAATGAAACCAGCTTTGGGTGAATAATCCAAGAACAGAAGGATAATTCATTTGTAAGGGATTTGATTATAAATCTTTACATCTGGCTGTTTTGATGCTTGTACCACACGCACATCAACCCCAGTAAACAGAGAAGTGTTTTGTTTGTGAACTGTGAGGTTTGTTTGTGAACTGGGAGGATTGTTTGTGAACTGGGAGGTTTGTGTGGATGTCAATGCAGAGTGTGGATGTTGATACAGAGTGTGGATGTCGATACAGAGTGTAGATGTCGATACAGAGTGTGGATGTTGATACAGAGTGTGGAGAACTCAAACTGTTAGACTGAAATGGATAGCTTTGGAACAGTTGTAATATTTTATCAAAGTTGGCTCCCATTTTGTTTAGGGAAGCTGGTAAATGTAGTTTCCTCACTAATTTCCTGTAGTTTTGCAGCTGATGCCTCCATCCCTTATTTTCACCCAGGAGAAGATTAGCTTTCTTTCACATCTGGTGAATTGTTTTAGTCTGTGATCTGATGCATGGAGAGGGCTGGTGGTTGTGTGGAGTGCGTGGGTGTGGGCGGGGGAAGGAGGTGCTCGTAAAATCATTGGAATCTAATCATGCTGAGAAGCTGGTATACATTATGCATGTCTACCACATTTTCCCAAGTGCACATATGAGCTGTGTGTTCTGCAGAAAACTGTCCTCGATCTCTATCTCTATCCCTCTCCCTCTCCCTCCCTCCCTCTCTCTCCCCCTCCCCCTCTCCTTCTCCCTTTCCCTCTCCCCAGGGCCGTCTTTTGGGGGGGGGGGGGGGGGGGGGGGCAACCGGTGCAACTGCCCCAGGCCCCGCACTTCACATGCCCCTGCGGTGAGAGGGGAAATTAATTTAAATAACAACCATTTCTTTTTTTATTCTGTTTTTTATAAAGTAATATTTATCTAAAATAGCCTATATATCTTCGTGAAGCACACCCGGACACACAGAAATACATTTAGCCTAAATGGTGTTTTGGAAAGTTGACGTTATGTGGGAAGTAGCTATAGGCTTACGCCCCTACGCTGCATAGCTACGTGCAGCTATGAAATTTTCAAGTTCGCTTAAAGTTGTTTTTGAAGTGGCAAGCTCACACAGCAGACACCGAGACGACCTCAGAATGTATGCTACAGCTCGGCAGCGTAAAAAAGAAACAAGAAAAAGAAAAGAGATTAATTAAATGTCAAATTGAAACGTTCCGTGGATAGATTCGTAAAGAAAAACGTGGAGGAGGAAGAGCAGGTCAATGCTGCTGAGGCAAGTGTGCTGTTTTTGGACTGCCCTGCATATTTCAACTCCCTTTCACGTGAATGCGCTCAAGCTAACATTAGCGAAATGCACTTTGCTTTTCTTTTGCTCAATTTCTCCAGTTAACATTTAAAAACGATAATATTGTGGATTGTGGTACGACCATAGCTATGAACCACAAATTGTAGATTGTCCTATTGATTGTGGTGGAGCTAAAAATGAGTCACGATGTTGAACACTTGTAATCTTTTTCATTGTAAAGAAAAAGGCAGGCAGAGGGTGGGATATCATTATAAAGAGAGTAAAAGGCAGGCAGAGGGTGGGATATCATTGTAAAGAGAGGCAAAAGGCAGGCAGAGGGTGGGATATCATTGTAAAGAGAGGCAAAAGGCAGGCAAAGGGTGGGATATCATTATAAAGAGAGCAAAAGGCAGGCAGAGGGTGGGATATCATTGTAAAGAGAGGCAAAAGGCAGGCAGAGGGTGGGATATCATTCAAGTGTCATGAAGCGAAGTGCAACGTCTGACACTGTGACACAAGAAAATGACTCTGCACTGTTAACACGACGAACACATATGTCTTCACAAACATTGTCATAAACGTAGGCCTACTATAATGGGAATAATGATTAGAATCATCCAGAGAAATATGCGTGAAACAATGCTGAATTAAATTCTGGTAGGTGCAACTTGCTGCGATGCATCTCTTAATATTACATTACATTACATTACATTTATTTAGCAGACGCTTTTATCCAAAGCGACGTACAATAAGTGCGTACAGAGACATCATCATCATTACAGAACAGACGAGGCAAAGCACATCCTTTGCATAATGTAGCAGCTATCCCTAGCAATGAACGTTGACTGTAGTTCACAGTAAGCTATGGGCAAATCAGCAACACCACACTTCCATTCCAAATACTATTATAAACTATACTATTATAAACCATTCAAAATACTATTATAAACTATGCTATTATAAACCATTCCAAATACTATTATAAACTATACTATGATAAAACATTCCAAATACTATTATAAACTATAATAACAGACAGGAAAACACAGGGAACAGGGAGCTGATATTCCTAGGTGAGGATATCAGTCAAGGTGGAGTCTGAAGAGGTGTGTCTTCAGGCCTCGACGGAATGCAGGCAGGGTTGGAGTAGAACGTAGGGGAATGGGAAGTTCATTCCACCACTGAGGTGCTAATGTGGAAAAACTTCGCAGTCGGGACAAGCGAGAGCCTTTGACACGGAGGGGGGGAAGTGCCAGTCGCCCTGCTGTAGAAGAGCGAAGTGGTCGAGCAGGAACATAGTTCTGGATTAAGTCCTGCAGGTAGGCGGGGCCTGTCCTATTGGCTGCAGTGTAGGCCAGGGTCAGAACTTTGAACCTGATCCTGGCTGCAACTGGCAGCCAGTGGAGAGACCTCAGCAGGGGGGTTACGTGGGAAAATTTCGGGAGGTTGAACACAAGCCGGGCAGCTGCATTCTGGATGAGTTGAAGAGGCAGAATGGCGCAGGCCGGTAGGCTTGCGAGCAGGGAGTTGCAGTAGTCCAGGCGTGAGGTGACCATGGTCTGGACAAGAAGCTGGGTGGAGTAGGTGGTCAGGTACGGTCGAATCCTCCTGATGTTGTACAGGAGGAACCTGCAGGACCGTGCCGTCGCCCTGATGTGCTCTTTGAAGTCCAGCCGGTCGTCCAGGACCACCCCCAGGTTCCTTGCAGAGCGGGAGGCAGCCACCACGGTCCCATCAACGGTGATGGAGAGGTCATGTAGTGGGGAGGTCTTGTACGGCATGAAGAGGAGCTCTGTCTTGTCAAGGTTGAGCTTCAGGTGATGGGTAGCCATCCACTCAGAGATGTCAGTCAGACAAGCAGATATCCTCTCCTTAACCTGTGGGGTAGAGGGAGGGAAAGAGAGGAAGAGTTGAGTATCATCAGCATAGCTATGGTATGAGAAGCCATGTGAATGGATTACTGAGCCAAGAGACTTAGTATACATAGAGAACAGCAGAGGACCCAGTACAGATCCCTGCGGGGACTCCTGTAGACAGGGACGGGGAGCAGAGACGGAACCCTTCCAGGAGACTTGGTAGGATCTATCAGTGAGATACGATACAAAACCAAGAGAGGGCAGTTCCAGAAATGCCCATCTCAGCGAGTGTGGGAGATCAGGAGTTTGTGGTTGACCGTGTCGAATGCCGCAGACAGGTCAAGGAGAATCAGAACAGAGGAGAGGGAGGAGGCTCTAGCAGTGGCGAGTGCCTCAGTCACAGCCAGGAGAGCAGTTTCGGTGGAATGGCCGGTTCTGAAGCCAGACTGATGCGGGTCAAGCAGGTTGTTCTGGTGGAGAAAAACAGACAGTTGGTTAAGGACAGCACGTTCAATTGTTTTGGACAGGAAGGGCAAGAGAGATACAGGACGGTAGTTCCTGACATCAGCGGGATCTAAGCTAGGTTTTTTAAGGAGTGGGGTTACACGGGCAGTTTTAAAGGCAGCAGGAACATGGCCACAGATTAGGGAGGTGTTAATAACGGAGGACAGATATGGAAGGAGCTCAGCAGATATAGACTGGAGGACTGCTGAAGGTATGGGGTCTAGTGGACAGGTGGTTGCGCGCTGGCGCGTCACCAGCTCGAGCACATCGGAGTCCTTCAGAGTCTTGAAGGACGACAGTGTAGCGATGGGTTCAGTATGGGGGATGTGGGGTGTCACCGGATGCGTGAAGGAGTTCCGGATCGCAGCCCACCTTCCCCTCAAAGTGGGTCAGGAAGTCATCTGCAGAGAGGGAGGAGGGTGAAGGGGGTGGAGGGGGGGTGAGCAGGGAGGAGAAGGTGGAAAAGAGTTTACGTGGGTTAGATAGACATGTATCAATTTTCAACTGGAAAAATGAAGTTTTAGCTGAAGTGGTTGCAGCTGTGAAGGCTGCCAGCAGAGTGTGGTAGGAGGCCAGGTCATCTGGGGATCTGGATTTCCTCCACTTTCTCTCAGCGGCTCGTAGCATGGTTCTGCTGGATCTGAGAGAATCCGTCAGCCACGGGGGGGGGGTGATAGTCGGGCTGGTTTGGAGACAAGAGGGCATAGTTTGTTGAGAGACTGAGAGAGGCATGAGTTAAACACAGAGGTGGCAACATCAATGGGCATTTTAGCAAAGGTAGCAGGAGGAGGAAGTGCAGAGAGAGCAGAAGTAGTGAGAGAGGAGTGTGAGCGGGTGCGGAGATTTCTCCTGAACATAACAGCGGGTGGGTTGTTAGCGGATTTGAGGGAGAGTGGGCAGGAGAGAGAAAATGAGATAAAGAAATGGTCCGATAAGTGGAGGGGGGTCACCGTGAGTTCAGATGTGGCGCAACTCCTGGTGAGTACAAGGTCCAGTTGGTTACCACCATTGTGGGTGGCAGGCGATGGGGACTGGGTGAGGGCAAAGGACTGGAGGAGTGAGGTGACACTGGATAGCTGGGCACTGTCTGGTTGGAGGTTGAAGTCTCCCAGTAGGATTACTGGGGTACCATCCTCAGGGAAGGAGCTCAGGAGAGTGTCCAGTTCATCCAGGAAAGCGCCGAGCGGACCTGGGGGGCGATAGAGAACAACAATGTTAAGTGCAGATGGGTGAGTTACAGTGACTGCATGAATATGCTGTCAGTATTTATAAACTTTTATTTATACGTATATCCCACCCTCTGCTTGCTTTTTACCTGTCTTTACAATGAAAACGCTTCAACACTGAACTTTTGCAATTATTTTATGGTCCACCTCAATGAATATAACAATCTACAATTCATGGTTCATAGCTATGATCGTATCACAATCCACAGTATAATTGTTTTAATTTTAATTGGAGAAATTAAGCAAAAGTGTGACAAGTTGTTATCGTTAATTAAAATATTTTAATTCAAGGGCAGAGTGATGGCATAGCCTAGGCTACTAATTATTCAATTGGTTGGTTGTATATGGTTGGTTTGTGTGATGTCATAGCCTGTAAATCCTTCATTCATAGTTACATAGTTATATAATAGATACTATTTAAGCCTATGAAAGGATAGCTATGATGTCATCGTGTTAACAGCTGGGCCCCGCGTAGGTTGACTCGCCCCGGGCCCCGCCCATCCTTGAGACGGCCCTTGCCTCTCCCTCTCCCTCCCTCCCTCTCTCTCCTCCCCCCTCTCCCTCCCTCTCCTCTCCCTCCCCCTCTCCCCTCTCCCTCCTCCCTCTCTCTCCCTCCCCCTCTCCCTCTCCCTCCCTCTCTCTCCCTCCCCTCTCCCTCTCTCTCCCTGCCCCTCTCCCTCCCTCTCTCTCTCCCTCTCCCTCCCTCCCTCTCTCCCTCCCTCTCTCTCCTCCCCCTCTCCCTCCCTCCCTCTCTCTCTCCCTCCCTACCTCTCTCTCCCTCCCCCTCTCCCTCTCCCTCCCTCTCTCTCCCTCCCCTCTCCCTTTCTCTCCCTGCCCCTCTCCCTCCCTCTCTCTCCCTCCCTCTCTCCCTCTCCCTCCCTCCCTCTCTCCCTCCCCTCTCTCTCCCTCCCCCTCTCCCTCCCTCCCTCTCCTCTCTCCCTCCCTCTCTCTATCCCTCCCTCCCTCTCCCTCTCCCTCTCCCTCTCCCTCTCCCTCTCCCTCTCCCTCCCTCTCCCTCTCTCTCTCTCTCTCTCTCTCTCTCTCTCTCTCCCTCTGCCGGTGTCAGCGGTCTCTATAGCCAGGCTGTGCTCACTGAGTCAGTGTTTTTCTGGATTTGCAGTGTTTTTTCTGTGAATTTTTCACTGTGGTCAGATAATCTGCCACAGTGTATTCTCGTTTTAGGGCCAAATAACATGTCAGTTTACTTTGATGTTTTGTTTGATTTTCCCGATGGTCAATATAATTTTGTTTGTGTTTTGTTATGATTTGGTTGATTCTAATTGGTTCAGTTGGAATGTAGCTGTCCTGAGGCTGGATGCTGTTAGTGGGGGTTAGTGAACTGAGGCCTCAGGACCAGCTGAGTGAGGGGACTCTTCTTGGGCTCAGTTCTTGGCATTTCAGGGCCTTGTAATGGTATGAGTGGTGGGTCTCTGTCTTTTAGGTGTTTCCAGATTTGATGGCTCTTTTTTGGATGTTAATGAGTAGCGGATATTGGCCTAATTCTGCCCTGCATGCATTGTTTGGTGTTTTTCTCTGCACATGGAGGATATTTTTCCAGAACTCTGCATGCAGAGTATTTTTACAGAACTATCCCTCTCCCCTCCCTCCCTCCCTCCCTCTCTCCCTCTCTCCCTGGGTGTGGAAAGGACATTTCTCCAAGCCTGTAAATATAAACTGCATCTCAACCCCCCTCCCCATCTGTGGAATGTGTTTCTTACTTTCACATTTTGTCACTAAGTTTCAGGATCTTAAAATTTACAAGACAGTTACCCGCTATTGCCAGGGATCCCCATCGACTTTTAGCGAGCCTCTTATTCAAAGGGCAGGCCAACTGTCAGTCTGGCGGGAACCCAAAACGCACTGACGGTAGGCCTGCTGCCAGTCAGAAGCTCCAGCTTGTTCTGGAACCTGTTATTGGGGCCTAACATCACTAAAGCAGATCTGGAGAGAAAATTAAACATTAATCATCCGCCAAGCACATACTGTATGTTAAACAGAGCATCTTACTTAAAAGATACTCTCAGCATAACCCAGAGTATCTTGTGAGTAGTAGGACTGTCAATTAGACTAAAAATATGTTTCAATATTGTATTAAAAAAAAAAAATTTGAATTTGTTCAAATATTTATTGCAAAATTTGCATGAAAATGTCAAAATCATTAAATACTCTTGTGAGCTTCTTGTTATGCATGTTACATCCTCAAGGGGGGAGCAAGAAGGCAGACACAATGGTAAAATAAGGTATGATATGTATTTTTTTAAAATAAATTATGCCACTTGATTTTTAAAGTGCATAATAAGTAAGTTTGGCAAATTGAAACAATCATAGAGTAGTACACGACAAAACTAACAATGAACTGAGTAACATTTAGGTATTTCCGGAAATACTGAACAAAAGAATGAGCGAGCCAAACAATGACTGGAGCCAAAAGATCCGGCTCACCAATAGAACGGAGGTTCACATCACTAATTCCAATCCAGTGTGTGAGTGTGAGAGAGCTGTTCTGTGATTGGCCAGTTTAAGCAGCTATGCAGTATTTAAAAAACGGGATCATTCAGAAGCAAGCGTTAAGGTTAGATTTTCAGCACACATGTGATTACATATTCAAACATTTGAATGTTTATTTCAATTTGAATGTTTACCCAAATATAAAATTTTTACATGTTTCTACATACTCACCAAAAATGTACATTTGAAAAAAATCAACAAAGTTGATTCTCCAAAGAAAAAAAAAATCTCCAAAGAATAGCGGATTGCACTGTTTTCTGGTGTTTATGTGGCGGGGAGATCCACTGGCAGTACCCAGAAATGCATCAGCTCTGTGTGCAATTACAGAGCTGCCTCCTAGGTGACACGTAGATCAATGCATTAAATGATCTTCTGTAACGATAATGCCCGTTTCCTGGTAAATATGGCCCGGGGAAACTCAATTAAATATTTAGCAGGAATATGATGAGGAACATTATTTGATATTACTGCAGGCACCACCCCCCTCTCTTAACTCTGATTGAGACGGGCACTTTCACCATCAATATTATTTATTAGGTTTTGCAAAATGGTGTGAAATCCCATTTTTGACCTTTTGGTTATTTTCACATTACAAAATAAATCTTTTCCATGTGATATGGGCAGAGTGAGAATGAGATGGGGTTCAGGTTAATGTAATCCCTCCTTTTCAATTTGTGTCTTATTTATTCTCTTGGCTTTCTGATTAAATTTGATTTGGGTATAATAATTATATTATAATTAAGAGCTGGTGTGACATCCACTCTATCTCCCGTTTACTGTGATCACATGGTTATGCTCGATAATCTCCTTTGCTTCAATTTGCTATGTTATTCATTTATTTGTTAATTAATTCATGAAATAATTAATAAAAGCAAACATAATGAGGAAGGACGGTCTATTGGCCCATAATGCTGTTTTAGCAGGGTGCTGGTTTTTCCACAAGAAGAAGCTCATTAACAACGCTAATTAAAATAAAAATCTTAAAAAAAAAAAAATGACACCCCGAATGAACATTTATAATTCAGTGAATCAGCACTTTTTCCGTAAAACTAATTTCCTGCCTGTTTTCCCTTGAGGTTGTCTCAGTACAGGACAGTAGGTTGTACTAATCAGGACAGTAGGTTATACTAATCAGGACAGTAGGTTATACTAATCAGGACAGTAGGTTGTACTAATCAGGACAGTAGGTTATACTAATCAGGACAGTAGGTTGTACTAATCAGGACAGTAGGTTATACTAATCAGGACAGTAGGTTATACTAATCAGGACAATAGGTTATAATCAGGAAAGTACAGTGGATTATATAGTTTATAATCAGCACAGTAGATTTTATATAGTTTATATTTAGACAGTACAATAGGCTTTTATACAAAGTCGGTTATATTCAGGGCAGTAAAGTAGATGTTATATCTCTTATATTCTGGTCAGTACAGTAGACTTTACATCGCTTATCTAAAAAATCTACTTTACTTACCTGCACTCTGTAGCATTAGCTCACCAGCTTTATAGCAAGCATTGCCGTAAGCAGCCCCACTGCCTGTCAGGGGCATTGCCGTAAGCAGTCCCACTGCCTGTCAGGGGCATTGCCGTAAACAGCCCCACTGCCTGTCAGGGGCATTGCCATAAACAGCCCCACTGCCTGTCAGGAGCATTGCCGTAAGCAGCCCCACTGCCTGTCAGGAGCATTGCCGTAAGCAGTCCCACTGCCTGTCAGGGGCATTGCCATAAACGGCCCCACTGCCTGTCAAGAGCATTGCCATAAACAGCCCCACTGCCTGTCAGGAGCATTGCCATAAACAGCTCCACTGCCTGTCAGGAGCATTGCCATAAACAGCCCCACTGCCTGTCAGGAGCATTGCCATAAACGGCCCCACTGCCTGTCAAGAGCATTGCCGTAAACAGCCCCACTGCCTGTCAAGAGCATTGCCATAAACAGCCCCACTGCCTGTCAGGAGCATTGCCATAAATGGCCCCACTGCCTGTCAAGAGCATTGCCGTAAACAGCCCCACTGCCTGTCAAGAGCATTGCCATAAACGGCCCCACTGCCTGTCAGGAGCATTGCCATAAACGGCCCCACTGCCTGTCAGGAGCATTGCCGTAAGCAGCCCCACTGCCTGTCAGGAGCATTGCCGTAAGCAGCCCCACTGCCTGTCAGGGGCATTGCCATAAACGGCCCCACTGCCTGTCAAGAGCATTACCGTAAACGGCCCCACTGCCTGTCAAGAGCATTGCCGTAAACAGCCCCACTGCCTGTCAGGAGCATTGCCGTAAACGGCCCCACTGCCTGTCAAGAGCATTGCCGTAAACAGCCCCACTGCCTGTCAGGAGCATTGCCGTAAGCAGCCCCACTGCCTGTCAGGAGCATTGCCATAAACGGCCCCACTGCCTGTCAAGAGCATTGCCGTAAGCAGCCCCACTGCCTGTCAGGGGCATTGCCATAAACGGCCCCACTGCCTGTCAAGAGCATTGCCGTAAACGGCCCCACTGCCTGTCAAGAGCATTGCCATAAACAGTCCCACTGCCTGTCAGGATGGTTCAGAAACTCAGAGCTAATTTGCATGATGTGCAAAAATTGATCATCCTTCAGCCTTCCTGTTAATGGCCCCACTGGGGTCAGATCGTCTTTACCCCTCACCAAGTAGCACCCCATGTTGCTGCTACGTATCAATAATCAATAAATAATTAACTGCAAGGTATGGTATATTAATTAGCATGGTTATTCATGCACTATTATCATAAGAGTGATTAAATATTAACATGCAATCACTCACAGGGAATTTCCGTCTCTCGCGGGGGGGGGTGGGGGGGGTGGGGGGGGGTTTGTGGGATTGGACTGCAGGCGGGGGGGTTGGACCGCAGCCTAAATTTGATTACATCTTTTTCTCCTCCCTCAATCTTCAGTTGTTCGCACTCTTATCTCCAGGACAGGTCGAACCCCACGCGGTTTCCTAATTCATAGAGGGGAAAAGGACAAAGGATGCCGGCTCAAACCTTTCTGCAAACAGGCCCCTGTGGTTGGAACTGCTCACCAATTGCAATCGGCCATTTTGGCTCAGGGTGCTGCTGTGGAAATGACAGACTGACTGGGAGACTGTATCTGGAGTTGGAGCACTGAACCAGGAAGCCTCCAGCACAGAGCCCTCCTTTACTCTCTCTCTTCTCTCTCTCTCTTTCTTTTCTCTCTGTGTAATGTGATGAAGGCTAATATTAATTATGTTATTATTATTATTGATATGATTAATATTAGTTTGAGTTCTGGAATATGCTTGGTCTGTTGAGGTAGACAGATTTATCTTCTTTGTTTTCAAATGACTTAAGTGACAATATTTCAGAGCATTAACACACACACACACACACACACACTTGGTAAGTAGTCTCTGTTACACACACTTAAATTAGCATTTAGCTGCTGCTCTTATCCAGAGCCAACGGTGGGTACAGTGTGGTCTGACGGGGCTTTTAGACGGTACGGGAGCAGGCTGGGGGCAGAGTATGGGAGCAGGCTGTTTGGGGCAGGCTGTTGGGGGCAGAGAGCAGGTGGCTGGCACTGAGGATACTCCTCCAGATGGAGCAGAGATGAATGAGCCAGCGGGGGGGCTAGCGCTGGTGCTACAGGTCCAGATGGGTCGTTTGTGCGCGTCAGGCACGCTTAACGTGCCCCTCCCCATATGCTCTCCCTTCCATGTATACAAACACAGAATGCAGACAGTGACTCACTGCTGTGCGAGAGAGAGACTGGGCCTCGCAAAGGGCCAGCCCAGGCCAATTCTGATTGGCCGAGAGAGAAATGGCTTCTTCTGATGCCCAACATTAAAAAAATAAATAAATCAGACTGTGATATTTCAAATATTTATGTCACCTATATTTATGTAGCCAATGCTTCCTGAAGCAGATATTTTTGGCTGCTGTAGTTAGATGGATAGTGGATAGATATGCATGTTACATTACATTACATTAGTCATTTAGCAGACGCTTTTATCCAAAGCGACATACAATAAGTGCATACAGAAACGTCATCGAAGTCACTACAGAACAGATAAGACAAAGCACATCCTTCCCATAATGTAGCAGCTATCCCTAGTAATGAACATTGACTGTAGTTCACAGTAAGCTGTGGGTAAATCAGATATACTACAATTCTATTCTAAATACTATTATAAACTATAACAAACAGACAGGAAAACACAGGGAACTAGTACCATGAGGTCCTAGATTAGAATATCAGTCAAGGTGGAGTCTGAAGAGGTGTGTCTTCAGGCCACGACGGAACGCAGGCAGGGTTAGAGTAGAACGTAGGGGAATGGGAAGTTAATTCCACCACTGAGGAGCTAGGGTGGAAAAGCTCCGCAGTTGGGACGAGCGAGAGCCGTTGACACGGAGGGGAGGAAGTGCGAGTCGCCCTGCTGTAGAAGAGCGAAGTTGTCGAGCAGGAACATAGTTCTGGATTAAGTCCTGCAGGTAGGTGGGGCCTGTCGTATTGGCTGCAGTGTAGGCCAGGGTCAGAACTTTTAACCTGATCCTGGCTGTAAATGGCAGCCAGTGGAGTGACCTCAGCAGGGGGGTTACATGGGAAAATGTCGGGAGGTTGAACACAAGCCAGGCAGCTGCATTCTGGATCAGTTGAAGAGGCAGAATGGCGCAGGCTGGTAGGCTTGCGAGAGGGAGTTGCAGTAGTCCAAGCGTGAGGTGACCATGGTCTGGACAAGAAGCTGGGTGGAGTAGGTAGTCAGGTACGGTCGAATCCTCCTGATGTTGTACAGGAACCTGCAGGACCGTGCCGTTGCCCTGATGTGCTCTTTGAAGTCCAGCCGGTCATCCAGGACCACCCCTAGGTTCCTTGCAGAGCGGGAGGCAGCCACCACGGTCCCGTCAACGGTGATGGAGAGGTCATGTAGTGGGGAGGTCTTGTATGGCATGAAGAGGAGCTCTGTCTTGTCAAGGTTGAGCTTCAGGTGATCTATTTCATGTTCTGTGAAATGCAGGCTGTTACCTCTGTGCTCCAGTCAGAGCCCTTTCTAGGAGCAGCAGGTATATCTGTGTTATTTTTAACAGCCCTATTTCATGGTTAGGTGTGCAATGTAATTCAGTAGCAGCAGCAGTGTTGTTGGGCCTATGGTGACTGTGGTGGAGACTGGATTCCCCACAGGCTGAGTGCTGAATCTAGGATTTGCTGGAGATAAATGGAACCTGTCCTTTCTCTGGAGGAAATCCGGGGTGCTTTAAGGGTTACCTGGTGGTATTGACATCGTACTGCCCACAGCCCCGCCCTCTCACCCACAGCCCCGCCCTCACACCCACAGCCCCGCCCCATCACCCACAGCCCCGCCCTCTCACCCACAGCCCTGCCTTCACACCCACAGCCCCACCCTCTCACCCACAGCCCCGCCCCTCACCCACAGCCCCGCCCCTCACCCATCCGGAGGTTTTATCTGATTGATGCTCTCGGTTCCCGTCGTTTCTGCCTTTTAACTCCAGGAGGAAAAGAAAAAATAAATAAATAGCGTGTGAGTCAACAGCCAATAAAACACAAAAACAGCCAAGCAAACACTCCTTTAGGCCAGAGGAGTCAGGCCAGTTCTCTCAGCCCAACGATGTTGTCTACAGCAGCTCCAGCTGGTCACTTTCATTTCACCCTCAAACTCAACCTGGGTCATTTTGGGTCATGTTTCTACTCCAGTGGAATTTAGCTACTGGAATTCTGAGGAAAAAGAATGTCTCAGGAACCAACCTTTGCACACCTGAGTATCAGTACACCTACATGTGTGTGCTTTTGCACATCGACAGCCTCATAACAAAAGTGCCTAAGTCATTTTTTGGACATTTTGAGATTTTCTGCCTAAATCACTTGATTTATCATTCGTCAACAGTGTAAAAATGCTCTCAAGTCACTGCAGGTCGCTTTGCACTTCCTGAACCACTTTATGCTATGTTCAATGATTTGCAGTCAATGAAGCACGTCTTGCCTCAACACTGTCACCATTATTTTGACAGCTTACCCCATTTGGAAGCATAAATCTGCCTAGGAAGTGTCAAATTTGATACTTTCTCTGTACCAGTAGATACTTGACATCAGTGGATTCTCGACTTTTGCCTAAGTCATGTATATAAATGCCTAAGTCCCACTCAGTTTTCAATATTTTTTTCATCATTAGCCATTATGTAATCATAATACAAAGTCACATGATCTGTATTTCATTTAGCAGCCATTGATATGTGTTTGTAAAAGAAAGAGTTCATAAATACTCATTGACGTAGAATTGCAGCAGTCCTTTGCCTTTTTCTCAAAACTACAAAAAATGACTTAAGCACTTTTGTTATGAGGCTGTCGACATGCTTTCATGCAGGAGTATGGTAACGACACTAAACACTAAAATGGTTCATGATTGCTGTTTGAAGTTCCTGCAAGTCATTTTTAGGAGAGGTTAAAACTGTTACCATGGTAGCGTTGGGTGATGAATTATTGGGTGCGTCTTCTAGAGGAACGTGGCAGCGAGCAGCAGAGATGAAACTTCAGTGTTACGAACCCGGAACGAGACGAACCCAAGTGCAACGACCAGGAGACAGATTCACAAAAGGGGGGGTTTATTAAATTAAGTGTTGGGGTAGTCCCAACACTGTACAGAAAAGGCAATACACAATATTACGCTGGAACAGCAAGGAAGCCCGGGACGGGCTGCTCCAAGCCGGAGCTGGGCTGGCAGGTCTGGAACGTTCGTTCCAAGCCGGAACTGGACTGGACTGGAACTGGACCGGGAGGTCCACTTTGGGAATCAGGATCTGGAACGGAATGTTCCAAACCGGAACTGGACTGGAACTGGACCGGGAGGTCCACACTGGAATCAGGATCTGGAACGGGTGTGTTCCAAACCGGAACTGGACTGGACTGGAACTGGACCGGGAGGTCCACACTGGAATCAGGGTCTGGAACGGATTTGTTCCAAACCGGAACTGGACTGGACTGGAACTGGACCGGGAGGTCACACTGGAATCAGGGTCTGGAACGGATTTGTTCCAAACCGGAACTGGACTGGACTGGAACTGGACCGGGAGGTCCACACGGGAAGCAGGGTCTGGAACGGATTGTTCCAAACCGGAACTGGACTGGACAGGTAGGTGCACGGCTCACACCTGGACTGGACTGGACTAGCTGGGGAGCGGCTCACTACGGCAGGACAGGAACTGGACCGGAATGACTGCACCGGTACAGAACAAAACAAAGCAGGTGGGGTTAGTGCAAGGGAAGGCACGGAAATGACCGGGAGGTTCTCACGGAGGTGCAGGGCTTGAGAGGTAGGTGGTTGGTGAAGCACGGCAGGGCTGGGTAGTGTGGCGTAGCTGCGGTAGGTCCGGAAGGAGCTGACTGGTCTCCAGAGCTCCCGGAACCGTAACCGAAGAACTAGTTGGCTTCTTCGGCCGGACAGGAACAACTGGAGGGTAGCCAGGTAACACGCCAACCCGGAGCCTACACGAGCTGGAGGTGGAGGTACCGCAACACACACAACGAAAACGGGGGGAAACGAACACTGCCACGGGAGAATGGGAGCTGGGTTAGATGGAGGAGAGGGGAAACAGGTTAGCTGCATGCACAACAAGAAATGACTTGGAGGATAACTACCAGACTGTAGTTAGGAGCGGAACTCTAGCTGCAAGGGGATAATATCCCACAACCAAGCGAGTAGTTCTTTGAACGCGACCAGGCAAACAACGAGCATTAACACCGCGTGACGATAGTTAACGAACTGGCGCCGACTGGCAGCCAGCCGAAGGAATAAATAGTGAGGTTAATGACAGAACTAAACAAGGAACAGGTGTGGAAAATAAACGGGAGTGATTAAGAAACACCAGGTGAGGAAATGCATGCAACGAGGGGGGACGGAGTGAAAAGGCGGAAGTAAGACAACCAGACGAACAAGACAGAGAAGGAAACGCCCAGACCGCAGCAGCGGGGAAAACACGGACAAAAGGATCCAACATGACACGGAGGGAAAACAGGAATATACAGAAAACGAACAGGAAGGGAGCGGAACATTACAGTACCCCCCCCTCAACGTACGCCCCCTGGCGTACCTGGCGGCCTGGTCTTGAGAGGGAAGCGACTGTGGAAATCCTGGATCAATGATTGATCCAGGATGAGGCTCCTGTGGAGCCACGACCGCTCCTCAGGACCATACCCCTCCCAGTCCACGAGGTATTGAAAACCCCGACCCTTACGGCGGATGTCGATAATGCGGTCCACCGTGTAGGCCGGGGCGTTGTCGATGACCCGGACAGGTGGAGGAGGGAGGGTAGGGGCACTGAGGGGGCTGGAGGCGACAGGCTTGATCTGTGACACATGAAAAACGGGGTAGACCTTGAGGGAGGAAGGGAGGGAGAGTTTAACGGAAACCGGGTTAATGAGACAAACAACAGGGAAGGGACCAATAAACCGGGGCCGAAGTTTCTTAGAGGAGGAGGGAAGGGAAATGTTGGATGTGGAAAGCCAGACCTGCTGCCCGGCTCTGTATTTAGGGGCTGCGGTCCTGTGCAGGTCCGCCAGACGTTGAGAACGGGAATTAGAACGCAGGAGTGCGGTGCGTGCAAGTCTCCACATGCGTTTGCACTTGAGGATGTGGGACTTAACGGAGGGGACTGCTACCCTCGGCCTCCTGGGCCGACAGGAGAGGGGGTTGGTAACCTAATGAGCACTCGAACGGGGACAACCCTGTAGACGCACTCTTAAGGGAGTTATGGGCGTACTCTACCCAGGGAAGAAAACGGCTCCAGGAGGCGGGATTGCGTGCAGTGACGCACCGCAGGGCGGCCCCCAGGTCCTGGTTCGCCCTCTCTGCCTGGCCGTTAGACTGGGGATGAAAACCAGACGACAGACTGGCCGAGGCCCCCAGGGCTACACAGAACGCCTTCCACACCTGGGAGGAGAATTGGGGCCCACGGTCCGACACAATGTCGGATGGGATCCCGTGCAGCCTGACCACCTGTGACACCAGGAGCTCCGCAGTTTCGAGGGCGGACGGGAGCTTAGGGAGGGGAACAAAGTGAACCGCCTTGGAGAACCGATCCACAATTGTCAGAATGACGGAGTTGCCCTCTGACAATGGCAGACCGGTGACGAAGTCAACGCCAATGTGGCTCCAAGGACGGCCCGGGACAGGGAGGGGAAGGAGAAGACCAGAGGGAGGCTGGTGGGAAGCCTTGCTCCTGGCGCACACCGCGCAGGCCAGGACAAAAGCACGGGTATCCTCCTTGAGCGTGGGCCACCAAAAACTCCTCCTGACGAGGGTGGTCGTTCTGGCAACACCTGGGTGACACGCCAGACAGGAGGCGTGAACCCACTCAAGGACCTGGGAGCGGACGGAGTTGGGAACAAACAGGGAGGAGTTAGGGTTACTACGGGGGTCAGGGTGGGAAGTCTGGGCGGACCTCACAACCTCCTCAATCGTCCAGGAGACCGCAGCCACCATACAGGAAGCCGGTAGAATAGGCTCGGGGTCAGCAGGACTGGAGGGAAGGGAAAAAACACGGGATAATGCATCCGCTTTGATATTGCGGGAACCGGGGCGGAAGGACACAGAAAAATTAAATCGGGCAAAGAATAATGACCACCTAGCCTGTCTGGCATTAAGCCTCTTAGCAGACTTTAGATAAATAAGGTTTTGGTGGTCAGTTAAAACAATAAAGGGGTTACCTGCCCCCTCCAGCCAGTGGCGCCACTCCTCAAGAGCCAGCTTGATGGCCAGAAGCTCCCGATCCCCGACATCATAGTTCCGCTCGGCGGAGGACAGCCTCCGGGAGAAGAAAGCACAGGGATGGAGCTTGTTGTCCAAGGCGGCTCGTTGGGACAGAATGGCCCCCACGCCGGTGTCGGAGGCATCCACCTCAATCGTAAATTGGCGAGTGGGGTCAGGGTGACAAAGAATAGGGGCCGAGGAAAACCGAGCCTTAAGGCGTTCAAACGCGAGCTGGGCCTCGGAGTTCCAACAAAAAGAAAAAGCAGTGGAGGTGAGTTTGGTTAGGGGAGCAGCAATGACACTGTAATTACGGATGAACCTACGATAAAAATTGGCAAAACCAAGAAACTGTTGCAGGTGCTTACGAGAGGTGGGTTGGGGCCATTCTGTCACCGCCTTGATTTTGGCGGGATCCGCCCGGATGCTGCCCTCCTCGATGATGAAGCCGAGGAACGGGACTGAGGAGACGTGGAAGGAGCACTTCTCTGCCTTAACGAAGAGCTGGTTTTCAAGCAGGCGCTGGAGAACCTCCCGGACATGGAGAATGTGCTCCTGGGGGGACTTAGAAAAAATCAAAATATCATCGATATACACGAAAACAGTCTTCCCCAACAGGTCTCGCAGGACGTCATTCACCATGCCCTGAAAGACTGCCGGGGCGTTAGTAAGGCCGAAGGAGACCACCAGGTACTCGTAGTGGCCCAACGGGGTATTGAAGGCAGTCTTCCATTCATCCCCCTCCCGTATACGCACCAAGTGGTACGCATTACGGAGGTCGAGCTTGGTGAAAATGACGGCCTGCGAGAGGGGTTCAAAGGCAGTGTTAATAAGGGGAAGAGGATATTTGTTGCGGATGGTAATTTGATTGAGCCCCCGGTAGTCGATGCAGGGCCGTAGTGAGCCGTCCTTTTTCCCCACAAAAAAGAACCCAGCACCAACAGGAGAGGAGGAAGGGCGGATGATGCCCGAGGCGAGGGACTCATGAATATACTCCTCCATGGAGAGTTTCTCCGGACCCGACAGACTGTAGAGACGACCAGACGGAAGCTTGGCTCCCGCCAGCAGGTCAATGCAACAATCGTAGGGTCGGTGAGGAGGTAGGGACAGAGCGCGTGATTTTGAAAAGGTAAGGCAGAGGTCGTGATATTGCTTGGGAACGTTGGACAGATCGGGTTCGGGTAGGTTGGTGCTGGAATTCTTGGATCCCGGAGGGGGGAGAGCGGAACGAAGACAGCTAGCCAGACAGTGACCACTCCACGCCAGGATACGACCGGCTTGCCAGTCGATGTGAGGGTTGTGAAGGCGGAGCCAGGTCTGACCCAAAACTATGGAGGATTGTTTAGAGTTGATGAGCAGAAGTTGAATACTCTCCCGATGATTGCCGGATAAAACGAGCTGTACTGGAACGGTGGAGTGGGTGACTAACCCCAGACTCCTACCGTCTAAGGCAAAAGCAGTAATGGGAGAGGGTAGCAGTTCCGTGGGGATGCCGGGCCCTCCTGGCGAAGGTGATGTCCATGAAGTTAGCGTCGGCACCAGAGTCGATAAGGGCCGACGAGACTTCGGACTTGTCCCTCCAAAGGAGAGTGGCCTTGAAGACAAGGCAATTCTGAGCTGCATGGCAAGGTATGATTGGGCTCGTCAGTACGCCCAGTTTAACTGGCGAGCCTACTCTTTTGGGCGAATGAGGCATGAGGCGATCTGGTGGCCTGGTTTGCCACAGTAAAAACAGGATCTAGATCGCAGGCGACGTTGGCGCTCCTCGGCGTTGACCGCAACTCTGCCCAGTTGCATGGGCTCTTCCTCAGAGACCCCAGACGCCGCTCTGGATCCAGAGGCAGAAGGGTGTGAGCGTATGTGTTGCTGATGCTGATGACCGGAGTTCCCCCCTCGCTCACGGGCCCGGATACGGAGACGGTTGTCAATAGCGATGGCCAGGCTAATAAGGCAAGTGAGTGACGTGGATTCTTCGCGGGTGGCAAGTTGGTCCTTTAACTCTTCGCTCAGCGCCTGGCGGAAAGCCCCCTGAAGGGCGGTGTCATTCCATCCGGACTCCGCTGCGAGGGTACGGAATTGGATTGCCATTTCAGCAACGCTACGGCTTCCTTGACGGACCTGAAGTAGGCGTTGAGTTGCGTCTCGCCCACAGGTAGGGTGATCGAATACACGCCGCATCTCAGCGGTGAAGGCGGCGAAGTTGTTGCAGAGCGCGACTTGGCTGTCCCAAATGGATGTAGCCCACTCCAGGGCACCTCCTCCCAAACTGCTCATTATGAAGGCGATCTTACATGGGTCGGAGGCGAAGGAGGAGGGCTGCATCCGGGATACTATGTCGCATTTCATCAGGAATTCGCGACACTTTCCCAATCCCCCGCGGTATAACTCTGGATGTTGAACGCGGGGCTCTCGGAGAGAAGTGGGAACAGAAGGATCCACCGGCGGATCCGGCGCGGGCGGTGTAGGGCCCATAGGAATACGCGGAAGCGGCTGGTGAAGAGCTAGCTGCGCCACTTGCTCCGTGATGCCCCTCAGCACCTCCAACACGTCATCCAAACGTCGGCTCTGTTGGTCGCTGACCGCAGTTTGGCAGGAGAAGGCGTGACGAATTTGCTCCAGGTCGGCTGGGTCCATGATTTTTGGCCAGTTCGTTCTGTTACGAACCCGGAACGAGACGAACCCAAGTGCAACGACCAGGAGACAGATTCACAAAAGGGGGGGTTTATTAAATTAAGTGTTGGGGTAGTCCCAACACTGTACAGAAAAGGCAATACACAATATTACGCTGGAACAGCAAGGAAGCCCGGGACGGGCTGCTCCAAGCCGGAGCTGGGCTGGCAGGTCTGGAACGTTCGTTCCAAGCCGGAACTGGACTGGACTGGAACTGGACCGGGAGGTCCACTTTGGGAATCAGGATCTGGAACGGAATGTTCCAAACCGGAACTGGACTGGACTGGAACTGGACCGGGAGGTCCACACTGGAATCAGGATCTGGAACGGGTGTGTTCCAAACCGGAACTGGACTGGACTGGAACTGGACCGGGAGGTCCACACTGGAATCAGGGTCTGGAACGGATTTGTTCCAAACCGGAACTGGACTGGACTGGAACTGGACCGGGAGGTCACACTGGAATCAGGGTCTGGAACGGATTTGTTCCAAACCGGAACTGGACTGGACTGGAACTGGACCGGGAGGTCCACACGGGAAGCAGGGTCTGGAACGGATTGTTCCAAACCGGAACTGGACTGGACAGGTAGGTGCACGGCTCACACCTGGACTGGACTGGACTAGCTGGGGAGCGGCTCACTACGGCAGGACAGGAACTGGACCGGAATGACTGCACCGGTACAGAACAAAACAAAGCAGGTGGGGTTAGTGCAAGGGAAGGCACGGAAATGACCGGGAGGTTCTCACGGAGGTGCAGGGCTTGAGAGGTAGGTGGTTGGTGAAGCACGGCAGGGCTGGGTAGTGTGGCGTAGCTGCGGTAGGTCCGGAAGGAGCTGACTGGTCTCCAGAGCTCCCGGAACCGTAACCGAAGAACTAGTTGGCTTCTTCGGCCGGACAGGAACAACTGGAGGGTAGCCAGGTAACACGCCAACCCGGAGCCTACACGAGCTGGAGGTGGAGGTACCGCAACACACACAACGAAAACGGGGGGAAACGAACACTGCCACGGGAGAATGGGAGCTGGCTTAGATGGAGGAGAGGGGAAACAGGTTAGCTGCATGCACAACAAGAAATGACTTGGAGGATAACTACCAGGACTGTAGTTAGGAGCGGAACTCTAGCTGCAAGGGGATAATATCCCACAACCAAGCGAGTAGTTCTTTGAACGCGACCAGGCAAACAACGAGCATTAACACCGCGTGAC
>CM056387.1:27096070-27153364 GCA_029718625.1 Synaphobranchus kaupii
CCTATTCTCTCCCCACCTCCCTTCCCCTCTCCCCCCCAGTTTGTCACAGGAGTTGAGCAGTCCCGGATCAGAGAGCAGAGCTGCAGCCCAGCAGTAAGGCTGTGCTCTGGGAGATACCACGCTTCCCTGGGGGGGCCCAGCTCTCCGCTCTCTTCAAGTGAGGTGGTGGTGGGGGGGGGTGTAGCTCTTACTCTGAAGGAGTAATCAGAATGAGGTACAGTTTAGCACAGACTCAATCCAGGAAAGCACAGTTTAGCACAGACTCAATCCAGGAAAGCACAGTTTAGCACAGACTGAATCCACAAAAGCAGAGTTTAGCACAGACTGAATCTAGGAAAGCACAGTTTAGCACAGACTGAATCTAGGAAAGCACAGTTTAGCACAGACTGAATCCAGGAAAGCACAGTTTAGCACAGATTCAATTCAGGAAAGCACAGTTTAGCACAGACTCAATCCAGGAAAGCACAGTTTAGCACAGACTCAATCCAGGAAAGCACAGTTAGCACAGATTCAATTCAGGAAAGCACAGTTTAGCACAGACTCAATCCAGGAAGCACAGTTTAGCACAGACTGAATCCACAAAAGCACAGTTTAGCACAGACTGAATCCAGGAAAGCACAGTTTCGCACAGACTCCAATCCAGGAAAGCACAGTTTAACACAGATTCAATTCAGGAAAGCACAGTTGAGCACAGACTCAATCCAGGAAAGCGCAGTTTAGCACAGACTCAATCCAGGAAAGCACAGTTTAGCACAGACCTCAATCCAGGAAAGCACAGTTTAGCACAGACTGAATCCACAAAAGCACAGTTTAGCACAGACTCAATCCAGGAAAGCACAGTTTAGCACAGACTGAATCCAAAAACCACAGTTTAGCACAGACTCAATCCAGGAAAGCACAGTTTAGCACAGACTCAATCCAGGAAAGCACAGTTTAGCACAGATTCAATTCAGGAAAGCGCATTTTAACACAGACTTAATTCAGGAAAGCACAGTTTAGCACAGATACTAATTCAGGAAAGCACAGTTTAGCACAGACTCAATCCAGGAAAGCACAGTTTAGCACAGACTCAGTCCAGGAAAGCACAGTTTAGCAGAGACTAAATCCAGGAAGCACAGGTTTAACACAGACTCAATCCAGGAAAGCACAGTTTAGCACAGACTCAATCCAGGAAAGCACAGTTTAACACAGATTCAATTCAGGAAAGCACAGTTTAGCACAGATTCAATTCAGGAAAGCACAGTTTAGCACAGACTCAATCCAGAAAAGCACAGTTTAGCACAGACTCAATTCAGGAAAGCACAGTTTAGCACAGACTGAATGCACAAAAGCACAGTTTAACACAGACTCAATACAGGAAAGCACAGTTTAGCACAGACTCAATCCAGGCAAGCACATTTTGACACAGACTCTATCCAGGCAAGCACATTTTGACACAGACTCAATCCAGGAAAGCACAGTTTAGCACAGACCCAATCCAGGAAAGCACTAGCAGATGCCTGGATTGTGTTTCTCTCATGGTAAAGCCCCACAGAAAGTGGTGTGGAGCGGATTTCTCGTGCGATTACACTGCGTCCATTCATTTTCAATGAGAGGCGATTCCTCGTGTCTGCAAAGCATGTTGGGATTGCTTGCGATGCGAGGCGTCCAGACGAGACGGGGGGTCAGACTCAGCCTTATGCAGATCATCCCTCTGACTCTCTATTTGTGCTGAACGCTTGAGGAATGTGGAATCCCCGATATGATTGACATATTCAGTGTGACTTGTGTTTTAAATAGCAGCTGCCTAGCGGTGATTGCCCCTGAAGTATGTGATTGGACAGCTGCCTAGCGGTGATGCTCCTGAAGTAATGTGATTGGACAGCTGCCTAGCGGTGATTGCCCCTGAAGTATGTGATTGGACAGCTGCCTAGCGGTGATTGCTCCTGAAGTAATGTGATTGGACAGATGCCTAGCGGTGATTGCCCCTGAAGTAATGTGATTGGACAGCTGCCTAGCGGTGATTGCCCCTGAAGTAATGTGATTGGACAGCTGCCTAGCGGTGATTGCTCCTGAAGTAATGTGATTGGACAGCTGCCTAGCGGTGATTGCTCCTGAAGTAATGTGATTGGACAGCTGCCTAGCGGTGATTGCCCCTGAAGCATGTGATTGGACAGCTGCCTAGCGGTGATTGCTCCTGAAGCAATGTGATTGGACAGCTGCCTAGCGGTGATTGCCCCTGAAGCAATGTGATTGGACAGCTGCCTAGCGGTGATTGCCCCTGAAGTAATGTGATTGGACAGCTGCCTAGCGGTGATTGCCCCTGAAGTCAATGTGATTGGACAGATTTTAAGATGCGGAGAGTTGTTTTCCGTGAGGGATAAGAGAAAGTCAAATATGCTTGACAAGGGGATCTGACCAATCTTCTGTTTCTCCAGCTGGAGGTTCCTGGCTTAAGCTCCGCCTCCCTGATGGAGGTAGGTCCGGTCAGCCTGAGCTTTGAGCTGCCGAAGCACACCTGTACGGGGCTGCAGATCCGATTCCTCCGCCTCTCCCCAGCCCAGCCTGGCCCACCTCAGCGCTGGGTCCGATACGTCACGCACTCGGACTCTTACACCATCCGTATCTGATATACACGCCCACATACACGCCCACATACACGCCCACATCACGCCCACATACACGCCACATACACACCCACATACACACCCACATACACGCCCACATACACACCCACATACACACCCACATACACGCCCACATACACGCCCACATACACGCCCACATACACGCCCACATACACGCCCACATACACGCCCACATACACACCCACATACACACCCACATACACGCCCACATACACACCCACATACACACCCACATACCGCCCACATACACGCCCACATACACGCCCACATACACGCCCACATACACACCCACATACACACCCACATACACGCCCACATACACGCCCACAGACACGCCCACATACACGCCCACATACACGCCCACATACACGCCCACATACACGCCCACATACACGCCCACATACACGCCCACATACACGCCCACATACACGCCCACATACACACCCCACATACACGCCCACATACACACAGGTGTGCGCAGAACACACACAACTAGCCCAGGGGCCCTTACCGGTGTTCTGGTCTCTCCCGTGAAACAGAGCTATCCGTTAAAACTCCTGACTGTCTCCATAGACATTGTGCACCCTGTCATGGGCTTTGTGCATGATTGGATGCATTAACAAATGGATTTATTATTATTTATTTAATAAATATTGAGGCGTAACAGAATGTTTACTTACATTGTATAAATATTTACAAATGTACGTCGAGCATTTGATTTTTTTAAACCAGCACAATGAGAATCATAATGTATAAATCCAGTAAATCTACAGTAACATCAAAAGGAGACCTGTGGTGGTTATTGCTGTATAAATCCAGTAAATCTACAGTAACATCAAAAGGAGACCTGTGGTGGTTATTGCTGTATAAATCCAGTAAATCTACAGTAACATCAAAAGGAGACCTGTGGTGGTTATTGCTGTATAATCCAGTAAATCTACAGTAACATCAAAAGGAGACCTGTGGTTATTGCTGTATAAATCCAGTAAATCTACAGTAACATCAAAAGGAAACCTGTGGTGGTTATTGCTGTATAAATCCAGTAAATCTACAGTAACATCAAAAGGAACCCTGTGGTGGTTATTGCTGTATAAATCCAGAAAATGTACAGTAACATCAAAAGGAAACTTGTGGTGGTTATTGCTGTATAAATCCAGTAAATATACAGTAACATCAAAAGGAAACCTGTCGTGGTTATTGCTGTATAAATCCAGTAAATCTACAGTAACATCAAAAGGAAACCTGTGGTGGTTATTGCTGTATAAATCCAGTAAATCTACAGTAACATCAAAAGGAAACATGTGGTGGTTATTGCTGTCCAATTCATGTTTGCTGTTGATCTCTAGTGTGAAACCTTAGTTTGATAAAGGAGTCAAGACACTGGTGTGAGTTGTGTGATCTAACCTGTGCTCTGTGAAGTCTGATCTAACCTGCTCTGTGCAGTCTGATCTAACCTGTGCTCTGTGCACTGTGCAGTCTGATCTAACCTGTGCTCTGTGCAGTCTGATCTAACCTGTGCTCTGTGCAGTCTGATCTAACCTGTGCTCTGTGCAGTCTGGAGGAAACCTCAGCCAATCCAACGAGAGCAGAGTTTCACACAGCCTGGCAATGACACAGGTTAACTAAACACCCCAGATTCTGTCTCGTTAATGTTAAGGCCAAAGCATTCCTGCCTTACCTGCCCAGTAATGCAGCACCTGAGCCTCCTGTGGTTAAGATTCCGAGGGCAGGAAAGAGCGGTAGGAGCAGAGTATCTGCTGTGTCTGTGGAATCTGTGCTAAAGTAACCACCTGCCGCAGAAGCGTATTGATTTTGTGAAGGCCTTGCATGTGGGGCAGAGATTGGCTCTTTATGGCAGTGGTCATGTTTCCTGCACTGGTGTGAAGCTGATAAACCCACAGCAGAGACAAAAAGGACAGAAACAGGGTGATGAGTGATGAGCTGTGCCATGCTGCTGCTGTGAAGAGCGTTAAAAAAAAAATACTGCGGATTTTCTCAGTCTTTCCGTCTGTACCCCTCTGCATAATTTTACTCTTAATCTCTGGGTAGTGAACGTGCCCGGGTGTAGCCACAGATTGTACTGACAAGCGACACCATGACCCCCCCCAAACTAGCTAATATTATCACAGTTTCTAAAGAACAGACGGATAAATAAACCAGAGGATCTAAAGCAGCCCTCATATCCAAATGATTTTTACTCTGTTTCATTTGTGGCCGATGCTGTAGCTTTGTGCTAAATTAAGTAAAACCTGTTTTACAGAATCGGCACAGTGCCTCGTTAAGCAAACAGGAAGCCCCGGCTGTTGTTTTCATCTGGGGGAAATAAATTATGTGCAGAGTCAGTATAGCTATGACTCATAGTCCATGTTCCACAGAAACTGTCCAGCTCCAGAGCAGGAATCGTGTGTGTGTGTGTGTGTGTGTGTGTGTGTGTGTGTGTGTGTGTGTGTGTGTGCACGCCTCTGTTTGGTATCAGATACTGCTTCAGGGGCGTCTTTGTATCCTGTATAATTTGCATATAGCATGCTTATCAAACAAGATACAATATACTTTATTGCCACACAACCAAGGTTGGTTTTATTTTGTTACAGCATATTATTACCTCTGAGTGCAGCACGTAGGCTAGCGGACCCATCAAATATACAGCAAATACCGATTCACTTTAGAAATGGAAATGCTCATTACAGAGTAAATGGCAGGGTGTAGACATTGCCTGGGATTTCAAGTCATAATAGAGTTCAAACCTCCATTGCAGAACAAGATCGCCACCCCTGTTACACTGGATTGGATCACAACCGGTTGTTCAACAATTGTAAAATGAATTCAAATGATTAGGAAACCTACGTGGCATTTAGCAGCAATTACACCTCCTTAGCAAAAATGGGGTTGAATTGGTTGTCCCTTGGGAAAGGCGGGACGAATGTTTGAACAACAGACAGTTCCGAAACAGTTCTGTGGTGTGAACCCTTGTTGGCGCATTTGAGGCGTCAACATTTTTTCTCCGATGTGCGTAATTGACATCTGAGACCAGGGATAGGTCAGTGGTGGTTGTTTTGGAAGGCGGTGATTGTATAGAGGAGATGTCCGTCTGTTGGAGGTGGGCCATGGTTTCCTGTCACGGGCTCTCGAGCGGGCGGCTTCCGTTCCGAGACTACAGACGCCCACCAACTACGGACTGACTGTAGAGCGCGAGGGAGCGGGCGGCCGGAGCTCGAGGGCACGAGCGCGTGAGGGAAGTGGAACCAGAGGCGTAATCAAAACACTGCGTGTTGCCCAATACAGCATAATTGGTCTTTACACGCGCTGCTAGGGATGGGGGACAAGGCGGGGTACCAGGTCAGTTCATTATTCTGCAAAGCTAGCCAAACTGACATTTCATTTTTTACACTGTGATCATGTAGCCTAAACAGGTTGCTAAAGCTAGCCAGCTAACTCTTGCTATCGAGACGATACAATATAACTTAATAGGCAGACTGGCGCGATGGTTCATATATCTGCTCCGGTTGGAGATATTAGCCCGCAACATTAATAATTTGTGCAGAAAGCTCAAGGTTGCTGCCAGATACTTGAAGGCGCTGATTGAACGGACTGAGTGTAACATTATGCGGGGGGATGCCGGCTGATGGAACCGTATCGTTAGCTAGCTAACCGCATTATAGTGAGCAGGGGAGGCTATAGCAAGCTGATGTGTTTTGGCCACATCCTGTTACTTAAGTTTGCGTGTCAGGTATTTAGCAGGTAGATGCTTTACATTCTGTGCTGTAAGATAAGGGACGGGGTGCTGTCTTAGTCTTGTCTATCTGGCTTGGATGGCGATTAAAGACTAACGTTAGCTGTTCATGCATCTCGAATTATTGACAATCAATCAAACACAAGTAACGATATTTTGGAAAGTAGTTGCAAGCATATTGAGCTTCACGCTATAGGCATGTTACCTATGCTGGCAGTGTGTATATTGATGTTTATTCGAGCTGCATGTACACCCACACGTTCAAAGCGACATTTGCTCGGTGGCTGTCCAGCTGCCAGTGTTTGCGAGCCGTTTCATTATCTCCTCCTATAATGCAATCTAGCTACACGTTCGAAGTGGCTCGTCTCTTGAGGTGTTTCAATTTGTGTCCGTGTTTGAGTAAAGCCCCTCCTTAAATGTCTAGCAGGCAAACAGTTCACTGCGATTTTCATGTGAGGGAACATACGGTTTCATAATGTAAATATCAAAATTCTGCATATAAAATTATACATTTATAATACGTTTTCGGTTTGCAGGTCAAAAGATTCCTCCAGCACATTGTAGCCTACAGCAGAACCAGAAATAAAATTTTTATTACTGTAAAGTGAACAATAATCTAACGGCAACAATGTCTCGACCTTCATGGGCTGGTCTTCATCCGGTGAATAGCAGTGCGTTTCCACCTTAAGCTCATCGTACCCTACTGTTAAGCCTCCCGGATTCTCTGGGTTTTGAAAACAGTTCTGCACTTGAGTGTTTTCTGTCAGATTTTAAACTTTGGGAGTGGGAGGCGTCCAGTCGTGATGGCGGGTGTTGATTATTCAGATGTTTCTCCCCTAAAACCAGACTGAGTTGCGGTGCGTTGGCAGTGGAGATATTCAGAGCGATCTTAGCCCTTCTGTTGCCCTTCTGTACTAGGAGCAGTGTGGCCTTTTTTTCTATCGGAATGGCTCAGGTTAAGATATAGTCAGTGAAACCTGATCCAGGAATAGAGATGCTCAAATACGAATGTGATTATAAGTCCTGACCTCAGTATAAGGAATCTGGGTGCTAAGAGCTGACACGTTTAGCCTGAAGGTGCTCTCTCCTGTAGAGAACGTGCCTGTTTGCCTGGCTGTACTGTGTGGAGGTTTTTGAGTTGCCTGGTTTACAGGAGATGGTTAATTTGGTTAGATGCAGCCTGCATGCAAAGTGCCCCTCGGAATTTAAATCTTGAGGGGTTTGTGAGAGGAGATGGGAAGGGATAAAAGCTTTCAACAGAGACCAGCTGTGTGTGTGTGTGTGTGTGTGTGTGTGTGTGTGTGTGTGTGTGTGTGTGTGTGTGTGTGTGTGTGTGTGTGTGTGTGTGCATGGGCGGGTGGGTGTGTGAGTGTGTGTGAGTGTGTGTGAGTGTGTGTGAGTGTGTGTGAGTGTGTGTGAGTGTGTGTGAGTGTGTGTGAGTGTGTGTGAGTGTGTGTGTGCGTGCGTGAGTGTGCCTGTGTGTGTGTGTGTGTGTGCGTGCGTGCGTGCGTGCGTGCGTGCGTGTGCGCGTGCGCGCGTGGGTGTGTGAGTGTGTGTGAGTGTCTGTGTCTGTGTCTGTGGGAATTCTGCTAATTGATTAATTACCGTACTCTTGTGGGCTGGTGTTATGGGTTGACCTGCCATGACCCCTGCCTCTGAGAGAGCCCCAGATCACTGGGTTAGAATGCATCAAACACAAATCACTGGGATAGAATGTATCAAACAGATTGCTGGATTAGAATGCATCAAACACAGATCACTGGGTTAGAATGCATCAAACACAGATCACTGGGTGAGAATGTATCAAACACAGATCACTGGGTTAGAATGTATCAAACACAGATCACTGGGTTAGAATGTATCAAACACCGATCGCTGCATTGGAATGGATCAAACACAGATCACTGGGTTAGAATATATCAAACACAGATTGCTGCATTGGAATGCATCAAACACAGATCAATGGGTTAGAATGTATCAAACACAGATCACTGGGTTAGAATGTATCAAACACAGATCACTGGGTTAGAATGTATCAAACACTGATCACTGGGTTAGAATGTATCAAACACAGATCACTGGGTTAGAATGTATCAAACACCGATCGCTGCGTTGGAATGCATCAAACACAGATTGCTGTATTCGAATGTATCAAACAGATCACTGGGTTAGAATGCATCAAACACAGATCACTGCATTGGAATGCATCAAACACAGATCACTGAGTTAGAATGTATCAAACACAGATCGCATCAAACACATATCACTGGGATAGAATGTATCAAACACGGATCACTGGGTGAGAATGTATCAAACACAGATCACTGGGTTAGAATGTATCAAACACAGATCGTTGTATTGGAATGCATCAAACACAGATCAATGGGTTAGAATGTATCAAACACAGATCACTGGGTTAGAATGCATCAAACACAGATCACTGGGTGAGAATGTATCAAACACAGATCACTGGGTTAGAATGTATCAAACACAGATCACTGGGTTAGAATGTATCAAACACCGATCGCTGCATTGGAATGCATCAAACACAGATTGCTGTATTGGAATGGATCAAACACAGATCACTGGGTTAGAATATATCAAACACAGATTGCTGCATTGGAATGCATCAAACACAGATCAATGGGTTAGAATGTATCAAACACAGATCACTGGGTTAGAATGTATCAAACACAGATCACTGGGTTAGAATGTATCAAACACTGATCACTGGGTTAGAATGTATCAAACACAGATCACTGGGTTAGAATGTATCAAACACCGATCGCTGCGTTGGAATGCATCAAACACAGATTGCTGTATTCGAATGTATCAAACAGATCACTGGGTTAGAATGCATCAAACACAGATCACTGCATTGGAATGCATCAAACACAGATCACTGGGTTAGAATGTATCAAACACAGATCGCATCAAACACATATCACTGGGATAGAATGTATCAAACACGGATCACTGGGTGAGAATGTATCAAACACAGATCACTGGGTTAGAATGTATCAAACACAGATCGTTGTATTGGAATGCATCAAACACAGATCAATGGGTTAGAATGTATCAAACACAGATCACTGGGTTAGAATGTATCAAACACAGATCGCTGTATTGGAATGCATCAAATACAGATTACTGGGTTAGAATGTATCAGCTACAGATCGTTGTATTGGAATGCATCAAACACAGATCACTGGGTTAGAATATATCAAACACAGATTGCTGCATTGGAATGCATCAAACACAGATCACTGGGTTAGAATGTATCAAACACAGATCACTGGGTTAGAATGTATTAATCATAAGCAGCAGTTTATAGGAGTGTATCTGATCCAAACATTTTCACATTTCAAACAATGTCGTGAATATTTGAAGCTATCTTTTAGATTTAGTCAGGCCTACAGTGGCTCTGCATGATACACCTGCTCATTAAAAAGTCTGGAATCGATGCTCAGTGATCTATTTTTTATTTATACCTTTCAGTGCTGCACAATGGAGAGATTTTCTAGCATTAAGTCCGACTGTGACTGCAGCCCTATTCAGACTGTGACTGCAGCCCTGTACATACTGTGACCATAACTCTATTAATACTGTGACTGTGACTGCAGCCCAGTTAATACTGTGACTGTGACTGCAGCCCAGTTAATACTGTGACTGTGACTGCAGCCCAGTTAATACTGTGACTGTGACTCTATTAAAACTGTGACTGTGACTATGACTGCAGCCCTATGAATACTACACAGACTGTGCTACTCAGTCTAACTTCCTGTTCTGTACACAGGCCCTTATTTATCACAGATTGTGTGATATCTGTTTATGCGCCCGTGAGTGACTGCAAAACAGCAACTGTTGCATGAATAAATCATCATCATAATGACGCTTATTTAGTTATAGCTTTAAATAATTAAAATGTTCTGCACCAAATGAATCTATTGTTAAGGTGTTTATGGTTGCAAATGGATTTTTAAGTGGCTCTTACCAGAAGGTACAGTTACTTTCGTATATTATATTAATACTGCTATTGTCCCTCCCTCAGACAGAGGGTGTGTGTGCTGTAGAAACAGGAAGGCCGTCTATACGCACATTCATATAAATATAAAATATGAACATTCTACTGAGATACAAACACGTCAGGTCACTCTGAAATGATCCATGATCCATTTAACTTTTAAAGACATGACACTATATTCTCAACTGTCTTTTTTTTTTAATGGCCTGTTGGTTGTAACCCTTAGTTTAACTAAACTTATAATCAAAGAGTGGTGAACGGGGACTCATTAAAACACAATTTTTCCCCAAACAATACTTTAGTGACCTTTTGTGCTGTTCTTCATTAGCAGTGCTAACACAAGCCTCGTCATGTAATTCTAACTGCATTTGAACATATTGAAGATCAACGTATTAACACACTTTGAATGGACAAAGGAAGTTAAAGTTTGCATTCCGTCAGCAGAACTAGAGGACGTACTTGAGCATTCACTCGGATATCAGGAAGTATGTTTTTACACAGAGTTGCCTGTGTGTGAAACAGCTTAGCTTGGTTAGGACCGAGTGTGAAACAGCTTTGCCTGGTCAGGACAGTGTGTGGAACGGCTTTATTTGGTCAGGACAGTGTGTGGAACGGCTTTATCTGGTCAGGACAGTGTGTGGAACGGCTGTTTATCTGGTCAGGACAGTATGTGGAACGGCTGTTTATCTGGTCAGGACAGTATGTGGAACGGCTTTATCTGGTCAGGACAGTGTGTGGAACAGCTTTGCCTGGTCAGGCCAGTGTGTGGAACAGCTTTGCTTGGTCAGGACTGTGTGTGGAACAGCTTTGCCTGGTCAGGACAGTGTGTGGAACAGCTTTGCCTGGCCAGGACTGTGTGTGGAACAGCTTTGCCTGGTCAGGACAGTGTGTGGAATGGCTTTATCTGGTCAGGACAGTGTGTGGAACGGCTGTTTATCTGGTCAGGATAGTATGTGGAACGGCTTTATCTGGTCAGGACAGTGTGTGGAACAGCTTTGCCTGGTCAGGCCAGTGTGTGGAACAGCTTTGCTTGGTCAGGACTGTGTGTGGAACAGCTTTGCCTGGCCAGGACTGTGTGTGGAACAGCTTTGCCTGGTCAGGACAGTGTGTGGAACAGCTTTGCCTGGTCAGGACAGTGTGTGGAACAGCTTTGCCTGGTTAGGCCAGTGTGTGGAACAGCTTTGCCTGGTCAGGCCAGTGTGTGGAACAGCTTTGCCTGGTCAGGCCAGTGTGCGGAACAGCTTTGCCTGGTCAGGACAGTGTGTGGAACAGCTTTGCCTGTTTAGGCCAGTGTGTGGAACAGCATTGCCTGGTCAGGACAGTGTGTGGAACAGCTTTGCCTGGTCAGGACAGTGTGTGGAACAGCTTTGCCTGTTTAGGCCAGTGTGTGAAACAGCTTTGCCTGGTCAGGCCAGTGTGTGGAACAGCTTTGCCTGGTCAGGCCAGTGTGTGGAACAGCTTTGCCTGGTCAGGCCAGTGTGTGAAACAGCTTTGCCTGGTCAGGACAGTGTGTGGAACAGCTTTGCCTGGTCAGGCCAGTGTGTGGAACAGCTTTGCCTGGTCAGGCCAGTGTGCGGAACAGCTTTGCCTGGTCAGGACAGTGTGTGGAACAGCTTTGCCTGGTCAGGACAGTGTGTGGAACAGCTTTGCCTGGTCAGGACAGTGTGTGGAACAGCTTTGCCTGTTTAGGCCAGTGTGTGGAACAGCTTTGCCTGGTCAGGCCAGTGTGCGGAACAGCTTTGCCTGGTCAGGCCAGTGTGTGGAACAGCTTTGCCTGGTCAGGACAGTGTGTGGAACGGCTGTTTGTCAGGTTGTGTGACGGAAGCAGAGCCACTCAGGCTGTGTAAGTCAGGCTAGCTGCAGTGCTGGGTGCTCTCTAGTCTATGTAATGTAATATAAACTAGCCTGTCGGTAAATGCTGAGCTTAGATGGACTGGATGGCCTGCTGTTATTTACATTACATTACAATACAGTCATTTAGCAGACGCTTTTATCCAAGTGCATACAGAAACGTCATCAAAGTCACTACAGAACAGAAATTTATTTGTTAATTATGCTCTTATATATGAGCCAGCGAGCCAGGATCTGGGATTAGTGTTGATCTGGGGTCAATTCTGATCTGGGATTAGTGTTGATCTGGGGTCAGTGCTGATCTGGAATTAGTTCTGATCTGAGATTAGTGTTGATCTGGGGTCAGTGCTGATCTGAGATTAGTGTTGATCTGGGGTCATTGCTGATCTGAGATCAGTGTTGATCTGGGTTCAGTGCTGATCTGGGGTCAGTGCTGATCTGAGATTAGTGTTGATCTGGGGTCAGTGCTGATCTGAGATTAGTGTAGATCTGGGGTCAGTGCTGATCTGAGATCAGTGTTCATCTGGGGTCAGTGCTGATCTGAGATTAGTGTTGATCTGGGGTCAGTGCTGATCTGAGATTAGTGCTGATTTGGGGTCATTGCTGATCTGAGATTAGTGTTGATCTGGGGTCAGTGCTGATCTGAGATTAGTGCTGATTTGGGGTCAGAGCTGATCTGGGGTCACAGACTCATATGAGTGCCTGCAGAACGTGGCGGTTGGCGAGAGAGGATGTCTATCTGGGAGGGTCATGTGACCAGGGCTCTGGGGAAACAGGAAGTGAGGACAGCATGCTGACGCACAGCAGTGACTCCCTGGGCCTGGCAAGGAGACGTCTGGGTTACAGACAGTGTGCATAGATTGTGTGTGTGTGTGGGTGTGTGTGTGTGCGTGCGCGCGTAGGTGTGTGTGTAGTATATGTGTGTGTGTCTGTGTGTGTGTGTGTATGTGCGCGTGTGTGTGTGCGTACGTACGTGCGTGCGTGCGTGTGTGTGTGTGTGTGTGTTTATGTGCATGTGTGTGTGTGTGTGTGTGTATGTGCGCATGTGCGCGCGTGTGTGTTTATGTGTGTGCGTGTGTGTGTGTGTGTGTGTGTGCGTGCGTGCGTGCAGGTGTGTGCGTACGTGTGTGTGTGTGTTTATGTGCGTGCGTGTGTGTGTGTGTGTGTGTGTGTGCATGTGTGTGTGCGTGCGTGCAGGTGTGTGTGTAGTATGTGTGTGTGTGTGTGTGTGTGTGTGTGTGTTTATGTGCATGTGCGTGCGTGTGTGTGTGTGCATGTGTGTGTGCATGCGTGCAGGTGTGTGTGTAGTATGTGTGTGTGTGTGTGTGCGCGCGCAGGTGTGCGTGCAGGTGTGTGTGTGCGTGTGTGTGTGCGTGCGTGCAGGTGTGTGTGTGCGTGCGTGCTTGCAGGTGTGTGTGCGTGTGCGTGCGTGCGTGCGTAGTATGTGTCTGACAGTGTATGGCAAGCCGAATGAGGATTTATTCCATATCCTTGATATCCAATTTACGGTTTCCCACTAGTTGCCCGTTTTTCACAACGTGTTCGACATTTTGTCTTACTAGTTCAATGAAGCCGTTTTGATATCAAAGATTGGCACCTTACTAGTCATGCATTTTGAGCCACTAGTTGCACTTTTATTCTACACGTTATACCAGAACCTTACTAGTTGCACCACAGTGCCGACTAGTGGCACCACAGCCACAACTAGTCAGCCTTTGAACCCACTAGTGGCCTTTTAAGCCTAACGTGTTGCAATTAAAGCAGCACTAGTTAACTAGTGAAGTGGCAACAGTGTAACATGTTAACTAGTTAAGTTGCATAGAGTCTGTATTTTCGCCTAACTAGTTACATACACTTCTCTTCACCAGTTAACTAGTAAAGCCAACGTGTCCACTAGTTAACTAGTTACGTTTTTAGCACATCCACTAGTAAACTAGTTGTAGCAAAATGCTAATTAGGAGGGCGTACAAGGAAGTTTCTTTTTGTAAGATGATTGGATGAAGGTTTCGGCTATAGGCTACAATTGCCAGCAATTTTGTTAGGAGGGGAAGGTTTGACAGAAGCTGAAGCGCAACCATGGCGGACGGTTGTCTTTGATCCCGTGATAACGCTGTAGGCTATTTAATTTGCGATGTCGATGCATGGGATTGCTCTTTTTGGCAAGAATATAGGCTATCGTAATGAACCAATTACTCGATCATCACGTTTTATTTGAATCATGGACGAACTGCTAAAATAACTTATTGTGCATTGTGCAAGGCGTGCTGATCAGGCTAGCCTATACAGACCGGTGACAAATTAAGGGTGGTGCTTTGTGTCCACATTACTTGGTTAGATGCAAATAGGCTACCACATGCAAACGCACGGTGCTATTTCGGTTTTAAAAGTAGTTTGTAAACATGAAATGGGTAGCCATGGGGAAACATTGAGTAGCCTACATTACATGTAAGATAATATGCTGTGCATTGTGTAAATGATTTGTAAACATAATAAATGCTTTACTTTGGGAGTGCTCTAATCCTCATGTTAGCTGTATAAGGAAAACGCTGTTAATTACTACCATTTTAGAATGAGCCTTGACTGTAGGTGAAAAAGGAATTGTAGGCCTATTTGTTTAATGCATTTTTCTGGAAGTAAAATTTTCTCTTTTTGTCCGCAGAGGGCCTTGTCATGTTTTTTTTGCATTCCCTTGAATTCACTTTGTGTGTGATCTTTACCAGTATTAAAGATCACTTATTGTGCGTCGCTTTGGATGAAAGCGTCTGCTAAATGAATGTAATGTAATGTAATTAAACATTAGGCTACAGTGTCTGACCACAATATTGGTAGTGTTAACAGTTGCAGTGCTGAATGCATTTTTGACACTTGTTGTACGCTGCCATGAACATGATATCAAATGTTTTTTTTTTTGATATCAAATTTTTATCCGCACTAGTTACCATTTTCTCCGTACTAGTTGGACAAAAATGCTCACTAGTGAACCAATATGCTCAACTAGTTAACTAGTTAAGTTGCAATTTATTATGCAAGTGCACTAGTTGACATGTAATATAATTTACTACATTATGGCAAGCCAAATGAGGATTTATTCCATATCCTTGATATCCAGTTTACGGTTTTCCACTAGTTGCCCGTTTTTCACAACGTGTTCGACATTTTGTCTTACTAGTTCAACGAAACCGTTTTGATATCAAAGATTGGCACCTACTAGTCATGCATTTGGAGCCACTAGTTGCACTTTTATTCTACACGTTACACAAAAACCTTACTAGTTGCACCACAGTGCCGACTAGTGGCACCACAGCCACAACTAGTCAGCCTTTGAACCCACTAGTGGCCTTTTAAGCCTAACGTGTTGCAATTAAAGCAGCACTAGTTAACTAGTGAAGTGGCAACAGTGTAACATGTTAACTAGTTAAGTTGCATAGAGTCCGTATTTTTGCCTAACTAGTTAACTAGTTACATACACTTCTCTTCACTAGTTAACTAGTAAAGCCAACGTGTCCACTAGTTAACTAGTTACGTTTTTAGCACATCCACTAGTAAACTAGTTGTAGCAAAATGCTAATTAGGAGGGCGTACAAGGAAGTTGCTTTTTGTAATATGATTGGATGAAGGTTTCGGCTATAGGCTACAATTGCCAGCAGTTTTGGACATCGAATTCGAGTTCCCATTTGTGTGTTTATTTCGAAGTAGGATATATTTAATTGGGAGAGTGGATAGTTTGTTAGGAGGGGAAGGTTTGACAGAAGCTGAAGCGCAACCATGGCGGACGGTTGTCTTTGATCCCGTGATAACACTGTAGGCTATTTAATTTGCGATGTCGATGCATGGGATTGCTCTTTTTGGCAAGAATATAGGCTATCGTAATGAACCAATTACTCGATCATCACGTTTTATTTGAATCATGGACGAACTGCTAAAATAACTTATTGTGCATTGTGCAAGGCGTGCTGATCAGGCTAGCCTATACAGACCGGTGACAAATTAAGGGTGGTGCTTTGTGTCCACATTACTTGGTTAGATGCAAATAGGCTACCACATGCAAACGCACGGTGCTATTTCGGTTTTAAAAGTAGTTTGTAAACATGAAATGGGTAGCCATGGGGAAACATTTAGTAGCCTACATTACATGTAAGATAATACGCTGTGCATTGTGTAAATGATTTGTAAACATAATAAATGCTTTACTTTGGGAGTGCTCTAATCCTCATGTTAGCTGTATAAGGCAAACGCTGTTAATTACTACCATTTTAGAATGAGCCTTGACTGTAGGTGAAAAAGGAATTGTAGGCCTATTTGTTTAATGCATTTTTCTGGAAGTAAAATTTTCTCTTTTTGTCCGCAGAGGGCCTTGTCATGTTTTTTTTTTGCATTCCCTTGAATTCACTTCGTGTGTGATCTTTGCCAGTATTAAAGATCACTTATTGTGCGTCGCTTTGGATGAAAGTGTCTGCTAAATGAATGTAATGTAATTAAACATTAGGCTACAGTGTCTGACCACAATATTGGTAGTGTTAACAGTTGCAGTGCTGGAATGCACCTTGTGTGGTATATAGGCTACTGAACTGATAGAATTCACTTGAGCAAAATGTTGCATCCAGTTAGCTGTTAGTGAATAGGCCTACATCCGTTAGCTTTACATCCTTTTGTGAATGCATTCTTTACCTCTTGTGCTCGTTGCACTTTTTGTATTCGAAACTTTGTAATAAAGAATTATCTATTTTTGATAAACATGACTCTGGTGCTTTACTTCAGGTAAATTGAAAGATGGCCTGTATGTGCTACACATAGGCTAGTTATTCTGAGTAATCACCACCTTTATCCTTCGATGAAGTTCCATCATGATGGGAGTGGTCTCTTCCAGGATGACAATGCCCCAATCCACAGGGCACGAGGGGTCACTGAATGGTTTGATGACCGTGACAATTATGTGAATCATATGCTATGGCCTTCGCAGTCACCATCTCAACCCAAATGAACACCTATGAGATTTTGGAACGACGTTAGGCAGCTAGTGCTCTCCACCACAATCATCAAAACACCAAATGAGATAACGTTATTGTGTATCCCGTTTGAAATGTCATTCACTGCGATCAAAATCATTCTTGCATTTATGCTAGTTTGTACTTGTATTTTTAAATTGAATAGCTAGATAGACCGTCTCAGTGTATCCTATTCGTCATTCCATGAGCCGAACTCACCACCTAATTAATAAGACTAAAATGTGACGTTTAACACCGCAGAAAATGTTTGAACTCTTAAAAACGAACAGAGTTATATTATATTCCGGTAGCCTATTTGTATGCGATTATGATGATTTGCGGGAGAAATAGCCTATCGGAGGATCATTAACATTAAGATTAACGTGATGTAGACATTTTGGCTACACGGCTCTCAGTATCAACGTTAAGTCAATCATCTGACATTCATAGATTGAACAATTAAATGTTTAAGCTTTAAAAAAGAGCTCACGCTGAGTTACGATTCAGAATTGACATTTTAAGGCTCTCCAGACCATTTAAAATATTAACCAATCAGAATTGGAAACGCACTTCCTTGCCCCGCCTGCTTCAATTGCATGCAGTCCACTAGTTCACATGTTCAGCGGAACATTGGGTTACTTGTTTACTAGTGAGCCTGTACGCTGCAACCCACACGTTAACTAGTCATGTTCAAAAGAGTCCACTAGTTCACTAGTTGACATATCCAACTAGGATATGTTTTCCTGACACGTTCACTAGTTCAAGGCTATTTTTCTAACTAGTTCCATTCCATTCTGAACATGTTGTGACTTTTAGCCAACATGTTATGCATTTTTGACACTTGTTGTACGCTGCCATGAACATGTTGTGCCTTGTTCAGTACTAGTTGCACACTGTGCATTACTAGTTAGACCATTACTCAACGTGTTCCAATGCCCATTTTTGATATCAAATTTTTATCCGCACTAGTAACCATTTTCTCCGTACTAGTTGGACAAAAATGCTCACTAGTGAACCAATATGCTCAACTAGTTAACTAGTTAAGTTGCAAATTATGTTACATGTCAACTAGTGCACTTGCATAATAATTTGCAACTTAACTAGTTAACTAGTTGAGCATATTGGTTCACTAGTGAGCATTTTTGTCCAACTAGTACGGAGAAAATGGTAACTAGTGCGGATAAAAATTTGATATCAAAAATGGGCATTGGAACACGTTGAGTAATGGTCTAACTAGTAATGCACAGTGTGCAACTAGTACTGAACAAGGCACAACATGTTCATGGCAGCGTACAACAAGTGTCAAAAATGCATAACATGTTGGCTAAAAGTCACAACATGTTCAGAATGGAATGGAACTAGTTAGAAAAATAGCCTTGAACTAGTGAACGTGTCAGGAAAACATATCCTAGTTGGATATGTCAACTAGTGAACTAGTGGACTCTTTTGGACATGACTAGTTAACGTGTGGGTTGCAGCGTACAGGCTCACTAGTAAACAAGTAACCCAATGTTCCGCTGAACATGTGAACTAGTGGACTGCATGCAAATGAAGCAGGCGGGGCAAGGAAGTGCGTTTCCAATTCTGATTGGTTAATATTTTAAATGGTCTGGAGAGCCTTAAAATGTCAATTCTGAATCGTAACTCAGCGTGAGCTCTTTTTTAAAGCTTAAACATTTAACTGTTCAATCTATGAATGTCAGATGATTGACTTAACGTTGATACTATGAGAGCCGTGTAGCCAAAATGTCTACATCACGTTAATCTTAATGTTAATGATCCTCCGATAGGCTATTTCTCCCCCAAATCATCATAATCGCATAAAAATAGGCTACCGGAATATAATATAACTGTTCGTTTTTAAGAGTTCAAACATTTCCTGCGGTGTTAAACGTCACATTTTAGTTTTATTAGTTAGGTGGTGAGTTCGGCTCATGGAATGACGATCGGCCCACCGGAATAGGCTACACTGAGACGGTCTATCTAGCTATTCAATTTAAAAATACAAGTACATAAATGCAAGAATGATTTTGATGGCAGTGAATGACATTTCAAACGGGATACACAATAACGTCATTTGGTGTTTTGATGATTGTGGTGGAGAGCACTAGCTGCCTAACGTCGTTCCAAAATTTCATAGGTGTTCATTTGGGTTGAGATGGTGACTGCGAAGGCCATAGCATATGATTCACATAATTTTCACGGTCATCAAACCATTCAGTGACCCCTCGTGCCCTGTGGATTGGGGCATTGTCATCCTGGAAGAGACCACTCCCATCATGATGGAACTTCATCGAAGGATAAAGGTGGTGATTACTCAGAATAACTAGCCTATGTGTAGCACATACAGGCCACCTTTCAATTTACCTGAAGTAAAGCACCAGAGTCATGTTTATCAAAAATAGATCATTCTTTATTACAAAGTTTCGAATACAAAAAGTGCAACGAGCACAAGAAGTAAAGGATGCATTCACAAAAGGATGTAAAGCTAACGGATGTAGGCCTATTCACTAACAGCTAACTGGATGCAACATTTTGCTCAAGTGAATTCTATCAGTTCAGTAGCCTATATACCACACAAGGTGCATTCCAGCACTGCAACTGTTAACACTAGCTACCAATATTGTGGTCAGACACTGTAGCCTAATGTTAAATTACATTACATTACATTCATTTAGCAGACGCTTTCATCCAAAGCGACGTACAATAAGTGATCTTTAATACTGGTAAAGATCACACACGAAGTGAATTCAAGGGAATGCAAAAAAAACATGACAAGGCCCTCTGCGGACAAAAAGAGAAAAATTTACTTCCAGAAAAATGCATTAAACAAATAGGCCTACAATTCCTTTTTCACCTACAGTCAAGGCTCATTCTAAAATGGTAGTAATTAACAGCGTTTTCCTTATACAGCTAACATGAGGATTAGAACACTCCCAAAGTAAAGCATTTATTATGTTTACAAATCATTTACACAATGCACAGCATATTATCTTACATGTAATGTAGGCTACTCAATGTTTCCCCATGGCTACCCATTTCATGTTTACGAACTACTTTTAAAACCGAAATAGCACCGTGCGTTTGCATGTGGTAGCCTATTTGCATCTAACCAAGTAATGTGGACACAAAGCACCACCCTTAATTTGTCACCGGTCTGTATAGGCTAGCCTGATCAGCACGCCTTGCACAATGCACAATAAGTTATTTTAGCAGTTCGTCCATGATTCAAATAAAACGTGATGATCGAGTAATTGGTTCATTACGATAGCCTATATTCTTGCCAGAAAGAGCAATCCCATGCATCGACATCGCAAATTAAATAGCCTACAGTGTTATCACGGGATCAAAGACAACCGTCCGCCATGGTTGCGCTTCAGCTTCTGTCAAACCTTCCCCTCCTAACAAACTATCCACTCTCCCAATTAAATATATCCTACTTCGAAATAAACACACAAATGGAAACTCGAATTCGATGTCCAAAACTGCTGGCAATTGTAGCCTATAGCCGAAACCTTCATCCAATCATATTACAAAAAGCAACTTCCTTGTACGCCCTCCTAATTAGCATTTTGCTGCAACTAGTTTACTAGTGGATGTGCTAAAAACGTAACTAGTTAACTAGTGGACACGTTGGCGTTACTAGTTAACTAGTGAAGAGAAGTGTATGTAACTAGTTAACTAGTTAGGCGAAAATACGGACTCTATGCAACTTAACTAGTTAACATGTTACACTGTTGCCACTTCACTAGTTAACTAGTGCTGCTTTAATTGCAACACGTTAGGTTTAAAAGGCCACTAGTGGGTTCAAAGGCTGACTAGTTGTGGCTGTGGTGCCACTAGTCGGCACTGTGGTGCAACTAGTAAGGTTTTGGTGTAACGTGTAGAATAAAAGTGCAACTAGTGGCTCAAAATGCATGACTAGTAAGGTGCCAATCTTTGATATCAAAACGGTTTCGTTGAACTAGTAAGACAAAATGTCGAACACGTTGTGAAAAACGGGCAACTAGTGGGAAACCGTAAATTGGATATCAAGGATATGGAATAAATCCTCATTTGGCTTGCCATACACTCCTGACCAGCACAGACCAATAAAGCCCCACCCCCTACACAGGCTTTCCGATTGGTCACTGACCTCATGTGTTCGGTAGGTCCGCCCATAGTCACATCCTTTATGACATCACCATTACCAGCTCTGACACAGAGTGCATTTAATTGGACCTTATTTGGAAAAGGTTGTATTGTTCTGAGATGGTTGTTCATAGACTTGAATCATTCAGTTGCTTCTAGATGCAGAAATATGCCTGAGACCTGAAGAGATGTCCGCTGAACATGATTCAGAAGCATGTGTCCTGCAGCCATGATAATGAAGTTCCCTCTCTCCCTCTCTCTCCTCTCCCCTCTCTCCCTCTCTCCCTCTCTCTCTCCCTCTCTCTCTCTCTCTCTCCCCTCTCTCTCTCCCTCTCTCTCTCTCTCTCTCCCTCTCTCCCTCTCTCCCTCTCTCTCCCCTCTCTCCCTCTCTCTCTCTCTCCCTCTCTCCCTCTCTCCCTCTCTCTCTCCCTCTCTCTCTCTCTCTCCTCCCTCTCTCTCTCCCTCTCTCCCTCTCTCTCTCCCTCTCTCCCTCTCTCTCTCCCTCTCTCTCTCCCTCTCCCCCCTCTGTCTCCCTCTCTCGCGCTGTCTCTCCCCCCTCTGTCTCTCTCAAATTCAAATTCAAATGTACTTTATTTGCATGACAAGTAAACTTGTGTTGCACAAGCATTGATACATAAATTACAATAAACAATAAACACCCCAAGAATGAGGAGAAAGAGAAGAAGAAGAAAAAAAAAAAAAGAAAAAAAAGCAACAAACCCCCCCACCCCCCCAACACACACACGCATGCACACAAACCCAGGTCAAAATGCATTTAGTCTATAATGTAATATACAGTATATATATATATACATATGAACCATGGCAGTATTAAAAAGAACACACATTATATTATATACCAATACTATTTAAATTAGTCCACACCCTCTCTTAAAGTACGGCAGGCAGAGATGTGATGAGCTGCCATTTCTATTGTGGCATCCTCTTCTGCCAGAACTACTTTTAATTTATTTGCCTCTGCCAGGTTGCAGTGAGCACACAGCCTGTTCTCTTTTGGCAGCCAGGTCTTTTAGTGGCGACCAGTTTCAACGGCAAGGCTGTGGTCACTGAGTCTGTACATTGTTAATGTGTGTCTTTGTTTTGTGTTTTTAACTCATGTCAGGTATTCAGACAGGGAGTAATTTCGACCAAGATTGTGGTAAATCTTCAATTTATTGTTTCATTTTGTTTTTTTCATGCCAATTGTCAATGTACAGATTTTTGTTGATCTACATTACATTACATTACAGGCATTTAGCAGACGCTCTTATCCAGAGCGACTTACACAACTTCTTATTATTACAACGGCAGTATCCTACCTGGGAATCGAACCTGCAAGTTACATGACCAGTTCCTTAACCATTATACTACACTGCCGCCCATATGATCTTGTCAAATGTTTGGTTGTAGCATTTTTTTCAAATTGTTTATTCGTGGCCAGTTGTCGAGGGGGTCCCTCTCTGGGTAGAGCTGGTTGCTTTTCAGTGCCTTCGGCTGGTAGCAGTGTGGGTCAGCCTGATTCAGATGAACCCCAGAATTTGAGTGCTCTTTTTTCAATTGGCAGCAGGAGGGGGAAGCGGCCTAATTCGGCCCTGCACGCATTATTTGGGGCATTTCTGTGCACATGTAGTGCAGTTTTGCAGAACTCTAGGTGAAATTTCTCAATTAGATTTTTATCCCATTTTTTGTTTTTGTTGTGCAATAGAGGGCCCCATATTTCACTCCCATAAAGGAGAATGGGCTGGATAATGCAGTCAAATATTTTTAGCCAAATCTTTATAGGGGGATTGAATTTGGAAATAGTATAGTAGGCCCTGCGTGCTTTTTCCCTCTTTCTTTCTTTCTTTCTCTCTCGCTCTCTCTCTCTTTCTCTCTTTCTCTCTCTCTCTCTTTCTCTCGCTCTCTCTCTGTCCCTCTCTCTCTCTCTCGCTCTCCTCCCTCTCTCTCTCTCTCTGTCCCTCTCTCTCTCTCTCTCTCTCGCTCTCTCTCTCACTCTCTTGCTCTCCCTCCCTCTGCATTGTGACAATATGAAATGTTTTTCTTTAGCTGGTTAAAGTCAGGCCTTGATAAATATGATGCTTTATAATGCATTATTTTGTCAGTGCTGACGAATCTCCTGTCGTCATGGGAACCAGAAAACTCTGGCTGCCATAGCAACTAAGTGAAAGGTTTGCGCATTCGTGCGCCTCTTAAATTCCAACGTTTTTTTTCTGGGAATGAAGAAAAACAGACGAGCTGAGGGCTCAGATGTGGCGCAATCTGGGGGCAGTAGAGTGTGAGGTGGTGGTACAGTCTGGGGGGCAGTAGAGTGTGGGGTGGTACAGTCTGGGTGCAGTGGAGTGTGGGGTGGTGGTACAGTCTGGGGGCAGTAGAGTGTGGGGTGGTACAGTCTGGGGTCAGTAGAGTTTGAGGTGGTGGTACAGTCTGGGGGCAGTAGAGTGTGGGGTGGTACAGTCTGGGGGCAGAAGAGTGTGAGGTGGTGGTACAGTCTGGGGGCAGTAGAGTGTGAGGTGGTGGTACAGTCTGGGGGCAGTAGAGTGTGGGGTGGTGGTGCAGTCTGGGGGCAGTAGAGTGTGGGGTGGTGCAGTCTGGGGGCAGTAGAGTGTGGGGTGGTGCAGTCTGGGGGCAGTAGAGTGGGGTGGTACAGTCTGGGGGCAGTAGAGTGTGGGGTGGTGGTACAGTCTGGGGGACAGTAGAGTGTGGGGTAGTGGTGCAGTCTGGGGGCAGTAGAGTGTGGGGTGGTGGTGCATTCTGGGGGCAGTATAGTGTGGGGTGGTGCAGTCTGGGGGCAGTAGAGTGTGGGGTGGTGCAGTCTGGGGGCAGTAGAGTGTGGGGTGGTGGTGCAGTCTGGGGGCAGTAGAGTGTGGGGTGGTGGTGCAGTCTGGGGGCAGTAGAGTGTGGGGTGGTACAGTCTGGGGGCAGTAGAGTGTGGGGTGGTGGTGCAGTCTGGGGGCAGTAGAGTGGGGTGGTGCAGTCTGGGGGGCAGTAGAGTGTGGGGTGGTGCAGTCTGGGGGCAGTAGAGTGTGGGGTGGTGGTGCAGTCTGGGGACAGTAGAGTGTGGGGTGGACAGATTAAGTTGGGTGAACGCAGAGGAAGTTGGGTCAAAGAGGGTAGGCGGAGCAAGCAAGAGGTCCAACTTCGGAGCTGGAACGTCCGCATTTCGTTGGGTGGGTGAACGTAGAGGAAGTTGGGTGAATGCAGAGGAAGTTGGGTCACCAGACAGGCAGTCATATTTATTTATATCTGCAGATTCTGCAGTGCAGGATGGACAGAGAAAGAAGAGGAAATTTGCAGACCTTATCATTACAAACTCTATTTCCCTTCTCATCTCCCTCCCTCTCTCCCTCTCTCTCTCCCTCCCCCTCTTCCTCCTCCTCCCTCCCTCTCTCTCTTCCTCTCCCCCTCTCTCCCTCTCTCTCCCTCTGTTCCTCACCTCTCCTGCTCCCTCCCTCCCCCTCTCTCTCTCCCTCCCTCCCTCTTCCCCCTCTCTCTCCCTCCCTCCCTCCCTCTCCCCCTCTCTCTCCCTCCCTCCCTCCCTCTCCCTCCCTCCCTCCCTCCCTCCCTCCCTCCCTCTCTCTCTCTCTCTCTCTCTCTCTCTCTCGTGTGTCTGTCAGTTCTTTATTATAAACCTCTCTGGCTCTGCTCTGGCTGTAGCTCTGTAGCTCTGCTGCTTTGGTTTTGGGTTTTTAAGACCCTTCCTCTGCCTGCTCTGCACCAAATCTGTAGTAAAATGATAATGAACAGGGTTAGGGCTACTCTATTTTATGAACATTATTAGGGCTACTCTCTATTTTATGAACAGGGTTAGGGCTACTCTATATTTTATGAACAGGGTTAGGGCTACTCTATATTTTATGAGCAGGGTTAGGGCTACTCTCTATTTTATGAACAGGGTTAGGGCTACTCTCTATTTTATGAACAGGGTTAGGGCTACTCTCTATTTTATGAATAGGGTTAGGGCTACTCTCTATTTTATGAACAGGGTTAGGGCTACTCTATATTTTATGAACAGGGTTAGGGCTACTCTATATTTTATGAACAGGTTTAGGGCTACTCTATTTTATGAACAGGGTTAGGGCTACTCTATTTTATGAACAGGGTTAGGGCTACTCTATATTTTATGAACAGGGTTAGGGCTACTCTATATTTTATGAACAGGTTTAGGGCTACGCTATATTTTATGAACAGGGTTAGGGCTACTCTATATTTTATGAACAGTGTTAGGGCTACTCTCTATTATATGAACAGGGTTAGGGCTACTCTCTATTTTATGAACAGGGTTAGGGCTACTCTCTATTTTATGAACAGGGTTAGGGCTACTCTATTTTATGAACAGGGTTAGGGCTACTCTATTTTATGAACAGGGTTAGGGCTACTCTATATTTTATGAACAGGTTTAGGGCTACTCTATTTTATGAACAGGGTTAGGGCTACTCTCTATTTTATGAACAGGGTTAGGGCTACTCTCTATTTTATGAACAGGGTTAGGGCTACTCTCTATTTTATGAATATGGTTAGGGCTACTCTCTATTTTATGAACAGGGTTAGGGCTACTCTATATTTTATGAACAGGGTTAGGGCTACTCTATGTTATGAACAGCGTTAGGGCTATTCTCTATGAATAGGGTTAGGGCTACTCTCTATGAATAGGGTTAGGGCTACTCTCTATTTTATGAACAGGGTTAGGGCTACTCTCTATGAATAGGGTTAGGGCTACTCTCTATTTTATGAACAGCGTTAGGGCTACTCTCTATTTTATGAACAGGGTTAGGGCTACTCTCTATTTTATGAACAGGGTTAGGGCTACTCTCTATTTTATGAACAGGATTAGGGCTACTCTATTTTATGAACAGGGCTAGGGCTACTCTATATTTTATGAACAGGGTTAGGGCTACTCTATATTTTATGAACAGGGTTAGGGCTACTCTATATGAACAGGGTTAGGGCTACTCTCTATTTTATGAGCAGGGTTAGGGCTACTCTCTATTTTATGAACAGGGTTAGGGCTACTCTATATTAATGAACAGGGTTAGGGCTACTCTCTATTTTATGAACAGGGTTAGGGCTACTCTCTATTTTATGAACAGCGTTAGGGCTACTCTCTATTTTATGAACAGGGTTAGGGCTACTCTCTATTTTATGAACAGGGTTAGGGCTACTCTCTATTTTATGAATAGGGTTAGGGCTACTCTCTGTTTATTTACTTAAAGTTGTATTGCTATTAAATTTCCATTAATATATACTGTATATCAGTGGCATACCGTGGGAGTAGAACTAGGCCTTCTGTAAACTTACCTTTAACGGATGATCACTCTCAATCTGTTTCAGTTTACTTTGCCTGATTGTCAATCAAATAATTGATTCACTCAATAACCAAGAACAAGAAGTAAATTATTAGGCTACCAAGTTATTTTGAGATTTTGAGCATTATTGTTCTGTGCAACATAAACTTGTGTTGCATTTTTGTATATCGACATTTATGATGTTGTGTTATCATGCGAAGATTTTGACTTTTAAATGCTCCATGTTTAAATGTTCAACGTAGATTTTCGTAAATGAGTATTTCTAGCCTGTATTATGCGCTGCTCTCAATGATTCGAGACACTTAAGAGGCTGTCCTCTTTAAATTTATGCTTTCTAGTGTTTAAATCGCTTTGACTAATTTTAGTGTCATCTTAAAATGAATTACATTCTTTAACGCATTCAGATTATTGCCTGATCCTCGTTAAACAATCTTAAGTTGTCTCTTTGTCGTTATCATTTCCAAATCATTATAGGCTACAAATTGGTCTTGATTATTCAGAGAATGAATGGATTGATTGTTAGGCTACTGAATCTAAATAAACGGAAACAAGTAATCCCCACTTTTTCCAACGCGCAGGCCTTCGCTACATATATTTAAGTGCTACCCATTTTATGACGCAAAGAAAAATACTAGCACAGAAAAACTTGATATATTCATTGATGTTTGTTATTCAGTTATTGAATTGCTTGATTGATAATTAAGAACTATAAGTAGAAACAGGTTGAGAGTAATATCCGTATAAAGGTAAGGTTACCGAAGGCCTATTTTACAGCCGACGTTACGCCACTGCTGTATATAATCTTATGTGTTGCTGTTTTTCAAGAGTACTTGTGTGCTTGCGATATTTCCACTTCTGTTTTCTGTGAACTGTTGTTACTCATTGTCAGTATATAAGGATTGTTCACTCAGATCTGTGTGTGGGAGAATGTTTCCAGAGTTTGAGACTGTCATACTGAACGTGCTCCTGTGTAGCAGACGTGGAAAATACAGGTTCAGGAAGTAAAAGTCCTCCCCAGTATTTTATCACCTGGATTTGCTAATTAGCACAACTCTTCAGCCAGGAGGTACAACTAATTAATGAAATCAGCTGGCTGAGTTCATGGGTGGAAGAAACACATGACTTTTACTTTCTGACCCATGGACTTTGAACCTCTACTGTGTAGTTGGGGGCTGTGTTTGGAATGGCTCCCTATGCACTCTATGGTTGGTTTCTGAATTCTCAATTGAGAACACTGAGAATTGGGACATCATACAAAATGGCTGATTCCCTAAATAGTGCACTATAAAGCGTATAAGGAGCCATTCTGAATGCAGCCTGTAGAGTGACAGTTTGTTTGTCATTATTTGCTCTGGCACTTTATTTCTCTGCCCATCTCCCCATCTCTGTCTCTCTGTCTCAGAGTCTTCAAGAAATCCAGTCCCAACTGCAAGGTAAAGTCGTGCATATGTTTTAGAGTATGTGTGCGTGCGTGCGTGCGTGTGTGCGTGCGTGCGTGCGTGCGTGCGTGTGTGCGTGCGTGTGTGTGCGCGCGTGTGTGTGCATATGTTTTAGAGTATGTTTTAGAGTATGTGTGCGTGTGTGTGCGTGTGTGTGTGTGTGTGTGTGTGTTTGTGTGTGTGTGTGTGTGTGTGTGTGTGCGCGCGCGTGTGTGTGCATATGTTTTAGAGTATGTGTGCGTGTGTGTGTGTGTGTGTGTGTGTGTGTGTGCGCGCGCGTGTGTGTGCATATGTTTTAGAGTATGCGTGCGTGTGTGCGCGCGCGCGTGTGTGTGCATATGTTTTAGAGTATGTGTGCGTGCGTGTGTGTGCGTGTGCGTGTGTGTGTGTGTGTGTGTGTGTGTGTGTGTGTGTGCGCGCGCGTGTGTGTGCATATGTTTTAGAGTATGTGTGCGTGTGTGTGTGTGTATGGGTGTGTCTCAATACTCCTTCCTCCACTACCACCTCCTCTACTCCGTGCCCCGGAAACGGATCTTTGTGTTTTAATCTAATGTCGCTGATTACATCTTAATTACGTATAAATGGTTACATATTAATTAATGTGTCGACGCAAACCGCAATGTCAAGTACATTGTATACTGTATATGTAAATAATTGTACTCTAAACTTTCAGGCAGTTTTGCATACTTCTGGGTAGGAGAGGAGTGGTAGTGGGGGAGTGGAGGAAAGGAGGTGAGGAGTGAAGAATATTGGGACGCAGCCCCTGTGTGCGTGCGTGCGTGCGTGCGTGTGGGTGTGTAAACATGTGGGTTTCTCTCCCCCTCCTCAGGTAACTGTGTATTTGGGGAAGAGAGACTTTGTGGACCACCTGGACCACGTGGACGCAGTAGGTGAGTCTGTGTGATTAAGGGTGGGGCTTAAGGTGGGGGAGGGGCTTGACGCAGTAGGTGAGTCTGTGTGATTAAGGGTGGGGCTTAAGGTGGGGGAGGGGCTTGACGCAGTAGGTGAGTCTGTGTGATTAAGGGTGGGGCTTAAGGTGGGGGAGGGGCTTGACGCAGTAGGTGAGTCTGTGTGATTAAGGGTGGGGCTTAAGGTGGGGGAGGGGCTTGACGCAGTAGGTGAGTCTGTGTGATTAAGGGTGGGGCTTAAGGTGGGGGAGGGGCTTGACGCAGTAGGTGAGTCTGTGTGATTAAGGGTGGGGCTTAAGGTGGGGGAGGGGCTTGACGCAGTAGGTGAGTCTGTGTGATTAAGGGTGGGGCTTAAGGTGGGGGAGGGGCTTGACGCAGTAGGTGAGTCTGTGTGATTAAGGGTGGGGCTTAAGGTGGGGGAGGGGCTTGACGCAGTAGGTGAGTCTGTGTGATTAAGGGTGGGGCTTAAGGTGGGGGAGGGGCTTGACGCAGTAGGTGAGTCTGTGTGATTAAGGGTGGGGCTTAAGGTGGGGGAGGGGCTTATGGAATGGGAGGTGCCATGGTGGGGGAGGAGCTTAGGACATGAGAGGAGCTTGTGGTGGGGGAGGGGCTTATGACATGGGAGGAGCCAGGGTGTAAACCAGGGTTCATATGGTTAAAGCTTTGGAGTTTAGGGTTAATGCCCTCAACTAGCAATGTTAGGTTGAGACTAAGTTTAATCTCTTAATATTAAAATTATAATATCTCTCAGAAACTTTGGACCTAATGTATCAACAGATTTGATGGGAAAAATAAGTGCATATTTTCAGAGAAGGTCTCACGTTGAGAAATAGACACGTACTCTGCCTCTCTCAACTCTTTTTTGATTGACAGGTTCATATATCAGTTCTGTAAGAGCTTAAACACACATGACTCCACACAAGTCCCCCAGAACTGTATTGGTCATCAGCTTAAGGGGTCAAATGTCAAAGGAGTTTGCTATAAACGTTTTGCATTATTGTAGTATTCCATATAATTCCAGTTATTAACACAGTAATCTCTCCCTCCCTCTCAACTCTGGCCCCTCTCTCTACTTACAACCCCCCCCTCCCCTGCAGATGGAGTGATCTTGGTGGATCCAGAGTACCTGAAAGACAGGAAAGGTACAGTATACCTGCCGACTGTTTGACATCTGTGAGGGAGAGTGAGTCTGTGAGCGAGTTTAAGTGAGGGTGAGTGTGAGATTGATTATCTGAGAGTGAGTCTGTGAGTGACAGTGAATCTGTAGGTGATAGTTATTATCTGTGAGTGATGTGAGTCTGTGAGTGAGAGTGAGTCTGTGAGTGAGTGTAAGTGAGGGTGAGGGTGAGTGTGAGTTATTATCTGTGAGTGAGTGAGTCTGTGTGATTGACAGCGCACTCCTCAGACCCACTCTCGCCCCTTCCTCTCCAGTGTTTGTGACCCTGACGTGTGCATTCCGGTACGGTCGCGAGGACCTGGACGTGCTGGGTCTGTCCTTCCGGAAGGATCTACACATCTCCACCTTCCAGGCCTTCCCTCCTCGCCCTGAGGAGCACAGACCGCTCAGCCGCCTGCAGGAGAGACTGCTGAAGAAGCTGGGCCAGCACGCACACCCCTTTTACTTCACTGTGAGGACCGACTGCTACTCACACACACTACTCACACACTGCTGGGCCAGCACGCACACCCCTTTTACTTCACTGTGAGGACCGACTGCTACTCACACACACTACTCACACATTGCTGGGCCAGCAAGCACACCCCTTTTACTTCACTGTGAGGACCGACTGCTACTCACACACACTACTCACACACTGCTGGGCCAGCACGCACACCCCTTTTACTTCACTGTGAGGACCGACTGCTACTCACACACACTACTCACACACTGCTGGGCCAGCAAGCACACCCATTTTACTTCACTGTGAGGACCGACTGCTACTCACACACACTACTCACACATTGCTGGGCCAGCACGCCCACCCCTTTTACTTCACTGTGAGGACCGACTGCTACTCACACACACTACTCACACACTGCTGGGCCAGCAAGCACACCCCTTTTACTTCACTGTGAGGACCGACTGCTACTCACACACACTACTCACACACTGCTGGGCCAGCAAGCACACCCCTTTTACTTCACTGTGAGGACCGACTGCTACTCACACACACTACTCACACACTGCTGGGCCAGCACGCACACCCCTTTTACTTCACTGTGAGGACCGACTGCTACTCACACACACTACTCACACACTGCTGGGCCAGCAAGCACACCCATTTTACTTCACTGTGAGGACCGACTGCTACTCACACACTACTCACACACTGCTGGGCCAGCAAGCACACCCCTTTTACTTCACTGTGAGGACCGACTGCTACTCACACACACTACTCACACACTGCTGGGCCAGCACGCACACCCCTTTTACTTCACTGTGAGGACCGACTGCTACTCACACACACTACTCACACACTGCTGGGCCAGCAAGCACACCCCTTTTACTTCACTGTGAGGACCGACTGCTACTCACACACACTACTCACACACTGCTGGGCCAGCAAGCACACCCCTTTTACTTCACTGTGAGGACCGAATGCTACTCACACACACTACTCACACACTGCTGGGCCAGCACGCACACCCCTTTTACTTCACTGTGAGGACCGACTGCTACTCACACACACTACTCACACACTGCTGGGCCAGCACGCACACCCCTTTTACTTCACTGTGAGGACCGACTGCTACTCACACACACTACTCACACACTGCTGGGCCAGCACGCACACCCCTTTTACTTCACTGTGAGGACCGACTGCTACTCACACACACTACTCACACACTGCTGGGCCAGCAAGCACGCCCCTTTTACTTCACTGTGAGGACCGACTGCTACTCACACACACTACTCACACACTGCTGGGCCAGCAAGCACACCCCTTTTACTTCACTGTGAGGACCGACTGCTACTCACACACACTACTCACACACTGCTGGGCCAGCAAGCACACCCCTTTTACTTCACTGTGAGGACCGACTGCTACTCACACACACTACTCACACACTGCTGGGCCAGCAAGCACACCCCTTTTACTTCACTGTGAGGACCGACTGCTACTCACACACACTACTCACACACTGCTGGGCCAGCACGCACACCCCTTTTACTTCACTGTGAAGACCGACTGCTACTCACACACACTACTCACACACTGCTGGGACAGCACGCACACCCCTTTTACTTCACTGTGAGGACCGACTGCTACTCACACACACTACTCACACACTGCTGGGCCAGCAAGCACACCCCTTTTACTTCACTGTGAGGACCGACTGCTACTCACACACACTACTCACACAGAGCTGGGCCAGCACGTGCACCCCTGGTTCTTTAGCATGTAGCACTGTGACTGGTTCCTTAGCATGTAGCACTGTTATTCGTTCTTTAGCATGTAGCACTGTGACTGGTTCTATAGCATGTAGCACTGTGACAGGTTCTATAGCATGTAGCACTGTGACTGGTTCTTCAGCATGTAGCACTGTGACTGGTTCTTTAGCATGTAGCACTGTGACTGGTTCTATAGCATGTAGCACTGTGATTGGTTCTTCAGCATGTAGCACCGTGACTGGTTCTTTAGCATGTAGCACTGTGACTGGTTCTTTAGCATGTAGCACTGTGACTGGTTCTTCAGCATGTAGCATGTAGCACTGTGACTGGTTCTTTAGCATGTAGCATGTAGCACTGTGACTGGTTCTGTAGTATGTAGCACTGTGACTGGTTCTTCAGCATGTAGCACTGTGACTGGTTCTTCAGCATGTAGCATGTAGCACTGTGACTGGTTATTTAGCATGTAGCACTGTGACTGGTTCTTTAGCATGTAGCATGTAGCACTGTGACTGGTTATTTAGCATGTAGCACTGTGACTGGTTCTTTTGCATGTAGCATGTAGCACTGTGACTGGTTCTTTAGCATGTAGCATGTGGCACCGTGACTGGTTCTATAGCATGTAGCACTGTGACTGGTTCTTCAGCATGTAGCACTGTGACTGGTTCTTCAGCATGTAGCACTGTGACTGGTTCTATAGCATGTAGCACTGTGACTGGTTCTTCAGCATGTAGCACTGTGACTGGTTCTTTAGCATGTAGCACTGTGACTGGTTCTTTAGCATGTAGCACTGTGACTGGTTCTTTCGCATGTAGCACTGTGACTGGTTCTTCAGCATGTAGCACTGTGACTGGTTCTTTAGCATGTAGCACTGTGACTGGTTCTTCAGCATGTAGCACTGTGACTGGTTCTTTAGCATGTAGCATGTAGCACTGTGACTGGTTCTTTAGCATGTAGCACTGTGACTGGTTCTTTAGCATGTAGCACTGTGACTGGTTCTATAGCATGTAGCATGTAACACTGTGACTGGTTCTTTAGCATGTAGCACTGTGACTGGTTCTTTAGCATGTAGCACTGTGACTGGTTCTTTAGCATGTAGCACTGTGACTGGTTCTTTAGCATGTAGCATGTAGCACTGTGACTGGTTCTTTAGCATGTAGCACTGTGACTGGTTCTTTAGCATGTAGCATGTAGCACTGTGACTGGTTCTTTAGCATGTAGCACTGTGACTGGTTCTTTAGCATGTAGCATGTAGCACTGTGACTGGTTCTTTAGCATGTAGCACTGTGACTGGTTCTTTAGCATGTAGCATGCAGCACTGTGACGTATGATGTGTAAATCAGTTGTTTTTGGATGAACTCTGAGTCTCTTTGTGTCCCAGATTCCCCAGAACCTGCCCTGCTCAGTGACATTACAGCCAGGGCCAGAAGACACAGGCAAGGTAACGCTCCACATACACTCACGCGCACACACGCTCACACACACATACACATACACCCATTCAAACACATACACACTCTCACCCAGACACACGAACACACAGACACACATTCAAATGCATACACACTCTCACGCAGACACACGAACACACAGACACACATTCAAACGCATACACACAGTCATATATATACACACACACAAACACATTTACTCACACTCAGACCTACCACTTTATTGTTGCTTTGGACGTTTTCTTTCATCCCTCTCTCTCTCTCTCTCTCTCTCTCTAGGCATGTGGGGTTGATTTTGAGATCAGAGCTTTCTGTGCTAAATCAGTGGAGGAGAAGATTCACAAAAGGTACCCGTGTTCCTGCCATTAATGCCGCCATAATCTGTCTCTCAGCATTACTGTGTGTGTGTGTCTATATGATATATGTGTGTATTGTAGGAACTCTGTGTGTGTGTGTGTGTGTGTGTATGATATATGTGTGTATTGTAGGAACTCGGTGCGCTTGGTGATCAGGAAGGTACAGTATGCTCCGGAGAAGGCAGGGCCGCAGCCCATGGTGGAGACGACCCGGAGCTTCCTCATGTCAGACAGATCCCTGCACCTGGAGGCATCTCTCGACAAGGAGGTACAGCAGGTTCCTTTCTCTCGACAAGGAGGTACAGCAGGTTCCTTTACAATCATGTAACACTTGTGTCTTTATAGCGATGTTGTAGTTTATCGTGTCTTACTAAGTTAGCCTTAAGACTAAGCTATAGCTAGACTCAATGTTCAAGTCTATGGATAGCTTCTATGTTCATATATTCTATATGTTATCATAGAACTGCAGTGTTTAGAGTTCTTTCATTGACTTTCGGTATGCTCTTATTTTACGGCACTTTGGATAAAAGCATCTGCCAAATGAATGTAATGTACTGAAAATAAACACAGAGTATACATAAACTCACGTATAAACACAGTGTACATAAACTCACACATAAACACAGCGTACATAAACTCACACATAAACACAGTGTACATAAACTCACACATAAACACAGAAAACACATAAACTCACATACACAGAGTATACATAAACTCACACATAAACACAGCGTACATAAACTCACACATAAACACAGTGTACATAAACTCACACATAAACACAGCGTACATAAACTCACACATAAACACAGCGTACATAAACTCACACATAAACACAGCGTACATAAACTCACACATAAACACAGCGTACATAAACTCACACATAAACACAGCGTACATAAACTCACACATAAACACAGTGTACATAAACTCACACATACACACAGTGTACATAAACTCACACATAAACACAGCGTACATAAACTCACACATAAACACAGTGTACATAAACTCACACATAAACACAGAAAACACATAAACTCACATAAACAGAGTATACATAAACTCACACAAACAGAGTATACATAAACTCGCACAAACAGAGTACACATAAACACAGAGTATACATAAACTCACACATAAACACAGTGTACATAAACTCTCACATGAACACACAGTACATAAACTCACACAAACATAGAGTATACATAAACTCACACATAAACACAGAGTATACATAAACTCACACAAACACAGAATATACATAAACTCACACATAAACACAGAGTATACATAAACTCACAAACACAGAGTATACAAACTCACACAAACACAGAATATACATAAGCTCACACGTAAACACAGAATACACATAAACTCACATAAACACAGAGTATACATAAACTCACACAAACACAGAATATACATAAACTCACACGTAAACACAGAATACACATGAACTCACATAAACACAGAGTGTACATAAACTCACACAAACACAGAGTATACATAAACTCACACAAACACAGAATATACATAAGCTCACACGTAAACACAGAATACACAAACTCACACGTAAACACAGAATACACATAAACTCACACGTAAACACGGAGTGTTCATAAACTCACACATAAACTCACACAAACAGAGTATACATAAACTCACATATAAACACAGAGTATACATAAACTCACACAAACACAGAGTATGTATAAACTCACACATAAACACAGAATACAAATAAACTCACACAAACACAGTGTACATAAACTCACACATAAACACAGAGTGTACATAAACTCACACATAAACACAGAGTGTACATAAACTCACACATAAACACAGAATACACATAAACTCACACGTAAACACAGAGTGTACATAAACTCACACGTAAACACAGAGTGTACATAAACTCACACGTAAACACAGAGTATACATAAACTCACATATAAACACAGCATACGTAAACTCACACAAACACAGAATACAAATAAACTCACACATAAACACAGAGTGTACATAAACTCACACGTAAACACAGTGTACATAAACTCACACATAAACACAGAATACACATAAACTCACACGTAACCAAAGTGTACATAAACTCACACAAACACAGAGTATACATAAACTCACACATAAACACAGTGTACATAAACTCACACAAACACAGTGTACATAAACTCACACATGAACACAGAGTATACATAAACTCACACATAAACACAGTGTACATAAACTCACACATAAACACAGAGTATACATAAACGCACACATAAACACAGTGTACATAAACTCACACATAAACACAGAATACAAGTAAACTCACACATAAACACAGAGTATACATAAACTCACACAAACACAGAGTATACATAAACTCACACATAAACACAGAGTGTACATGAACTCACACAAACACAGTGTACATAAACTCACACAAACACAGTGTACATAAACTCACACAAACACAGTGTACATAAAATCACACATAAACACAGAATACACAAACTCACACGTAAACACAGAGTGTACATAAACTCACACAGAGTATACATAAACTCACACGTAAACACAGAGTATACATAAACTCACATATAAACACAGAGCATACGTAAACTCACACAAACAGAGAGTATATATAAACTCACACATAAACACAGAATACAAATAAACTCACACACAAACACAGAGTGTACATAAACTCACACGTAAACACAGTGTACATAAACTCACACATTAACACAGAATACACATAAACTCACACGTAACCAAAGTGTACATAAACTCACACATAAACACAGAGTATACATACTCACACAAACACAGAGTATACATAAACTCACACATAAACACAGAGTGTACATAAACTCACACAAACACAGTGTACATAAACTCACACATAAACACAGAGTGTACATAAACTCACACAAACACAGTGTACATACTCACACAAACACAGTGTACATAAACTCACACATAAACACAGAATACACAAACTCACACATAAACAGAGTATACATAAACTCACACATAAACACAGAGTATACATAAACTCACACATAAACACAGAATACACAAACTCACACATAAACAGAGTATACATAAACTCACACATAAACACAGAGTATACATAAACTCACACATAAACACAGAGTATACATAAACTCACACATGAACACAGAGTATACATAAACTCACACATAAACACAGAATACACAAACTCACACATAAACAGAGTATACATAAACTCACACATAAACACAGAGTATACATAAACTCACACATACACACAGTGTACATAAACTCACACAAACACAGTGTACATAAACTCACACAAACACAGTGTACATAAACTCACACATGAACACAGAGTATACATAAACTCACACATAAACACAGAATACACAAACTCACACATAAACAGAGTATACATAAACTCACACATAAACACAGAGTATACATAAACTCACACATAAACACAGAGTATACATAAACTCACACATGAACACAGAGTATACATAAACTCACACATAAACACAGAATACACAAACTCACACATAAACAGAGTATACATAAACTCACACATAAACACAGAGTATACATAAACTCACACATAAACACAGTGTACATAAACTCACACAAACACAGTGCACATAAAATCACACATAAACACAGAGTATACATAAACTCACACATAAACACAGAATACACAAACTCATACATAAACTCACACATAAACACAGAGTATACATAAACTCACACATACACACAGTGTACATAAACTCACACAAACACAGTGCACATAAAATCACACATAAACACAGAGTATACATAAACTCACACATAAACACAGAATACACAAACTCATACATAAACTCACACATAAACACAGAGTATACATAAACTCACACAAACACAGAGTATATATAAACTCACACATAAACACAGAATACAAATAAACTCACACAAACAGAGTGTACATAAACTCACACATAAACACAGTGTACATAAACTCACACAAACACAGAGTATATATAAACTCACACATAAACACAGAATACAAATAAACTCACACAAACACAGAGTGTACATAAACTCACACATAAACACGGTGTACATAAACTCACACGTAAACACAGTGTACATAAACTCACACATAAACACAGAATACACATAAACTCACACGTAACCACAGTGTACATAAACTCACACAAACACAGAGTATACATAAACTCACACATAAACACAGAGTATACATAAACTCACACAAACACAGAGTGTACATAAACTCACACATAAACACAGAGTGTACATAAACTCACACGTAAACACAGTGTACATAAACTCACACAAACACAGAGTATACACAAACTCACACATAAACAGAGTATACATAAACTCACACAAACACAGTGTACATAAACTCACACAAACACAGTGCACATAAACTCACATATAAACACAGAGTATACATAAACTCACACAAACACAGAGTATACATAAACTCACACATAAACACAGAGTGTACATAAACTCACACAAACACAGAGTATACACAAACTCACACATAAACACAGAATACAAATAAACTCACACAAACACAGAGTGTACATAAACTCACACATAAACACAGTGTACATAAACTCACACAAACACAGAGTATATATAAACTCACACATAAACACAGAATACACAAACTCATACATAAACTCACACATAAACACAGAGTGTACATAAACTCACACATAAACACAGAGTGTACATAAACTCACACAAACAGAGTATACATAAACTCACACAAACACAGAGTATATATAAACTCACACATAAACACAGAATACAAATAAACTCACACAAACACAGAGTGTACATAAACTCACACATAAACACAGAATACAAATAAACTCACACAAACACAGTGTACATAAACTCACACATAAACACAGTGTACATAAACTCACACATAAACACGGTGTACATAAACTCACACGTAAACACAGAATACACATAAACTCACACGTAACCACAGTGTACATAAACTCACACATAAACACAGAGTATACATAAACTCACACATAAACACAGAGTGTACATAAACTCACACATAAACACAGAGTATACATAAACTCACACAAACACAGAGTGTACATAAACTCACACATAAACACAGAGTGTACATAAACTCACACAAACACAGTGTACATAAACTCACACAAACACAGTGTACATAAACTCACACAAACACAGTGTACATAAAATCACACAAACACAGAATACACATAAAATCACACATAAACACGGAGTATACATAAACACACATAAACAGAGTGTACATAAACTCACACATAAACACAGAGTATACATAAACTCACACATAAACACAGAATACACAAACTCACACGTAAACACAGTGTACATAAACTCACACAAACACAGTGTACATAAACTCACACAAACACAGTGTACATAAACTCACACAAACACAGAGTATACATAAACTCACACATAAACACAGAATACACAAACTCACACATAAACAGAGTATACATAAACGCACACATAAACACAGCGTACATAAACTCACACATAAACACAGAGTATACATAAACGCACACATAAACACAGCGTACATAAACACACATAAACACAGAATACAAGTAAACTCACACATAAACACAGAGTATACGTAAACTCACACATACACACAGTGTACATAAACTCACACATAAACACAGTGTACATAAACTCACACAAACACAGTGTACATAAACTCACACAAACACAGTGTACATAAAATCACACATAAACACAGAATACACATAAATTCACACATAAACACGGAGTATACATAAACTCACACATAAACACAGTGTACATAAACTCACCCATAAACACAGAGTATACATAAACTCACGCATAAACACAGAATACACAAACTCATACATAAACTCACACGTAAACACAGTGTACATAAACTCACACATAAACACAGAATATACATAAACTCACACTTAAACACAGAATATACATAAACTCACACATAAACACAGTGTACATAAACTCACACATAAACACAGAATACAAGTAAACTCACATAAACACAGAGTATACATAAACTCACGCATAAACACAGAATACACAAACTCATACATAAACTCACACGTAAACACAGTGTACATAAACTCACACGTAAACACAGTGTACATAAACTCACACATAAACACAGAATACACAAACTCACACATAAACAGAGTATACATAAACTCACACATAAACACAGAGTATACATAAACTCACACATAAACACAGAATACACAAACTCACACATAAACAGAGTATACATAAACTCACACATAAACACAGAGTATACATAAACTCACACATACACACAGAATACACAAACTCATACATAAACTCACACATAAACACAGAGTATACATAAACTCACACATACACACAGTGTACATAAACTCACACAAACACAGTGCACATAAAATCACACATAAACACAGAGTATACATAAACTCACACATAAACACAGAATACACAAACTCATACATAAACTCACACATAAACACAGAGTATACATAAACTCACACAAACACAGAGTATATATAAACTCACACATAAACACAGAATACAAATAAACTCACACAAACAGAGTGTACATAAACTCACACATAAACACAGTGTACATAAACTCACACAAACACAGAGTATATATAAACTCACACATAAACACAGAATACAAATAAACTCACACAAACACAGAGTGTACATAAACTCACACATAAACACGGTGTACATAAACTCACACGTAAACACAGTGTACATAAACTCACACATAAACACAGAATACACATAAACTCACACGTAACCACAGTGTACATAAACTCACACAAACACAGAGTATACATAAACTCACACATAAACACAGAGTATACATAAACTCACACAAACACAGAGTATACATAAACTCACACAAACAGAGTGTACATAAACTCACACATAAACACAGTGTACATAAACTCACACAAACACAGAGTATATATAAACTCACACATAAACACAGAATACAAATAAACTCACACAAACACAGAGTGTACATAAACTCACACATAAACACGGTGTACATAAACTCACACGTAAACACAGTGTACATAAACTCACACATAAACACAGAATACACATAAACTCACACGTAACCACAGTGTACATAAACTCACATAAACACAGAGTGTACATAAACTCACACATAAACACAGAGTGTACATAAACTCACACGTAAACACAGTGTACATAAACTCACACAAACACAGAGTACATAAACTCACACAAACACAGTGCACATAAACTCACATATAAACACAGAGTATACATAAACTCACACATAAACAGAGTATACATAAACTCACACATAAACAGAGTATACATAAACTCACACAAACACAGAGTATACATAAACTCACACATAAACACAGAGTGTACATAAACTCACACAAACACAGAGTATACACAAACTCACACATAAACACAGAATACAAATAAACTCACACAAACACAGTGTACATAAACTCACACATAAACACAGTGTACATAAACTCACACAAACACAGAGTATATATAAACTCACACATAAACACAGAATACACAAACTCATACATAAACTCACACATAAACACAGAGTGTACATAAACTCACACATAAACACAGAGTGTACATAAACTCACACAAACAGAGTATACATAAACTCACACAAACACAGAGTATATATAAACTCACACATAAACACAGAATACAAATAAACTCACACAAACACAGAGTGTACATAAACTCACACATAAACACAGAATACAAATAAACTCACACAAACACAGAGTGTACATAAACTCACACATAAACACAGAGTGTACATAAACTCACACATAAACACGGTGTACATAAACTCACACGTAAACACAGAATACACATAAACTCACACGTAACCACAGTGTACATAAACTCACACATAAACACAGAGTATACATAAACTCACACATAAACACAGAGTGTACATAAACTCACACATAAACACAGAGTATACATAAACTCACACATAAACACAGAGTGTACATAAACTCACACGTAAACACAGAATACACATAAACTCACACGTAACCACAGTGTACATAAACTCACACAAACACAGAGTGTACATAAACTCACACATAAACACAGAGTGTACATAAACTCACACAAACACAGTGTACATAAACTCACACAAACACAGTGTACATAAACTCACACAAACACAGTGTACATAAAATCACACAAACACAGAATACACATAAAATCACACATAAACACGGAGTATACATAAACACACATAAACAGAGTGTACATAAACTCACACATAAACACAGAGTATACATAAACTCACACATAAACACAGAATACACATAAACTCACACGTAAACACAGTGTACATAAACTCACACAAACACAGTGTACATAAACTCACACAAACACAGTGTACATAAACTCACACAAACACAGAGTATACATAAACTCACACATAAACACAGAATACACAAACTCACACATAAACAGAGTATACATAAACGCACACATAAACACAGCGTACATAAACTCACACATAAACACAGAGTATACATAAACGCACACATAAACACAGCGTACATAAACACACATAAACACAGAATACAAGTAAACTCACACATAAACACAGAGTATACATAAACTCACACATACACACAGTGTACATAAACTCACACATAAACACAGTGTACATAAACTCACACAAACACAGTGTACATAAACTCACACAAACACAGTGTACATAAAATCACACATAAACACAGAATACACATAAATTCACACATAAACACGGAGTATACATAAACTCACACATAAACACAGTGTACATAAACTCACCCATAAACACAGAGTATACATAAACTCACGCATAAACACAGAATACACAAACTCATACATAAACTCACACGTAAACACAGTGTACATAAACTCACACATAAACACAGAATATACATAAACTCACACTTAAACACAGAATATACATAAACTCACACTTAAACACAGAATATACATAAACTCACACATAAACACAGAGTGTACATAAACTCACACATAAACACAGAATACAAGTAAACTCACATAAACACAGAGTATACATAAACTCACGCATAAACACAGAATACACAAACTCATACATAAACTCACACGTAAACACAGTGTACATAAACTCACACGTAAACACAGTGTACATAAACTCACACATAAACACAGAATATACATAAACTCACACATAAACACAGAATATACATAAACTCACACATAAACACAGAGTGTACATAAACTCACACATAAACACAGTGTACATAAACTCACCCATAAACACAGAGTATACATAAACTCACGCATAAACACAGAATACACAAACTCATACATAAACTCACACGTAAACACAGTGTACATAAACTCACACGTAAACACAGTGTACATAAACTCACACATAAACACAGAATATACATAAACTCACACATAAACACAGAATATACATAAACTCACACTTAAACACAGAATATACATAAACTCACACTTAAACACAGAGTATACATAAACTCACGCATAAACACAGAATACACAAACTCATACATAAACTCACACGTAAACACAGTGTACATAAACTCACACGTAAACACAGTGTACATAAACTCACACATAAACACAGAATATACATAAACTCACACATAAACACAGAGTATACATAAACTCACACAAACACAGAGTATATATAAACTCACACATAAACACAGAATACAAATAAACTCACACAAACAGAGTGTACATAAACTCACACATAAACACAGTGTACATAAACTCACACAAACACAGAGTATATATAAACTCACACATAAACACAGAATACAAATAAACTCACACAAACACAGAGTGTACATAAACTCACACATAAACACGGTGTACATAAACTCACACGTAAACACAGTGTACATAAACTCACACATAAACACAGAATACACATAAACTCACACGTAACCACAGTGTACATAAACTCACACAAACACAGAGTATACATAAACTCACACATAAACACAGAGTATACATAAACTCACACAAACACAGTGTACATAAACTCACACATAAACACAGAGTGTACATAAACTCACACGTAAACACAGTGTACATAAACTCACACAAACACAGAGTATACACAAACTCACACATAAACAGAGTATACATAAACTCACACAAACACAGTGTACATAAACTCACACAAACACAGTGCACATAAACTCACATATAAACACAGAGTATACATAAACTCACACAAACACAGAGTATACATAAACTCACACATAAACACAGAGTGTACATAAACTCACACAAACACAGAGTATACACAAACTCACACATAAACACAGAATACAAATAAACTCACACAAACACAGAGTGTACATAAACTCACACATAAACACAGTGTACATAAACTCACACAAACACAGAGTATATATAAACTCACACATAAACACAGAATACACAAACTCATACATAAACTCACACATAAACACAGAGTGTACATAAACTCACACATAAACACAGAGTGTACATAAACTCACACAAACAGAGTATACATAAACTCACACAAACACAGAGTATATATAAACTCACACATAAACACAGAATACAAATAAACTCACACAAACACAGAGTGTACATAAACTCACACATAAACACAGAATACAAATAAACTCACACAAACACAGTGTACATAAACTCACACATAAACACAGTGTACATAAACTCACACATAAACACGGTGTACATAAACTCACACGTAAACACAGAATACACATAAACTCACACGTAACCACAGTGTACATAAACTCACACATAAACACAGAGTATACATAAACTCACACATAAACACAGAGTGTACATAAACTCACACATAAACACAGAGTATACATAAACTCACACAAACACAGTGTACATAAACTCACACATAAACACAGAGTGTACATAAACTCACACAAACACAGTGTACATAAACTCACACATAAACACAGAGTATACATAAACTCACAAACACAGAGTATACAAACTCACACAAACACAGAATATACATAAGCTCACACGTAAACACAGAATACACATAAACTCACATAAACACAGAGTATACATAAACTCACACAAACACAGAATATACATAAACTCACACGTAAACACAGAATACACATGAACTCACATAAACACAGAGTGTACATAAACTCACACAAACACAGAGTATACATAAACTCACACAAACACAGAATATACATAAGCTCACACGTAAACACAGAATACACAAACTCACACGTAAACACAGAATACACATAAACTCACACGTAAACACGGAGTGTTCATAAACTCACACATAAACTCACACAAACAGAGTATACATAAACTCACATATAAACACAGAGTATACATAAACTCACACAAACACAGAGTATGTATAAACTCACACATAAACACAGAATACAAATAAACTCACACAAACACAGTGTACATAAACTCACACATAAACACAGAGTGTACATAAACTCACACATAAACACAGAGTGTACATAAACTCACACATAAACACAGAATACACATAAACTCACACGTAAACACAGAGTGTACATAAACTCACACGTAAACACAGAGTGTACATAAACTCACACGTAAACACAGAGTATACATAAACTCACATATAAACACAGCATACGTAAACTCACACAAACACAGAATACAAATAAACTCACACATAAACACAGAGTGTACATAAACTCACACGTAAACACAGTGTACATAAACTCACACATAAACACAGAATACACATAAACTCACACGTAACCAAAGTGTACATAAACTCACACAAACACAGAGTATACATAAACTCACACATAAACACAGTGTACATAAACTCACACAAACACAGTGTACATAAACTCACACATGAACACAGAGTATACATAAACTCACACATAAACACAGTGTACATAAACTCACACATAAACACAGAGTATACATAAACGCACACATAAACACAGTGTACATAAACTCACACATAAACACAGAATACAAGTAAACTCACACATAAACACAGAGTATACATAAACTCACACAAACACAGAGTATACATAAACTCACACATAAACACAGAGTGTACATGAACTCACACAAACACAGTGTACATAAACTCACACAAACACAGTGTACATAAACTCACACAAACACAGTGTACATAAAATCACACATAAACACAGAATACACAAACTCACACGTAAACACAGAGTGTACATAAACTCACACAGAGTATACATAAACTCACACGTAAACACAGAGTATACATAAACTCACATATAAACACAGAGCATACGTAAACTCACACAAACAGAGAGTATATATAAACTCACACATAAACACAGAATACAAATAAACTCACACACAAACACAGAGTGTACATAAACTCACACGTAAACACAGTGTACATAAACTCACACATTAACACAGAATACACATAAACTCACACGTAACCAAAGTGTACATAAACTCACACATAAACACAGAGTATACATACTCACACAAACACAGAGTATACATAAACTCACACATAAACACAGAGTGTACATAAACTCACACAAACACAGTGTACATAAACTCACACATAAACACAGAGTGTACATAAACTCACACAAACACAGTGTACATACTCACACAAACACAGTGTACATAAACTCACACATAAACACAGAATACACAAACTCACACATAAACAGAGTATACATAAACTCACACATAAACACAGAGTATACATAAACTCACACATAAACACAGAATACACAAACTCACACATAAACAGAGTATACATAAACTCACACATAAACACAGAGTATACATAAACTCACACATAAACACAGAGTATACATAAACTCACACATGAACACAGAGTATACATAAACTCACACATAAACACAGAATACACAAACTCACACATAAACAGAGTATACATAAACTCACACATAAACACAGAGTATACATAAACTCACACATACACACAGTGTACATAAACTCACACAAACACAGTGTACATAAACTCACACAAACACAGTGTACATAAACTCACACATGAACACAGAGTATACATAAACTCACACATAAACACAGAATACACAAACTCACACATAAACAGAGTATACATAAACTCACACATAAACACAGAGTATACATAAACTCACACATAAACACAGAGTATACATAAACTCACACATGAACACAGAGTATACATAAACTCACACATAAACACAGAATACACAAACTCACACATAAACAGAGTATACATAAACTCACACATAAACACAGAGTATACATAAACTCACACATAAACACAGTGTACATAAACTCACACAAACACAGTGCACATAAAATCACACATAAACACAGAGTATACATAAACTCACACATAAACACAGAATACACAAACTCATACATAAACTCACACATAAACACAGAGTATACATAAACTCACACATACACACAGTGTACATAAACTCACACAAACACAGTGCACATAAAATCACACATAAACACAGAGTATACATAAACTCACACATAAACACAGAATACACAAACTCATACATAAACTCACACATAAACACAGAGTATACATAAACTCACACAAACACAGAGTATATATAAACTCACACATAAACACAGAATACAAATAAACTCACACAAACAGAGTGTACATAAACTCACACATAAACACAGTGTACATAAACTCACACAAACACAGAGTATATATAAACTCACACATAAACACAGAATACAAATAAACTCACACAAACACAGAGTGTACATAAACTCACACATAAACACGGTGTACATAAACTCACACGTAAACACAGTGTACATAAACTCACACATAAACACAGAATACACATAAACTCACACGTAACCACAGTGTACATAAACTCACACAAACACAGAGTATACATAAACTCACACATAAACACAGAGTATACATAAACTCACACAAACACAGAGTGTACATAAACTCACACATAAACACAGAGTGTACATAAACTCACACGTAAACACAGTGTACATAAACTCACACAAACACAGAGTATACACAAACTCACACATAAACAGAGTATACATAAACTCACACAAACACAGTGTACATAAACTCACACAAACACAGTGCACATAAACTCACATATAAACACAGAGTATACATAAACTCACACAAACACAGAGTATACATAAACTCACACATAAACACAGAGTGTACATAAACTCACACAAACACAGAGTATACACAAACTCACACATAAACACAGAATACAAATAAACTCACACAAACACAGAGTGTACATAAACTCACACATAAACACAGTGTACATAAACTCACACAAACACAGAGTATATATAAACTCACACATAAACACAGAATACACAAACTCATACATAAACTCACACATAAACACAGAGTGTACATAAACTCACACATAAACACAGAGTGTACATAAACTCACACAAACAGAGTATACATAAACTCACACAAACACAGAGTATATATAAACTCACACATAAACACAGAATACAAATAAACTCACACAAACACAGAGTGTACATAAACTCACACATAAACACAGAATACAAATAAACTCACACAAACACAGTGTACATAAACTCACACATAAACACAGTGTACATAAACTCACACATAAACACGGTGTACATAAACTCACACGTAAACACAGAATACACATAAACTCACACGTAACCACAGTGTACATAAACTCACACATAAACACAGAGTATACATAAACTCACACATAAACACAGAGTGTACATAAACTCACACATAAACACAGAGTATACATAAACTCACACAAACACAGAGTGTACATAAACTCACACATAAACACAGAGTGTACATAAACTCACACAAACACAGTGTACATAAACTCACACAAACACAGTGTACATAAACTCACACAAACACAGTGTACATAAAATCACACAAACACAGAATACACATAAAATCACACATAAACACGGAGTATACATAAACACACATAAACAGAGTGTACATAAACTCACACATAAACACAGAGTATACATAAACTCACACATAAACACAGAATACACAAACTCACACGTAAACACAGTGTACATAAACTCACACAAACACAGTGTACATAAACTCACACAAACACAGTGTACATAAACTCACACAAACACAGAGTATACATAAACTCACACATAAACACAGAATACACAAACTCACACATAAACAGAGTATACATAAACGCACACATAAACACAGCGTACATAAACTCACACATAAACACAGAGTATACATAAACGCACACATAAACACAGCGTACATAAACACACATAAACACAGAATACAAGTAAACTCACACATAAACACAGAGTATACGTAAACTCACACATACACACAGTGTACATAAACTCACACATAAACACAGTGTACATAAACTCACACAAACACAGTGTACATAAACTCACACAAACACAGTGTACATAAAATCACACATAAACACAGAATACACATAAATTCACACATAAACACGGAGTATACATAAACTCACACATAAACACAGTGTACATAAACTCACCCATAAACACAGAGTATACATAAACTCACGCATAAACACAGAATACACAAACTCATACATAAACTCACACGTAAACACAGTGTACATAAACTCACACATAAACACAGAATATACATAAACTCACACTTAAACACAGAATATACATAAACTCACACATAAACACAGTGTACATAAACTCACACATAAACACAGAATACAAGTAAACTCACATAAACACAGAGTATACATAAACTCACGCATAAACACAGAATACACAAACTCATACATAAACTCACACGTAAACACAGTGTACATAAACTCACACGTAAACACAGTGTACATAAACTCACACATAAACACAGAATACACAAACTCACACATAAACAGAGTATACATAAACTCACACATAAACACAGAGTATACATAAACTCACACATAAACACAGAATACACAAACTCACACATAAACAGAGTATACATAAACTCACACATAAACACAGAGTATACATAAACTCACACATACACACAGAATACACAAACTCATACATAAACTCACACATAAACACAGAGTATACATAAACTCACACATACACACAGTGTACATAAACTCACACAAACACAGTGCACATAAAATCACACATAAACACAGAGTATACATAAACTCACACATAAACACAGAATACACAAACTCATACATAAACTCACACATAAACACAGAGTATACATAAACTCACACAAACACAGAGTATATATAAACTCACACATAAACACAGAATACAAATAAACCTCACACAAACAGAGTGTACATAAACTCACACATAAACACAGTGTACATAAACTCACACAAACACAGAGTATATATAAACTCACACATAAACACAGAATACAAATAAACTCACACAAACACAGAGTGTACATAAACTCACACATAAACACGGTGTACATAAACTCACACGTAAACACAGTGTACATAAACTCACACATAAACACAGAATACACATAAACTCACACGTAACCACAGTGTACATAAACTCACACAAACACAGAGTATACATAAACTCACACATAAACACAGAGTATACATAAACTCACACAAACACAGAGTATACATAAACTCACACAAACAGAGTGTACATAAACTCACACATAAACACAGTGTACATAAACTCACACAAACACAGAGTATATATAAACTCACACATAAACACAGAATACAAATAAACTCACACAAACACAGTGTACATAAACTCACACATAAACACGGTGTACATAAACTCACACGTAAACACAGTGTACATAAACTCACACATAAACACAGTGTACATAAACTCACATAAACACAGAGTGTACATAAACTCACACATAAACACAGAGTGTACATAAACTCACACGTAAACACAGTGTACATAAACTCACACAAACACAGAGTACATAAACTCACACAAACACAGTGCACATAAACTCACATATAAACACAGAGTATACATAAACTCACACATAAACAGAGTATACATAAACTCACACATAAACAGAGTATACATAAACTCACACAAACACAGAGTATACATAAACTCACACATAAACACAGAGTGTACATAAACTCACACAAACACAGAGTATACACAAACTCACACATAAACACAGAATACAAATAAACTCACACAAACACAGTGTACATAAACTCACACATAAACACAGTGTACATAAACTCACACAAACACAGAGTATATATAAACTCACACATAAACACAGAATACACAAACTCATACATAAACTCACACATAAAACACAGAGTGTACATAAACTCACACATAAACACAGAGTGTACATAAACTCACACAAACAGAGTATACATAAACTCACACAAACACAGAGTATATATAAACTCACACATAAACACAGAATACAAATAAACTCACACAAACACAGAGTGTACATAAACTCACACATAAACACAGAATACAAATAAACTCACACAAACACAGAGTGTACATAAACTCACACATAAACACAGAGTGTACATAAACTCACACATAAACACGGTGTACATAAACTCACACGTAAACACAGAATACACATAAACTCACACGTAACCACAGTGTACATAAACTCACACATAAACACAGAGTATACATAAACTCACACATAAACACAGAGTGTACATAAACTCACACATAAACACAGAGTATACATAAACTCACACATAAACACAGAGTGTACATAAACTCACACGTAAACACAGAATACACATAAACTCACACGTAACCACAGTGTACATAAACTCACACAAACACAGAGTGTACATAAACTCACACATAAACACAGAGTGTACATAAACTCACACAAACACAGTGTACATAAACTCACACAAACACAGTGTACATAAACTCACACAAACACAGTGTACATAAAATCACACAAACACAGAATACACATAAAATCACACATAAACACGGAGTATACATAAACACACATAAACAGAGTGTACATAAACTCACACATAAACACAGAGTATACATAAACTCACACATAAACACAGAATACACATAAACTCACACGTAAACACAGTGTACATAAACTCACACAAACACAGTGTACATAAACTCACACAAACACAGTGTACATAAACTCACACAAACACAGAGTATACATAAACTCACACATAAACACAGAATACACAAACTCACACATAAACAGAGTATACATAAACGCACACATAAACACAGCGTACATAAACTCACACATAAACACAGAGTATACATAAACGCACACATAAACACAGCGTACATAAACACACATAAACACAGAATACAAGTAAACTCACACATAAACACAGAGTATACATAAACTCACACATACACACAGTGTACATAAACTCACACATAAACACAGTGTACATAAACTCACACAAACACAGTGTACATAAACTCACACAAACACAGTGTACATAAAATCACACATAAACACAGAATACACATAAATTCACACATAAACACGGAGTATACATAAACTCACACATAAACACAGTGTACATAAACTCACCCATAAACACAGAGTATACATAAACTCACGCATAAACACAGAATACACAAACTCATACATAAACTCACACGTAAACACAGTGTACATAAACTCACACATAAACACAGAATATACATAAACTCACACTTAAACACAGAATATACATAAACTCACACTTAAACACAGAATATACATAAACTCACACATAAACACAGAGTGTACATAAACTCACACATAAACACAGAATACAAGTAAACTCACATAAACACAGAGTATACATAAACTCACGCATAAACACAGAATACACAAACTCATACATAAACTCACACGTAAACACAGTGTACATAAACTCACACGTAAACACAGTGTACATAAACTCACACATAAACACAGAATATACATAAACTCACACATAAACACAGAATATACATAAACTCACACATAAACACAGAGTGTACATAAACTCACACATAAACACAGTGTACATAAACTCACCCATAAACACAGAGTATACATAAACTCACGCATAAACACAGAATACACAAACTCATACATAAACTCACACGTAAACACAGTGTACATAAACTCACACGTAAACACAGTGTACATAAACTCACACATAAACACAGAATATACATAAACTCACACATAAACACAGAATATACATAAACTCACACTTAAACACAGAATATACATAAACTCACACTTAAACACAGAGTATACATAAACTCACGCATAAACACAGAATACACAAACTCATACATAAAACTCACACGTAAACACAGTGTACATAAACTCACACGTAAACACAGTGTACATAAACTCACACATAAACACAGAATATACATAAACTCACACATAAACACAGAGTATACATAAACTCACACAAACACAGAGTATATATAAACTCACACATAAACACAGAATACAAAATAAACTCACACAAACAGAGTGTACATAAACTCACACATAAACACAGTGTACATAAACTCACACAAACACAGAGTATATATAAACTCACACATAAACACAGAATACAAATAAACTCACACAAACACAGAGTGTACATAAACTCACACATAAACACGGTGTACATAAACTCACACGTAAACACAGTGTACATAAACTCACACATAAACACAGAATACACATAAACTCACACGTAACCACAGTGTACATAAACTCACACAAACACAGAGTATACATAAACTCACACATAAACACAGAGTATACATAAACTCACACAAACACAGTGTACATAAACTCACACATAAACACAGAGTGTACATAAACTCACACGTAAACACAGTGTACATAAACTCACACAAACACAGAGTATACACAAACTCACACATAAACAGAGTATACATAAACTCACACAAACACAGTGTACATAAACTCACACAAACACAGTGCACATAAACTCACATATAAACACAGAGTATACATAAACTCACACAAACACAGAGTATACATAAACTCACACATAAACACAGAGTGTACATAAACTCACACAAACACAGAGTATACACAAACTCACACATAAACACAGAATACAAATAAACTCACACAAACACAGAGTGTACATAAACTCACACATAAACACAGTGTACATAAACTCACACAAACACAGAGTATATATAAACTCACACATAAACACAGAATACACAAACTCATACATAAACTCACACATAAACACAGAGTGTACATAAACTCACACATAAACACAGAGTGTACATAAACTCACACAAACAGAGTATACATAAACTCACACAAACACAGAGTATATATAAACTCACACATAAACACAGAATACAAATAAACTCACACAAACACAGTGTACATAAACTCACACATAAACACAGAATACAAATAAACTCACACAAACACAGTGTACATAAACTCACACATAAACACAGTGTACATAAACTCACACATAAACACGGTGTACATAAACTCACACGTAAACACAGAATACACATAAACTCACACGTAACCACAGTGTACATAAACTCACACATAAACACAGAGTATACATAAACTCACACATAAACACAGAGTGTACATAAACTCACACATAAACACAGAGTATACATAAACTCACACAAACACAGAGTGTACATAAACTCACACATAAACACAGAGTGTACATAAACTCACACAAACACAGTGTACATAAACTCACACAAACACAGTGTACATAAACTCACACAAACACAGTGTACATAAAATCACACAAACACAGAATACACATAAAATCACACATAAACACGGAGTATACATAAACACACATAAACAGAGTGTACATAAACTCACACATAAAACACAGAGTATACATAAACTCACACATAAACACAGAATACACAAACTCACACGTAAACACAGTGTACATAAACTCACACAAACACAGTGTACATAAACTCACACAAACACAGTGTACATAAACTCACACAAACACAGAGTATACATAAACTCACACATAAACACAGAATACACAAACTCACACATAAACAGAGTATACATAAACGCACACATAAACACAGCGTACATAAACTCACACATAAACACAGAGTATACATAAACGCACACATAAACACAGCGTACATAAACACACATAAACACAGAATACAAGTAAACTCACACATAAACACAGAGTATACGTAAACTCACACATACACACAGTGTACATAAACTCACACATAAACACAGTGTACATAAACTCACACAAACACAGTGTACATAAACTCACACAAACACAGTGTACATAAAATCACACATAAACACAGAATACACATAAATTCACACATAAACACGGAGTATACATAAACTCACACATAAACACAGTGTACATAAACTCACCCATAAACACAGAGTATACATAAACTCACGCATAAACACAGAATACACAAACTCATACATAAACTCACACGTAAACACAGTGTACATAAACTCACACATAAACACAGAATATACATAAACTCACACTTAAACACAGAATATACATAAACTCACACATAAACACAGTGTACATAAACTCACACATAAACACAGAATACAAGTAAACTCACATAAACACAGAGTATACATAAACTCACGCATAAACACAGAATACACAAACTCCATACATAAACTCACACGTAAACACAGTGTACATAAACTCACACGTAAACACAGTGTACATAAACTCACACATAAACACAGAATACACAAACTCACACATAAACAGAGTATACATAAACTCACACATAAACACAGAGTATACATAAACTCACACATAAACACAGAATACACAAACTCACACATAAACAGAGTATACATAAACTCACACATAAACACAGAGTATACATAAACTCACACATACACACAGAATACACAAACTCATACATAAACTCACACATAAACACAGAGTATACATAAACTCACACATACACACAGTGTACATAAACTCACACAAACACAGTGCACATAAAATCACACATAAACACAGAGTATACATAAACTCACACATAAACACAGAATACACAAACTCATACATAAACTCACACATAAACACAGAGTATACATAAACTCACACAAACACAGAGTATATATAAACTCACACATAAACACAGAATACAAATAAACTCACACAAACAGAGTGTACATAAACTCACACATAAACACAGTGTACATAAACTCACACAAACACAGAGTATATATAAACTCACACATAAACACAGAATACAAATAAACTCACACAAACACAGAGTGTACATAAACTCACACATAAACACGGTGTACATAAACTCACACGTAAACACAGTGTACATAAACTCACACATAAACACAGAATACACATAAACTCACACGTAACCACAGTGTACATAAACTCACACAAACACAGAGTATACATAAACTCACACATAAACACAGAGTATACATAAACTCACACAAACACAGAGTATACATAAACTCACACAAACAGAGTGTACATAAACTCACACATAAACACAGTGTACATAAACTCACACAAACACAGAGTATATATAAACTCACACATAAACACAGAATACAAATAAACTCACACAAACACAGAGTGTACATAAACTCACACATAAACACGGTGTACATAAACTCACACGTAAACACAGTGTACATAAACTCACACATAAACACAGAATACACATAAACTCACACGTAACCACAGTGTACATAAACTCACATAAACACAGAGTGTACATAAACTCACACATAAACACAGAGTGTACATAAACTCACACGTAAACACAGTGTACATAAACTCACACAAACACAGAGTACATAAACTCACACAAACACAGTGCACATAAACTCACATATAAACACAGAGTATACATAAACTCACAC
>CM056387.1:27153864-27168864 GCA_029718625.1 Synaphobranchus kaupii
GGCGTTTGGGCGCTGTAGGACAGGGGCGTTTGGGTGCTGTAGGACAGGGGCGTTTGGGTGCTGTAGGACAGGGCGTGTTTGGGTGCTGTAGGACAGGGGTGTTTGGGTGCTGTAGGACAGGGGCGTTTGAGTGCTGTAGGACAGGGGCGTTTGAGTGCTGTAGGACGGGCGTTTGGGCGCTGGTAGGACAGGGGCGTTTGGGTGCTGTAGGACAGGGGCATTTGGGTGCTGTAGGACAGGGGCGTTTGGGTGCTTTAGGACAGGGGCGTTTGGGCGCTGTAGGACAGGGGCGTTTGGGTGCTGTAGGACAGGGGCGTTTGGGTGCTGTAGGACAGGGGCGTTTGGGTGCTGTAGGACAGGGGCGTTTGGGGTGCTGTAGGACAGGGGCGTTTGGGTGCTGTAGGACAGGGGCGTTTGGGTGCTGTAGGACAGGGGCGTTTGGGTGCTTTAGGACATGGGCGTTTGGGTGCTGTAGGACAGGGGCGTTTGGGCGCTGTAGGACAGGGGCGTTTGGGCGCTGTAGGACAGGGGCGTTTGGGCGCTGTAGGACAGGGGCGTTTGGGTGCTGTAGGAGGGGCGTTTGGGTGCTTTAGGACAGGGGCGTTTGGGTGCTTTAGGACAGGGGCGTTGGGTGCTGTAGGACAGGGGCGTTTGGGTGCTGTAGGACAGGGGCGTTTGGGTGCTGTAGGACAGGGGCGTTTGGGTGCTTTAGGACAGGGGCGTTTGGGTGCTTTAGGACAGGGGCGTTTGGGTGCTGTAGGACAGGGGCGTTTGGGTGCTGTAGGACAGGGGCGTTTGGGTGCTTTAGGACAGGGGCGTTTGGGTGCTGTAGGACAGGGGCGTTTTAGTGCTGTAGGACAGGGGCGTTTGGGTGCTGTAGGACATGGGCGTTTGGGTGCTGTAGGACAGGGGCGTTTGGGTGCTGTAGGACAGGGGCGTTTGGGTGCTTTAGGACAGGGGCGTTTGGGTGCTTTAGGACAGGGCGTTTGGGTGCTGTAGGACAGGGGCGTTTGGGTGCTGTAGGACAGGGGCGTTTGGCTACTGTAGGACAGGGGCGTTTGGGTGCTGTAGGACATGGGCGTTTGGGTGCTGTAGGACAGGGGCGTTTGGGTGCTGTAGAACAGGGGCGTTTGGGTGCTTTAGGACAGGGGCGTTTGGGTGCTTTAGGACAGGGGCGTTTGGGTGCTGTAGGACAGGGGCGTTTGGGTGCTGTAGGACAGGGGCGTTTGGGTACTGTAGGACAGGGGCGTTTGGGTATTGTAGGACAGGGGCGTTTGGGTGCTGTAGGACAGGGGCGTTTGGGTGCTTTAGGACAGGGGCGTTTGGGTGCTGTAGGACAGGGGCGTTTGGGTGCTGTAGGACAGGGGCGTTTGGGTGCTGTAGGACAGGGGTGTTTGGGTGCTGTAGGACAGGGGCGTTTGGGTGCTGTAGGACAGGGGCGTTTGGGTGCTTTAGGACAGGGGCGTTTGGGTGCTGTAGGACAGGGGCGTTTGGGTGCTGTAGGACAGGGGCGTTTGGGTGCTGTAGGACAGGGGCGTTTGAGTGCTTTAGGACAGGGGCGTTTGGGGTGCTTTAGGACAGGGGCGTTTGGGTGCTGTAGGACAGGGGCGTTTGGGTGCTGTAGGACAGGGGCGTTTGGGTGCTGTAGGACAGGGGCGTTTGGGTGCTGTAGGACAGGGGCGTTTGGAGTGCTGTAGGACAGGGGCGTTTGAGTGCTTTAGGACAGGGGCGTTTGGGTGCTTTAGGACAGGGGCGTTTGGGTGCTGTAGGACAGGGGCGTTGGGTGCTGTAGGACAGGGGCGTTTGAGTGCTGTAGGACAGGGGCGTTTGGGTGCTTTAGGACAGGGGCGTTTGGGTGCTGTAGGACAGGGGGCGTTTGGGGTGCTGTAGGACGAGGGGCGTTTGGGTGCTGTAGGACAGGGGCGTTTGGGTGCTTTAGGACAGGGGCGTTTGGGTGCTGTAGGACAGGGGCGTTTGGGTGCTGTAGGACAGGGGCGTTTGGAGTGCTGTAGGACAGGGGCGTTTGGGTGCTGTAGGACAGGGGCGTTTGGGTGCTGTAGGACAGGGGCGTTTGAGTGCTTTAGGACAGGGGCGTTTGGGTGCTTTAGGACAGGGGCGTTTGGGTGCTGTAGGACAGGGGCGTTTGGGTGCTGTAGGACAGGGGCGTTTGGGTGCTGTAGGACAGGGGCGTTTGGGTGCTGTAGGACAGGGGTGTTTGGGTGCTTTAGGACAGGGGCGTTTGGGTGCTGTAGGACAGGGGCGTTTGGGTGCTGTAGGACAGGGGCGTTTGGGTGTGTAGGAGGGGCGTTTGGGTGCTGTAGGACAGGGGCGTTTGAGTGCTGTAGGACAGGGGCGTTTGGGTGCTGTAGGACAGGGGCGTTTGGTGCTGTAGGACAGGGGCGTTTGGGTGCTGTAGGACAGGGGCGTTTGGGTGCTTTAGGACAGGGGCGTTTGGGTGCTTTAGGACAGGGGCGTTTGGGTGCTGTAGGACAGGGGCGTTTGGGCGCTGTAGGATAGGGGCGTTTGGGCGCTGTAGGACAGGGGCGTTTGGGCGCTGTAGGACAGGGGCGTTTGGGTGCTTTAGGACAGGGGCGTTTGGGTGCTGTAGGACAGGGGCGTTTGGGTGCTGTAGGACAGGGGCGTTTGGGTGCTGTAGGACAGGGGCGTTTGGGGTGCTGTAGGACAGGGGCGTTTGGGTGCTGTAGGATAGGGGCGTTTGGGCGCTGTAGGACAGGGGCGTTTGGGTGCTGTAGGACAGGGGCGTTTGGGTGCTGTAGGACAGGGGCGTTTGGGTGCTGTAGGACAGGGGCGTTTGGGTGCTGTAGGACAGGGGCGTTTGGGTGCTTTAGGACAGGGGCGTTTGGGTGCTGTAGGACAGGGGCGTTTGGGTGCTGTAGGACAGGGGCGTTTGGGTGCTGTAGGACAGGGGCGTTTGGGTGCTGTAGGACAGGGGTGTTTGGGTGCTTTAGGACTGGGGCGTTTGGGTGCTGTAGGATAGGGGCGTTTGGGCGCTGTAGGACAGGGGTGTTTGGGTGCTTTAGGACAGGGGCGTTTGGGGTGCTGTAGACAGGGGCGTTTGGGTGCTGTAGGACAGGGGCGTTTGGGTGCTGTAGGACAGGGGCGTTTGGGTGCTGTAGGATAGGGGCGTTTGGGTGCTGTAGGACAGGGGCGTTTGGGTGCTGTAGGACAGGGGCATTTGGGTGCTGTAGGACAGGGGTGTTTGGGTGCTTTAGGACATGGGCGTTTGGGTGCTGTAGGACAGGGGCGTTTGTTTGCTGTAGGACAGGGGCGGGTCTGTCTCTCGCACCCGTGACCCTGACAGTAGTAAGACACTCAATCTCCTGGGAGAAACACGATAACCCACATCAATGACCTGTACAACATAGAGCTCAAAATGTGATTACCCACAATCGCCCTCAGGGTCTGCTGACTGGTCAAGTCTTTCCACCAAATGAAATAAATTATTTTTATGGCTTTGGGTGGTTTATCGCTTATTTTTTATAGAATACAGACTTGCCCCTCAGGTGTGTTTAGGGCTGTTCAGGTGGGAGGGCGGGGGGCATGTTACTCCAGTGGAGTGGGCGGGGCTTTCATTTTGGAGATGAGTGCTGTCAGGTTAGTTTATTAGGGCACAGTCTGAATTCAAAGCCTGACTGGCCCTGCCCACTTCCACTTCCCTAGGGCCCTCATTGGCTGACTCTCCTGGTACACCTTCAGCCCCTCCTCCCAGCTGCTCTGTGACTCCGCCCTCTAGGTCCTGTCCAGCAAAGTCAAGCTTCAAGAGGGTGTTCCCAAGATCCTCAGCCCCGCCCTCTCTCTCATGTGGCTCCGCCCCTTCTTCTCTCTGCCCCGCCCCAACCTTGGTCTCTCTCTCGTTCTGCCCGTTCTTCCTCCCCACTCGCTCGCTGTCGTCTCTCTTTGCCTCCTCCATTCTCACCTGTTGGCCCCGCCTCTCTGACTCCGCCCCCTTTGCAGGTGGTCTGGGGCGTGGCTTTGGGCGCGTCTTTCTCACAGTTCTTATTGGACTTTTTCCTCAGACTCAGACTCAGTTTCTGAAATACACACACACACACACACACACACACACACACACGCACGCATGCACACGCACACACATACACACGCACGCACGTACACACACATACACACGCGTGCACAGCACATGCACACACGCACACACGCACATCCGCACACGCACACACACACACACACCATGTTTGATGCTCAGACGCTCTGGTTTTATTCAGTTGCTGCTCTTTGGATGTTCAGTCGCTCTGGAAATCTAAAAATAATTCCAGTCACTCAAGCTGAGGACAGATGTGAAACCGACAGTGAGGATAAAACTGTGTGTGTGTGTATGTAGGTGTGTGTGTAATATTTATGTGTGTAGTGTGTATGTAGTATTTGTGTGTGTGTAGTGTGTGTGTAATATGTGTCTGTGTACAGAGTTATGAGTACCTGTGTGTAATGTGTGTGTACAGAGTTATGAGTACCTTGTGTGTAGTGTGTGTGTGTAATATGTGTCTGTGTACAGAGTTATGAGTACCTTGTGTGTAGTGTGTGTGTGTAATATGTGTCTGTGTACAGAGTTATGAGTACCTTGTGTGTAGTGTGTGTGTGTATATGTGTCTGTGTACAGAGTTATGAGTACCTTGTGTGTAGTGTGTGTGTGTAATATGTGTTTGTGTACATTATGAGTACCTTGTGTGTAGTGTGTGTGTGTAATATGTGTCTGTGTACAGAGTTATGAGTACCTTGTGTGTAGTGTGTGTGTAATATGTGTCTGTGTACAGAGTTATGAGTACCTCGTGTGTAGTGTGTGTGTAATATGTGTCTGTGTACAGAGTTATGAGTACCTCGTGTGTAGTGTGTGTGTAATATGTGTTTGTGTACATTATGAGTACCTTGTGTGTAGTGTGTGTGTGTAATATGTGTCTGTGTACAGAGTTATGAGTACCTTGTGTGTAGTGTGTGTGTAATATGTGTCTGTGTACAGAGTTATGAGTACCTCGTGTGTAGTGTGTGTGTAATATGTGTTTGTGTACATTATGAGTACCTTGTTCTCTCTCCTCTTGCGGTGCAGGATGGGCCGTTGGAGAAACAGGATCTGTTTGGTGAACAAACTTCCATCGCTGCAGGAGGAGAAAACCATGTCACACACACACACACATCTACTCCTGCTTTTTCATTCTCATCTTCCTCCTACCTCTCTCTCTGTTAGAGTTAGAACTATTTTAAGTATTAGGGCTGAGGCAGGATTAGGGTTATGTTTAGGAGCTAAGGTAAGCTTACGTATTTTGATATTTTCAATTAGAATAAATTAAAAAAAGAATTCCAACATTTTTATTTGCATTTATTCAGTTGAGTTGATAATCTTTTGATTGTTTTTCATCTGTCTCAATAGAAAAACTAAAAAGTATGGTCCATCCAAAAGTAAATACTAGAAATACTCAATTGTCTATTTAGATGGATTATAAATGACCTTTATACAACAAACATGATGATATAAATGAACGAAAATGTGTTAGGGATGAAAAAAGTATTTTTCATTTGAAAAAACAGAAGAATACAAAAAGTGAAAAAATGCTAAATCCAATATTTGTGATGTTTACATTCAGATACATGAGAAATGGCCACCTATCAACAACCAAGATGAAATGTGTTTTAGGACATTTATGATAAGAATGTTTTTCACTGAAAAAACACCAAAAACATAAGGTTTTTCATCCAAAAAGTGAAAAAATCCTGAATTTGTTGTTTTTTTTCTATTCAACTTTATTTAATAACTATAATTAAATATGGTCGATGGATGATGAGAATGTGTTTGAAGGCATTTATTAGGAGACCTGTATTTCTAAAAAAATATCAAAATATATAAGGCTATAGTGCAAAAAGTAGAAAGGACTGGATGATCCAAAATCAAAGACACTTGTCCTAATCCTTTTCCAAGCTCCTAAACATAACCCTAATCTTGCTGTTTTCTTAGCCCTTATCATTTCCCATAATTCCCATAACTGAAACCCTAAATCAAAGAGTCACCTGAAATATCTGACTTTCCATTAAAATGGATGAAAAATGACTTAAATATTTAAATATCATGAATTCATGCAGAAAATGAGCTTGAAGGCATTTATTAGGAAAATAAAAACAGAATTTGAACCCTGAAGCCTGTTTCTAGCCCATTGAGTCATCTTGTCACCAGTCCTGCACCAGGATGCACCAGGATGCACCAGGATGCACCAGGATGCACCAGTTTTTAATGCTGGTATCAGGGGCGTCGCCAGAGATATATGTTTAGGGGGGCTAAGCCTGTACTAGGGGGGTCTGGGGGCATGCACAAAATGGTTTTCAAAAAGGCAGCCACAAAATGGTTGTTCCCCATGAATTTGGGAGCAGCAATAAGCCTAAAATCAATAAATAATTTAGTTGTTGCAAAGAATATTTCTATAAATTGCTTACATATGTAGCAATAGGGTTGGGCCGATGTACGATACCATCGTCTATCAACTAAAATTTATCGGCATCGGCAACAGTTGACACATTGTGATGTCAAAGCCGATGTGTAGCCTATTTGAGTTTGAACATCTTATACAAATTGCCTCAACGGCAGCAGAATTAATTTAGGCCTGGCCTGTAGATTAAATTTAACCAGTGATTTGTTTTTTTTTTGGGGGGGGGGGGGGGGGGTTCCCTCAAAATTATACTCTCCCGTAAACTTCTCCCTATCATCAGAAAAAAAACTTTGAACTTTTGTAGCTTTATCAAAGCATCCTAACTTTATGAGTCAAATTAGTTACCTACGTATGCTATCTAACTGTAAACTATTATATGTCTTATCCAGGCTATCGCAGTAGCTAACCGAGGACATAAAACCAGAGAGGCTAGCTACTCCACGTTGCAGATGCAGAAAGTGAGTTCCGTTTTAACATTTATTTAGCAGCTATAGGCTATTAGTAATAGGCAAGCTTCACAAATTCCGTTTAGGCATTTTAGTTGAACAACTGTAGCCATCTCATATAAACCTAAAATGTGAACCAGTAACTGTTAAGCTATAGGCTATAGGAACTGGAAAGGCGATAGGAGCCAGGAGTTTCAGCAACTAACATTAATATGGTTCCCATAGGCTATAATGAAGACACTCCTGCCTTTTTCTATCAAACTAAGGGATTAACAGTCATATTTTCAACTCAGGTATACCCATAATACATGACTTTACTTAATACAAACAACGTTATAGTCAAGATTTATTTTACACATCGTAGACTCTGGCTGCTCAACATAGTGGAAAACTTATTTATTTTTTTCGACATGGTATGGATCCAGCCTAGCAGTAGCACTTGAGAACAGACCTATGGAGCAAAAGCTTTTGTAGCTAACGTTAACTGTTAATTTTAAATTATGTTAAGTGGTTTATGTTGTTACCAAACTTATTGAGCTCAAGTAGGCTACTAGACTAGTGATTTGTTACAGCAGCATTGGAAAGTTCATACTACAACCCACTCAGTCTGTAGCGGTCACGCGGCTCTACCACACTGCACTCTAACCAATGGCTGCACTAGATTAAGCCTCCCCAGGGTCCTAGCACCAGACTTTCCGTATGATTTATGATTCTGGAGTGTCAATGGCACATTTTGTGAAATCAATCTGAAAAAAAATGTAATGATTAAAACTAGTGGCTTAAAAAATATTTAGGGGGGCTACAGCAAATTTTATGGGGGCTACAGCCCCCTAAAATAGGTCTGGCGACGCCACTGGCTGGTATACAGAAGTGACATCATCAGAGAGATGAGGAGAGAGGGAGGGTCATGTGACAGGTGAGTGGGCGTTGGTACCTGTTGCTGTTGGCGATAGGTGTGGGCAGGACACAGGTGAGTCTCCATCCGTACAGAGCCAGAGACTGGAGCAGCGGAACATAGTCTGTCTTTACCTGCACACCCTGAATTACACACAAATTACACCCTAAATTACACCCTGAATTACACACACATTACACTCTGAATTACACACAAATTACACACACATTACACCCTGAAGTACACAAAAATTACACCCTGAATTACACACACATTACACCCTAAATTACATACAAATTACACACACATTACACCCTGAATTACACACAAATTACACCCTGAATTACACGCAAATTACACATACATTACACCCTGAATTACACACAAATTACACACACATTACACCCTAAATTACACACAAATTACAGACACATTACACCCTGAATTACACACAAATTACACCATGAAGTACACACAAATTACACATACATTACACCCTGAATTACACACAAATTACACACACATTACACCCTAAATTACACACACATTACACCGTGCATTACACCCTGAATTACACACACATTAAACACACATTAAACACACACACACACACACACACACACACACACATACATTATACACATTACACAGATATTACACAATCATTACACATGCTGTACAATACACACATAGACACACACTCACGTGAATGACGGTCCATTGCTCCACCACAATGGCGTCGAAGGCTGAGGTTGTAGGGGGGTCTGACTCCACCCCCTCCTGAAAAACGAACACGCCCTCCACCACCTCCGGCAGCACACCTGGATACAACACTTTCCTACAAACCCTTCCACCATCTCCGGCAGCACACCTGGATACAACACTTTCCTGACAAACCCTTCCACCACCTCCGGCAGCACACCTGGATACAACACTTTCCTACAAACCCTTCCACCACCTCCGGCAGCACACCTGGATACAACACTTTCCTACAAACCCTTCCATCGTCTGATTTGATACAGTACTCACACACTCACACACACAGACACAGGCACACACGCATATATAGTACTCTTAAAAAGGAAAAGTAGAATGTTACCCAAAATGCCGCAATCACAACCCAGCTTTCTGCTACATGATTAAAAACAAAATAAAATGCTAAATCATTTCTGTCATTCAGGTATGGAGCAGTCACACGCCATCAGGGGTCAGGGGTCAGGGGTCAGGGGTCAGGGGTTAGTCACACGCCACCAGAGGTCAGAGGTCAGGGGTCAGTCACACGCCACCAGGGGTCAGTCCTGCTGCCAGTGCAGATGAAGCATCAAATTATTAATCATTTTTTTGGAATTCATGGATTTATGGATCCTTTAATGTATGCAAATAATGTGTGATTGTGTCGACAGAATGTTTACTGTTATTATTACTGTACTCATTTGCATTAAATAAAGTATTCATGTTGAATATGAATTGTGAGTCTGGCATTGCCTGTTTGTATGGAAATGGTTATATAGTGATAAGAGTAATCTGCTGTCAGTACACAGGGTCATTTGGGCCCTCAGGGGCCAGTCCTGCTGTGAGCTTTAATGTTGTTTTTTTCTCTTAGGAACATCAGGTCCCATTACTACAGCACATTGGGTTGTGCACAGTGATATAAATCTCATGCCATACGGACGGCAACAGAGAAACGCTGACTCGCTCGCTCGCTGTGGACGGCCCACAGAGACAATTACGATGAATAAACGAATCTCCTCAGGTCGTAGGGTTTGGTGACACAATAATAACAGAACAAGGTGCTGATATTATAGACAGAACACAGAGGGATTGCGCTAAAATCACCCAGAGAAAGCCAAAATCAAGCTGCACCATTCTGGAGAACGTTTCATCACTGCGTGATACAATTTAGCGTGTCGCATGCATCGTTGTGAGATGTTGTGAGATGTTGTGAGATGTTGTGAGATGTTGTGGATTGTTTTTGATGTTGTGGACAATTTCTCCCCCCATGAGGGCTCTGCAGGTCTACCCTATGAATGTTTAATATCGCTGCCGTGACAACCACACTGTGTGTGTCAGTAAGGCACGCACACGAGACACGCCAAATACAATAACATCCTAAAGCCCCCCTCCCTCCCCTCACACCACCAAAACAACACAGGACCCCCTCTCCCCCTCAGGTCATGTTTGGCTGTGTTCGGTCATGTCTGGTTAAGTTTGGTCATGTCTGGTTGAGTTCGGTCATGTCTGGTTGAGTTTGTTCATGTCTGGTTGAGTTTGGTCATGTCTGGTTGAGTTCGGTCATGTCTGGTTGCGTTCGGTCATGTCTGGTTGAGTTCGGTCATGTCTGGTTGAGTTCGGTCATGTCTGGTTGAGTTCGGTCATGTCTGGTTGCGTTCGGTCATGTCTGGTTGAGTTCGGTCAGGTCTGGTTGCGTTCGGTCATGTCTGGTTGCGTTCGGTCAGGTCTGGTTGCGTTCGGTCATGTCTGGTTGCGTTCGGTCATGTTTGGTTGAGTTCGGTCATGTCTGGTTGAGTTCGGTCATGTTTGGTTGCGTTCGGGCATGTCTGGTTGCGTTCGGTCATGTTTGGTTGAGTTCGGTCATGTCTGGTTGAGTCCGGTCATGTTTGGTTGAGTTTGGTCATATCTGGTTGCGTTCGGTCATGTTTGGTTGAGTTCGTCATGTTTGGTTCGGTCATGTCTGGTTGAGTTCGGTCATGTCTGGTTGAGTTTGGTCATGTCTAGTTGAGTTCGGTCATATCTGGTTGAGTTCGGTCATGTCTGGTTGCGCTCGGTCATGTCTGGTTGAGTTCGGTCAGGTCTGGTTGCGTTCGGTCATGTCTGGTTGTGTTCGGTCATGTTTGGTTGAGTTCGGTCATGTCTGGTTGAGTTCGGTCATGTTTGGTTGAGTTCGGTCATGTTTGGTTGAGTTCGGTCATGTTTGGTTGAGTTCGGTCATGTCCGGTTGCGTTCGGTCATGTTTGGTTGAGTTTGGTCATGTTTGGTTGAGTTCGGTCATGTTTGGTTGCGTTCGGTCATGTCTGGTTGCGTTCGGTCATTTTTGGTTGCGTTCGGTCATGTCTGGTTGCGTTCGGTCATGTTTGGTTGAGTACGGTCATGTTTGGTTCGGTCATGTCTGGTTGCGTTCGGTCATGTCTGGTTGCGTTCGGTCATGTTTGGTTCGGTCATGTCTGGTTGAGTTCGGTCATGTCTGGTTGAGTTCGGTCATGTTTGGTTGCGTTCGGTCATGTTTGGTTGCGTTCGGTCATGTCTGGTTGCGTTCGGTCATGTTTGGTTGCGTTCGGTCATGTCTGGTTGAGTTTGGCCATACCGTCGCTCTGCCGGGGGCCCAGGTGGAAGTACCCGTCCACCAGAGAGGCACCGCTGCTGAAGTGCTGGGTCATGTGATCCAGCCAGCCCGCCTCCATCTGGCAGACCGCCGCGTCCCGCCACGCCAGCTGCAAAGGCACCCTGACTGTGTAGAAGCGTGCGGGCTCCGGGGACAGCGCCCCCTGGTGGTTAAACAGGGAGAACAGCTCCAACCCTACCAGGAAAAACAACACAGCTCTGATTCAACCCCAGGGGCTCAGATCCACACAATACATTATTCAAATAAAATTCAAATGAATATTCATTACGCTTATCGCCAAGCAACCAGTATTTACACATCATCCCTTTATACATGTGGGTGTTTGTATACTTGGGTAGCTCAGGTGAAGTGTGCAGCTCAAAGGACAATAATCTTAACCTCCTTTATCGCCCACTATCGAAAAACCTTAAAAATGACTTTGAAATGCAGTCAGATTTAGATCCCCCACATAGAGCTCCCTCCAGGTCAAGAGCTTGAAAAATCGAACACTCAGTTTGATCAATAATTGCTACTGCATTTTATCTAAGGCCACAGCTATCCAAGAACACACCAATGCACTGTTGCGTCTCAGCGTTGCGTTACATCTTTCAGGTTCCCGGCAAACAAACTCCAGCGCGTTACGGAAAGAACCCGAACTTGGTGTTTCACCTGTTCACAGAATGGAAATATCACCAGGGTAGGAACAGCTTGAAATTAACAGTCGTGTCTCCAAAAATAAACCAGCAGAGTGTCAAATTCTATTAAAAACCAAGCCGGGTGTGATGTGGGCACCCCAACGTGTCAACGGCAGCCTGCTTCACACAAAGGAGCTGGAAATGAGGGAATTGCTGGTTTGACTCCCTTTTGGGGCATTGCTGTTGTGTGATTAGCTGAAGGACATAACCTGGGCATGCTCAGTGAACTCCCCGTGGCAGAAACTAATAAAACATAAGCTGCATAAATGGATAGTGGTTGGAATAGTAAGCTGTAAAAAAATAATAACCTGCATAAATTGATATGTAAAGCCTGCAGGCTTTATAAATGGATAAAATGCAGAAATATAAGCCATGTGCTGCTCTAGATAAGAGCACTTTCCCAGTAAATAAACACTGCAAATCCTGTCAGTTCTGCTATTAACCCTTTATTCAACCTGCTTGGATGACTCATAGCTAAGACACAGGAGGGGTGATTAGGTATAGCCAATCAGACACAGGTGTGATTATGTATAGCCAATCAGACACAGGAGGGGTGATTAGGTATAGCCAATCAGACACAGGAGGGGTGATTAGGTATAGCCAATCAGACACAGGAGGGGTGATTAGGTATAGCCAATCAGACACAGGAGGGGTGATTAGGTATAGCCAATCAGACACAGAAGGGGTGATTAGGTATAATCAATCAGACACAGGTGTGATTAGGTATAGCCAATCAGACACAGGTGTGATTAGGTATAGCCAATCAGACACAGGTGTGATTAGGTATAGCCAATCAGAAACAGAAGAAGTGATTAGGTATAGCCAATCAGACACAGGAGGGGTGATTAGGTATAGCCAATCAGACACAGAAGAAGTGATTAAGTATAGCCAATCAGACACAATCCTACTCTTTTGGAAAGTGCCATTAATGTGATTCAGGATTCACAGTGATTCAGGACTTCGGTTTAACATCTCATCTGAAAGTCATAAAAGGTGTCTGGCATGTGATAGATGTGCTGTATAGCATGTAAACAGCATGTGATAGTGCTAGAGGCGTGTGATAGGCGTGCTGTTTAGCGTGTTAGAGGCGTGTGACAGGCGTGCTGTTTAGCGTGTTAGAGGCGTGTGATAGGCGTGCTGTTTAGCGTGTTAGAGGCGTGTGATAGGCGTGCTGTTTAGCGTGTTAGAGGTGTGTGATAGGTGTGCTGTTTAGCGTGTTAGAGGCGTGTGATAGGCGTGCTGTTTAGCGTGTTAGAGGCGTGTGATAGGTGTGCTGTTTAGCGTGTTAGAGGTGTGTGATAGGCGTGCTGTTTAGCGTGTTAGAGGCGTGTGATAGGCGTGCTGTTTAGCGTGTTAGAGGAGTATGATAAGCTTGCTGTTTAACGCGTTAGAGGCGTGTGATAGGCGTGTTTAGCGTGTTAGAGGCGTGTGATAGGCGTGCTGTTTAGCGTGTTAGAGGCGTGTGACAGGCGTGCTGTTTAGCGTGTTAGAGGCGTGTGACAGGCGTGCTGTTTAGCGTGTTAGAGGCGTGTGATAGGCGTGCTGTTTAGCGTGTTAGAGGCGTGTGATAGGCGTGCTGTTTAGCGTGTTAGAGGCGTGTGATAGGCGTGCTGTTTAGCGTGTTAGAGGCGTGTGATAGGCGTGCTGTTTAGCGTGTTAGAGGCGTGTGATAGGCGTGCTGTTTAGCGTGTTAGAGGCGTGTGATAGGCGTGCTGTTTAGCGTGTTAGAGGCGTGTGACAGGCGTGCTGTTTAGCGTGTTAGAGGCGTGTGATTGGCGTGCTGTTTAGCGTGTTAGAGGCGTGTGATAGGCGTGCTGTTTAGCGTGTTAGAGGCGTGTGATAGGCATGCTGTTTAGCGTGTTAGAGGCGTGTGATAGGCGTGCTGTTTAGCGTGTTAGAGGCGTGTGATAGGCGTGCTGTTTAGCGTGTTAGAGGCGTGTGATAGGCGTGCTGTTTAGCGTGTTAGAGGCGTGTGATAGGCGTGCTGTTTAGCGTGTTAGAGGCGTGTGATAGGTGTGCTGTTTAGCGTGTTAGAGGCGTGTGATAGGCGTGCTGTTTAGCTTGTTAGAGGCGTGTGATAGGCGTGCTGTTTAGCGTGTTAGAGGCGTGTGATAGGCGTGCTGTTTAGCGTGTTAGAGGCGTGTGATAGGCGTGCTGTTTAGCGTGTTAGAGGCGTGTGATAGGCGTGCTGTTTAGCGTGTTAGAGTCGTGTGATAGGCGTGCTGTTTAGCGTGTTAGAGGCGTGTGATAGGCGTGCTGTTTAGCGTGTTAGAGTCGTGTGATAGGCGTGCTGTTTAGCTTGTTAGAGGCGTGTGATAGGCGTGCTGTTTAGCGTGTTAGAGGCGTGTGATAGGCGTGCTGTTTAGCGTGTTAGAGGCGTGTGATAGGCGTGCTGTTTAGCGTGTTAGAGGCGTGCTGTTTAGCGTGTTAGAGGCGTGTGATAGGCGTGCTGTTTAGCGTGTTAGAGGCGTGTGATAGGTGTGCTGTTTAGCGTGTTAGAGGCATGTGATAGGCGTGCTGTTTAGCTTGTTAGAGGCGTGTGATAGGCGTGCTGTTTAGCGTGTTAGAGGCGTGTGATAGGCGTGCTGTTTAGCGTGTTAGAGGCGTGTGATAGGCGTGCTGTTTAGCGTGTTAGAGGCGTGTGATAGGCGTGCTGTTTAGCGTGTTAGAGTCGTGTGATAGGCGTGCTGTTTAGCGTGTTAGAGGCGTGTGATAAGCTTGCTGTTTAGCGTGTTAGAGGCGTGTGATAGGCATGCTGTTTAGCTTGTTAGAGGCGTGTGATAGGCGTGCTGTTTAGCGTGTTAGAGGCGTGCTGTTTAGCGTGTTAGAGGCGTGTGATAGGCATGCTGTTTAGCTTGTTAGAGGCGTGTGATAGGCGTGCTGTTTAGCGTGTTAGAGGCGTGTGATAGGCGTGCTGTTTAGCGTGTTAGAGGCGTGTGATAGGCGTGCTGTTTAGCGTGTTAGAGGCGTGTGATAGGCGTGCTGTTTAGCGTGTTAGAGGCGTGTGATAGGCGTGCTGTTTAGTGTGTTAGAGGCGTGTGATAGGTGTGCTGTTTAGCGTGTTAGAGGCGTGTGATAGGTGTGCTGTTTAGCGTGTTAGAGGCGTGTGATAGGTGTGCTGTTTAGCGTGTTAGAGGCGTGTGATAGGCGTGCTGTTTAGCGTGTTAGAGGC
>CM056387.1:27176364-27192834 GCA_029718625.1 Synaphobranchus kaupii
TGCAGGGTACAGAGTAACTATTATTATACTATACCCACACTACAGAGTAGAGTAACTATTATTATACTATACCCACACTGCAGAGTACAGAGTAACTATTATTATACTATACCCACACTACAGAGTACAGAGTAACTATTATTATACTATACCCACACTGCAGAGTACAGAGTAACTATTATTATACTATACCCACACTACAGAGTACAGAGTAACTACTATTATACTATACCCACACTGCAGAGTAGAGTAACTATTATTATACTATACCCACACTACAGAGTACAGAGTAACTATTATTATACTATACCCACACTGCAGAGTACAGAGTAACTATTATTATACTATACCCACACTGCAGAGTACAGAGTAACTATTATTATACTATACCCACACTACAGAGTACAGAGTAACTACTATTATACTATAGCCACACTGCAGAGAACAGAGTAACTATTATTTTACTATACCCACACTACAGAGTACAGAGTAACTATTATTATACTATACCCACACTACAGAGTACAGAGTAACTATTATTATACTATACCCACACTACAGAGTACAGAGTAACTATTATTATACTATACCCACACTACAGAGTACAGAGTAACTATTATTATACTATACTATTGCTAGAGTAAGAGTCTTGCTCATGTCATATTAACACAAACGCAAGCCGCTCAAACTCTGCGTTAGAAAACAGAACACCCGGCCATCGCGGTGGTACAGCGATAAAAAGTGCCGACTTTCAGTCTGTGCGGTTGTACTCCAAGGATCGGGGTTCGCGCCCCGGTCCTGCCAGATCCGAGCATGGCCAGCGCCCTGTGGAAGCAGCAATTGGCGGCTGCTTCCGGGTGGGGGGAGGGGCTCGGAGAGAATCGCTGCGCGCATAGCAGCCCTGGGCGGGCTGGAATTACGGTCAGGAGCTCGGAGGAGTTGCGCCCTGAAGAGGACGTGGCGCCCTCCCGTCCTATCGCCGGCTGACGGGGTTGTGTAGCGGTGATTCTCTAGCGGTTGCTACACGGGGGGAATTGAAATAGAATAGGGGTTCAATTGGCTACTAAATCGGGAGAAAATGGGGAAAAAATCTGAAAAATTAATTTTAAAAAGAAAAAAAAAGAAAACAGAACACCCTTCCTCTTTAAACGCCTGAGATCTTACACTCTGTGCTGCATATTAATGTGTCGTAAGCACCACAACATCGTGTGCAGTTCAGCTTTTCCACCAAACACAGGAATAAAAGTTACGTTTTCTAATTAATTAATAATAGAATAAAAATAAAACTGCATTGTCTGAGCAGAGCTGTGCAGACGAGCAGGTTTTTAAAGAGTTTATTTTCTGGAGAAGAGTGACTCCTCTCCTCTCCTCTCAGTGATGAGCAGAGGGACAGGAAGTTGTTTTTTGTTTGATTCTGTTGTTCAGTTCCTGCATCTGTCCCCCAGGGGGCCGGTGCTGATGCTGATGTGAGCACTCGTCTCCACGGTGACAGGCCCTCAGATAAAGCTGAATCGTGTGGTAGGAGAAACAGCATCTCCATCAAGGGAGAACCGCCCCGCCCCGCCCCGCCCCCTCCCAATTCTCTTCCCTACTGATACCTGAGGGGCTTTATCTCTCTCCCTCTCTGTCTCTCTCCATCCTTCTCTCTTTATCTCTGTTTCCCTCCCCTTTTTGTCTCTCTCACTCTTCCTCCTTCCTTTCCGCTCTCAGCTCATAGAAGTCTCTGTACTGTATAAATGCTCTTCACAAATTTCACTCTTGCACAAACACACAGATATTTTCTTTCTCACTCTCACTCTCACTTTCTCCCTCTCTCACACACACACACACACACACAGACACATGCATGCACGCACACTCTCACACGCGCACACACTCTTTCTTTCTCTCTCTCACACACACACACACACACTCTAACCTGTGGGAGGGGCGGATCAGTATGGCTCTGTAGAGTTAGTACAGCAGACTGGCATTGTGGGGACCACACACACACACACACACACTCTAACTGTGGGAGGGGCGGATCAGTACGGCTCTGTAGAGTTAGTACTGCAGACTGGCATTGTGGGGACCACACACACACACACACTCTAACCTGTGGGAGGGGCGGATCAGTACGGCTCTGTAGAGCTGACGCTGCAGGCTGGCATTGTGGGGACCACACACACACACACACACACACACTATAACCTGTGGGAGGGGCGGATCAGTACGGCTCTGTAGAGCTGACGCTGCAGGCTGGCTTTGTGGGGACCACAGGGGTGCACAAAGGGGTGCAGGGCAGCGAGGAGGAAGCCCTGCAGATACAGGTCCTGGAGCTGCCCCGGAAGCTCTCTCACAGAGGACAGGTAGGGCGTGGACGAGCCCGGCACTTCTGAATGGAGACACAAAACGTCAAAATATAAACCTGAGAAAAACCTCCCGGGGTTCCCAAAGTAAATCACAGAGACATGAAATACACACCAAGAGGAACAGACAACTCAAAAACGTACTGATCCAGACATTTTGGCTACAAGCCCTTGTCAAATGTACACAATTTCCGCCAACTTTACACCTCTCTGGATATGAGGATCAGTGGCTGTGCTAGCACGCGGTATTATCAGTTGCGCTAACATGCAGCATTAGCGGCTGTGAAGTTGCAGTATGTTAGCAGCTGCGCTAACATGCAGCATTAGCGGCTGTGAAGTTGCAGTATGTTAGCAGCTGCGCTAACATGCGGCATTAGCGGCTGTGAAGTTGCAGTATGTTAGCAGCTGCGCTAACATGCGGCATTAGTGGCTGTGAAGTTGCAGTATGTTAGCAGTAGTGCTAACATGCAGCATTAGTGGCTTTGAAGTTGCAGTATGTTAGCAGTAGTGCTAACATGCGGCATTAGTGGCTGTGAAGTTGCAGTATGTTAGCAGTAGTGCTAACATGCAGCATTAGTGGCTTTGAAGTTGCAGTATGTTAGCAGTAGTGCTAACATGCAGCATTAGTGGCTTTGAAGTTGCAGTATGTTAGCAGTACTGCTAACAGGTGGTATTCGTACTAGCATGTAGCATTAGCTGCTTGCTCAGCTGTTGCAGATCAGAAACCCTCCCTGATTAATTTAGCTAACGGTGATGATCAGGTAGACCACAGGCATGCGCACCGCAGCCAATCACAACAGAGAAAAACCACCCGCAGGGCCATTATGGGCTGTAGTCATCATGGAGATGGTCTTGGTGTTCTGCGAGCACAGACGCTAATTACAGCCCATTATTGCTGGAGCGGATTAGGGCACTCTTTAGGATTATTGTTACCATGGAGATCAAAGCACAAATTCTGGCAAGGCCCCGACGCCATGGCGATGTATCATGCGTTCAAAACATTCTCCCGAAGCTTGGCCGCTCATGAAATATTCATGAGGACAGAAAAAGGAACTAACCCTAATCCAGACAGGAAGGAGGAGGCCAGTATCTTGTTATTAAATACAATATCTCTGGTCTTGGCAGGAGTGGGGTGTCGGTGCAGTGTTACGGACCTGCTTTGTGCTGAGGAAGGATACGAGAGGGAGACCTGCTTTGTGCTGAGGAAGGATACGAGAGGGATACCTGCTTTGTGCTGAGGAAGGATACGAGAGGGAGACCTGCTTTGTGCTGAGGAAGGATACGAGAGGGAGACCTGCTTTGTGCTGAGGAAGGATACGAGAGGGAGAGCTGCTTTGTGCTGAGGAAGGATACGAGAGGGAGACCTGCTTTGTGCTGAGGAAGGATACGAGAGGGAGACCTGCTTTGTGCTGAGGAAGGATACGAGAGGGAGAGCTGCTTTGTGCTGAGGAAGGATACGAGAGGGAGACCTGCTTTGTGCTGAGGAAGGATACGAGAGGGAGAGCTGCTTTGTGCTGAGGAAGGATACGAGAGGGAGACCTGCTTTGTGCTGAGGAAGGATACGAGAGGGAGACCTGCTTTGTGCTGAGGAAGGATACGAGAAATTCGACAACATTATTCTGCTGAATTATTTCCCCCATTCGACTTCCAGCTCTGCCAGGGCTTTAAAATAAAAACACACTTTAAACCGTAAATGTGCGTAAATATTCAGTCAAACTCCCGCTATTGTGGACGGTGTGTGTGTGCGTGCGCGTGTGCGTGTGTGCGTGTGTGTGTGTGCGCGTGTGTGTGTGCGCGTGTGCATGTCTGTGTGCGTGTGTGTGCGTGTGCGTGTGTGTGCGCACGCTTGTTTAGTGGGGCTATGATTCAGTCCGATTAGCATAAACCATGAGAGAAATAAATGAGCCTGGAATAGATTAGCTTCACTAGTGCACGCTGATCGGTGGCGATGACGTTTGCGCTCAATCTGTTGTTCTGAATCGCCCCATGGCTGGTGACTGACGCTGCACTAATCATCCAATTTTACGGACTGCATCGGGGAGACAGCAGATCCGCAAGCAAGACAGAAAAATAGACATTTAATTGAAAGCACATTTCAATGCAATACTAATGAAACAAACAAAACAGCAAAAAAAAAAAACATCGCAGAACTTTTTAAACGAGACCTGATTTTAAATGACAAAGAACCCTCCACTACTGGAACACCATTACAGAACCCCCAGAACCCTTGACTGTTAGAACCCTGATGGGGTTCTCTTTCTGGGTGACTGGGCAGTGAAACTACAGGCGTCTATAGGCCTGCTCAGCCGCTGCGGGAGTGAAATGAGATGTTTTAAATGTAAAGCTTTGTATAATTTGATTGTCACTGCCGCAACATGATGAACATCGTCGTGAGCAGTCAGCTTTGACATATATATATTTTCTCCAGTCTGCACCGAGTCTGATTGAATCGCACGTGCGGTGAACCGGGAAAATAAGCGGCAGGCAGCTGCGTGCTCTGGCAGACCCGCGGAAACGCCTCTATGATCACCCTGATTGTCATTTCACAAATGGAATGGACGTGCCAGAAAAATATTTTTTTTTCTTTCAGAATGCATAAAGGAAAGCCCTGGTGTAGCCTGATATAGATTAAAATCAGGATTACACCTTAGACCAGTTTTTAAATGTTTCTTTAAGCTTTGTGTTATGAAAGCTCGCATAATAGATATACAGATCCTTTCCAAAAAATTAGAATATCATGGAAAAGTTGTTTTTTTTCCATAATTCCATTCAAAAAGTGAAACTTTCATAGATTATAGATTCATTACACACAAAGTGAAATATTTCTAGCCTTTATTTGTTTCATTTTTCATAATCTTGGTTTACAGCTCCAGAAAACCCCCAAAACAGTATTTCAAGAAATTAGAATTTACTCAAAACACCTGCAAAGTTTATCTCAGTTTGGTTCAGTATGGGGAAGACTGCACACTTGACAATTGGCCAGAAGACCATCATTGACACCATCCAGAAGATGGGTAAGCCACAAAAGGTCATCGCTAAGGAGGCTGGCTGTTCACAGAGTGCAGTGTCCAAGCATATCAATAGAAAGTTTAGTGGAAGGGAAAAATGTGGCAGGAGAAGGTGCACAAGCAAAAGAGATGACCGTAGGCTTCAGCGGATTGTCAAGCAAAGACGATTCCAAAATTTGGCGGAGATGCAGAGGGAGTGGACTGAGGCTGGAGTCAGTGCTTCAAAAACCACCACGTACAGACGTATCCGGGACATGGGCTACAACTGTCGGATTCCTCAAGTCAAGCCACTCCACTCATTCTCTGACATAACTGAAGTAAATGCTGATTTTCGACACATTATTCTAATTTCTTGAAATACTGTTTTGGGGGTTTTCTGGAGCTGTAAGCCAAAATTATGAAAAATGAAACAAATGAAGGCTAGAAATATTTCACTTTGTGTGTAATGAATCTATAATCTATGAAAGTTTCACTTTTTCATGATATTCAAATTTTTTGGAAAGGATCTGTATATATATATATATATATTACGCGAGAGCTCCGTAAAATGTACTTTAAAATATTTTTTTTATCTTGTGACGTAAAGGCTGATTTAAGGTGTTAAATGAGGCAGCCCTACAGTGGAACCCCCCCCCCCCCCAAGGTCTGTCTTTGAAACTCTGTGTGTCTGCGTTGCGACCAGGCGGGCGGTTACTAACGCTGCCGTTACAGACCGGCGGTGATTATCTCTCACTGCAGCGCCCGACCGGTGCCTCCGGGACACGGCGCGACGGGTCATTTACGAGAGCAATGGCTTTCCACAATGACCCCCCCCCTCCTCCCTCCCTCTCACAGGAGTTCACGACAAGAACAACTGTTTTATGAACCGAAATGGTGCTGCATCGACCAGCTAAACGCACAGCGTTACCATGGCTACAGATTGATCGATTGCGTTCGGCGGGACACCGCATCTTAAAAACATCATTCACTGTTCCTGGTTACACACCTAAGAGAGACTCCACGAGTCCTCAGTGTCTGACAATAGTAGCCTCGATTTAATCCTAAATTTAATACATTTAGCCTAAATTCAGTCAATATATATATACATTTAATCATTATAATAGCCTGCAATTAGCATACAGGCCTACTGAAATGGCACCTATCTCATTTTCATTAGTTTGGACAAATCCTAACATCCTCTGATATTCCAACATTATTTGTATGTCGAGCTGATAGGATTATTATTATTATTATTTTTAAAAGCTGAGTTTGTTTGTGTGAATGTCAGAGGGAGAACAGACTGTCTGTTAGTGACAGAAAAGACAACAACTCCTGAGCTAAACTTTACGTCACATTGCATCGCTGGGGTGATGTTGCTAAATATACTTTGGCGGACGCAAACTGGCGTTTCAAAAGCCGCTTTTTGGAGAGTTTAAAAGTGAGATATCTGCCAGTGGCAAAGAGGCGCAGCGAAGCGTTTTTTATGTTAATACTGAAACCGCCAAGCCTGTGAACATCAGACGGGATTGACAAAAGCCGCTCCATCCCGTCTGCTCTGACAGCTCCGTTGCCAAGAGACAGCTCTTGAGGAATGTGCGATTATTTTAAAAATTATTTTTGGGTGTTTGCGGGTAGGGTGGGTGTATTTTTAGGTAATGTTTGGGGGTAGGGTGGGTGTATTTTTAGGTAATGTTTGGGGGTGGGGTGGGTGTATTTTTTGGGTAGTGTTTGCGGGTAGGGTGGGTGTATTTTTGGGGTAGTGTTTGGGGGTGGGTGTATTTTTGGGGTAGTGTTTGCGGGTAGGGTGGGTGTATTTTTGGGGTAGTGTTTGCGGGTAGGGTGGGTGTATTTTTGGGGTGATGTTTGGGGGTGGGGTGGGTGTATTTTTGGGGTAGTGTTTGCGGGTAGGGTGGGTGTATTTTTGGGGTAATGTTTGGGGGTGGGTGTATTTTTGGGGTAGTGTTTGCGGGTAGGGTGGGTGTATTTTTGGGGTAGTGTTTGCGGGTAGGGTGGGTGTATTTTTGGGGTGATGTTTGGGGGTGGGGTGGGTGTATTTTTGGGGTAGTGTTTGCGGGTAGGGTGGGTGTATTTTTGGGGTAGTGTTTGCGGGTAGGGTGGGTGTATTTTTAGGTAATGTTTGGGGGTGGGGTGGGTGTATTTTTGGGGTAATGTTTGGGGGTGGGGTGGGTGTATTTTTGGGGTAATGTTTGGGGGTGGGGTGGGCGTATTTTTGGGGTAGTGTTTGGGGGTGGGTGTATTTTTGGGGTAATGTTTGGGAGTGGGGTGGGTGTATTTTTGGAGTAATGTTTGGGGGTCGGGTGGGTGTATTTTTGGGGTAGTGTTTGGGGGTGGGGTGGGTGTATTTTTGGGGTAGTGTTTGGGGGTGGGGTGGGTGTATTTTTGGGGTAGTGTTTGGGGGTGGGGTGGGTGTATTTTTGGGGTAGTGTTTGGGGGTGGGGTGGGTGTATTTTTGGGGTAGTGTTTGGGGGTGGGGTGGGTGTATTTTTGGGGTAGTGTTTGGGGGTGGGGTGGGTGTATTTTTGGGGTAGTGTTTGGGGGTGGGGTGGGTGTATTTTTGGGGTAATGTTTGGGGGTGGGGTGGGTGTATTTTTGGGGTAATGTTTGGGGGTGGGGTGGGTGTATTTTTGGGGTAATGTTTGGGGGTGGGGTGGGTGTATTTTTGGGATAATGTTTGGTGGTGGGGTGGGTGTATTTTTGGGGTAATGTTTGGGGGTGGGGTGGGTGTATTTTTGGGGTAATGTTTGGGGGTGGGGTGGGTGTATTTTTGGGGTAGTGTTTGGGGGTGGGGTGGGTGTATTTTTCGGGTAGTGTTTGGGGGTGGGGTGGGTGTATTTTTCGGGTAGTGTTTGGGGGTGGGGTGGGTGTATTTTTGGGGTAATGTTTGGGGGTGGGGTGGGTGTATTTTTGGGGTAGTGTTTGGGGGTGGGGTGGGTGTATTTTTGGGGTAGTGTTTGGGGGTGGGGTGGGTGTATTTTTGGGGTAATGTTTGGGGGTAGTCGTCGTCACAGTTTCTGCTATTTTTGCATCTTTTCATCAATGTAAGGAGCTGCCAGAACAAAGTGAACTTCACTAATATTAGCCGTCCTGTCTGAGTACAACAATACAGGCCACTCAGGAGTACAGGGGCAGACACAGGCATGTTTGTGGCACAATGAGACTGATTTAACATTGACTCACTACATCCTCACTATGCATGCCAGTTTTGAGTCAGGCCAATGGAGGATTTCTCACAGTAAATGCTGCACCAGAAAAGTGTAGCTTAAACATCTGAACCACACTGCCCAATGGGAGTCCATTTCCGATTGGAGGAATCATGCAGCACTGTTTCTGTGACTACTTTAAACCATTATGACATCACCCCATATTCCCTTTTACAGGTTCTTCCCTGAACCAAGCACCATTATGACATCACTTTATATCCCCAACTGGAGGGCCTACCAAGGACCATTATGACATCACTTCATATTATTTTTTAGAGATCCAGCCTTGAACCAAGGACCATTATGACACCATCATTATAAACACGTGCAGGATCTACTCTTGAGCCAAAGTGTATTATGAAATAGACTGTATAGATCTATTTTAATAACACTGCAATTACATCACATCCTATTCAACAATGCCACAGCAGAGACCACAGGCTATCACAGTTCCTGTAATTCTCCGAAAACATATTGTGGGTGTTGTGCTAAATCCATCAATCGGAAAAATGTAATAAAATGTAATTCTCACAGAAATTAAACCTACAACTATTTGCCTACACAGGATTATTTATTTACCTGACCTTCTAGCTCAATTTTACGAGCTGTTGAGTTATAAACCCGAAGGTTCTGTGTGGAAAGTAAAAGTGAAAAACTGATCACACTGGTTGAAGACTGAACAGAAGAGAGAACAGCCCACACACCCCAGTACCCAAGTACACATCTGTGCTAAAAATGTCACCAGAACAGCGATTACATCACATCATTCCACTGTTGACTGCGTGACGGCCATTGCCACAGTTCTGTACAGAGGGTCACGCCCCCAAATCATCAGAATGAACGTTTTAGCTCCAGCTGAGTATGACATGAGACTTTTGTGGTTGCCACAGTTACTGTGCACGCATGCTACTGTGGTTGCCTCGGTTACAGCACACACACACTCACAGCATACACAAACAGACATATGGTGCACAGAAACACATGCATGCAGACAAACACCCACACACACATGCATGCACACATGTGGGTAATGTAGCTTTATGGGTATATTGATGGTTATGGGTGTTGTGGGTAATGTAGTTTTTATGGGTATTGATGGTTATGGGTGCTGTGGATAATGTAGTTTTATGGGTATATTGATGTTATGGGTGTTGTGGATAATGTAGTTTGATGGGTATATTGATGGTTATGGGTAATATAGTTTTATGGATATATTGATGATTGATGGTTATGGGTAATGTGGTTTTATGGGTATATTGATGGTGATGGGTGTTGTGGGTAATGTAGTTTTATGGGTATATGGATGGTTATGGGTGTTGTGGGTAATGCAGTTTTATGGATATATTGATGATGATGGGTGTTGTGGGTGATGTTTTCATTGTTTGTGTTTACAGGCTGAGAGAGTATGAAAGCCGTAACCCTGCTCAGGACTACAGACAGAGTCTGTACAGGCTGAGAGAGTATGAAAGCCTTAACCCTACTCAGGACTACAGACAGAGTCTGTACAGGCTGAGAGAGTATAAAAGCCTTAACCCTGCTCAGGACTACAGACAGAGTCTGTACTGGCTGAGAGAGTATGAAAGCCTTAACCCTGCTCAGGACTACAGACAGAGTCTGTACAGGCTGAGAGAGTATGAAAGCCGTAACCCTGCTCAGGACTACAGACAGAGTCTGTGCAGCAAAAGGATTACAGGCACTCTGCACATCTACAGGCAGCAAATCTACACAGACACCCCAGCATCTGATAAACACCTTGCTATGTTACATCTCCGACAGGAAAGAAAGAGAGAGAGAGAGAGAGGGGGGGGGGGGCAAGGAGGGAGGGAGAGAGAGAAATGCGAGATGTTGTTGGAAGTCAGAGCCATATTAGTAAAGATTTCACACTTGCAGAAAACTGAGATGTTTCCACTGCAAGCCAGCTCAAGCCAGCAATGGCAGCACTCACAGGCTGCAGAACACACTGATACATTAAATTCCTTTTGCGTGTGTTTTTTTACGTATTTTACGTGTTCTTTTACGCGTATTCCAAGTTTAGCAACTGGCAGTTTGTAAGAGAAGGATTATGGGTAGAAATATTCTGCACACAGGTGAGTATCCCTTACAGAGAGAGAGAGAGAGGGGGGGGGGGGGGGGGGGGTTGTTGAGAGAGACAGAGGGAGAGAGAGAGAGACTGAAAGAAAGAAACAAAGTGGGAGATGCAGTGATTGGTACAGTAATGGGCTCTATTGAAATGCTGGTTTTGGAGCTAATCGGAATGAGCTCATGGCTGCGTCCCAATCCAGTTTTTGCTCCACCCTCGTAAACTTCACTTGCAAACTTCAACTTGGGGAATCCCCTTTGAGACCAGGATGTACCCTCGGTCTCCATTTTAAGTGTGAGTCCAATCCGTTAGAAAGCCAAGTGAAGTTTGTGACATAGCCCCTCCACCCTCAACTTTTCTCAAATGAACGTGTCTGCAAAAGAGCAGACTCTGCAAGCTCATATTACCCACAATTCACATCGAACATCCTGTTCAGTGATAATCACGTTAATGTTTATCGCGGTATTATATATACAGAATGGAAAAGACGGTGTTTAGGCTAATAAATACAGGTTAATCTAGTAGTTTGCTATTTTGTATTTCATAGTTTAGCAAATTGCGTTACGCAGCAACAGAGTAGCGTACTGTGGAATGTAGGCTTATCAGGTTCTCTGTAGTTAATCTGGCTTTTCAACGTATTATTAGGCTACTCGTCTCTCAATATTTTTCAGTAGGCTATAATTTGCCAGTTAGCCTAACAATTGAATTTCTCAATAACCAAGACGAATAGGTAAATAAACGTGCGCAGCATTTTATTATATTCACATTTGTGCTGACGCAAAATGGGTTAATAGCCTATGTCATGCTAAGTGATCAATGAACAGCACATATTTGGGTAAATTAGTTTTTCTAGCTTGAAAGCATGCATTGCGTTCAATGCTGGTTCCAGCAATTTAAGAGGTTTTCATTTTTAAATGTATGCTTTCTAATGCTTAAATCGTTTTTGACTAAATCAAGTGCTGTCTTAAATTAATGACATTCTTTAACGTGATGAGGAGAAAACGCAATGCAAACGTGCAACGCAGAGAAAACGTTGGGATTTTTTTTGCCAGTAATTATTCATAATTATTGCCACCCTTATTAAACAATCTCACGTTAGTTATCTCTTTGTCATTGTCATTTGTTAATCATTATAGGCTACATAATTGTTCTTGATTATTCAGGGAATTTGTTTGATTGACATAAGCAAGAAAAATAAACGGAAACAGGTTGAGAATATGTTCGGTTTAAATGCTTTATTCCAGCGTATGGGCTGTCCTAATGCTACACGATTTTATGACACCAATAAATATGCTAGCACACAAAACTTGCTATATTTATTGATAGGCTATTTGTTATTCAGCAAATCAATTGCTTGACTGATAATTAATGTAAACAGGTTGAGAGGTTCATCCGTTTAAAGGTAGGCTACGGTGACAGACATTTTACATGATCCGCGATCCCACGATACGCCACTGTGCAGCAGCATAGTTAACTTCCGAGTATAGATGGGGTGAAGTGCGTCTCAATTCAAGTGTATACTCCTGTTTTATTGGTATGTGCATCACATCCTCCCAAGTGAAGTTTACAAGTGAAGTTTACGAGGGTGGAGCAAAAACTGGATTGGGACGCAGCCCATGTTTTACAGTACCTCCAAGCCTTTTCTCACAAACTGGCTGATATGGTCCTGCTTTTAACACCCATCTGATGAGCTCCACGTCTCACCCCAAACTTCACTGTAAGGCTTTAGGCCAGTTATTAATTTACCTGGTGTGGGTTGCCATGGCAACTGACCTGCATTGCCGAGGAGGAAGTCCAGGAAGCGGTAGGTGTAGGCCACGCCAACCTTGGTCTCCACCTGCGGTCTCCTGAGGGTGGAGTAGATCTTCCCCGGGCTGTTCTCCTCAGAACGCTTCAACCTGTGCAGCCCACAACCCATCACACCTGTACACACACACCTGTGCAGAGAAACACATTTCACCTGTACACACACACCTTTACAGAGAGATACACATTTCACCTGTACACACACACCTGTGCAGAAAAACACATTTCACCTGTACACACACACCCGTGCAGGGAAAAACACATTTCACCTGTACACACACACCCGTGCAGGGAAAAACACATTTCACTTGTACACACACACCTGGAGAGAGAATTTAATTTCACCTGTACACACACACCTTCACTACAGCGGAACGACAGCGGAATAATGGAGATTAGTGAGAATACTTTACCGCCATGAGATAAACCCTGAGCAGGTTACAGCCTCGAAGAGCTCAGTGTGAAAAACTACAAACGAAGCACTAGGGTTTCACTCAGAGCCATAACAGGGAGAGGAAACAGACCGTTCGATAAACGTTTCCAAATAAACGAAAGCAGAAATTCATTTTAAAAAAGACATTTTAACTTGAAACCGTGAAGAAACTGGAGCGAATCGGCGGGCAGTGGGGAAATTAGCGGAGACGAGCGTGGAATGGCGGGACCAAGGCCTCCTTTTCGTTTGGCGGTAACGCGGAGTGACAGCACCGTGCAGTCCGCCCGTCCCCGCGCGCGGCGTAAACGGCCCATTGTGTTCGGCTGATTAAACCGTGAGGCTGGCTGAGGAGGGGGGCCGTCCTACACGCGCGGGGTCCAATTACACCGCACCCGATCGGGCAATCCCATTGGCCGGGGCCGCCAGCGGAGTCTGGGCTGAACAGCATGCCATTAACCAGGGGCACAGGAGGGATTTAGAGCTGGAAAATCAATCCCACAATTCTCTGAGTGAAATATGTCCCACTGCATCGTGGGTCATTTGGAATTGAGGTGATTTCTTGTGAGGGGAACCCAGTAAGGTCGTGGGCTTTGTGGGGGGGGCGGGTTTGAACCTGGAGATCTGCAAGGCACCAAGACACAAACAATCAGCTGTTGCCACGGTAACCGGCACCTCTTGGCAAGGACTCGGACAGTCCAGGAGAATAAAGAACACCCATCCCTCTCTCCCCCCTCTCCTTCTCCCCTCTCTATCTCCCCCTCTCCTTCTCCCCTCTCTATTTCCCCCCTCTCCTCTCCTCTCTATCCCCCCCTCTCCTTCTCCCCCTCTCCTTCTCTCCTCTCTATTTCCCCCTCTCTATCTCCCCCTCTCCTCTCCCCCTCTCCTTCTCCCCTCTCTATCTCCCCCTCTCCTTCTCCCCTCTCTATCTCCCCCCTCTCCTTCTCCCCTCTCTATCCCCCCCCTCTCCTTCTCCCCTCTCCTCTCTATCCCCCCCTCTCCTTCTCCCCCTCTCCTTCTCTCCTCTCTATCTCCCCCTCTCCTTCTCCCCCTCTCCTTCTCCCCTCTCCTTCTCCCCCTCTCCTTCTCTCCTCTCCTTCTCCCACTCTCCTTCTCCCCTCTCCTTCTCCCCCTCTCCTTCTCTCCTCTCTATCCCCCCCTCTCCTTCTCCCCCTCTCCTTCTCTCCTCTCTATCTCCCCCTCTCCTTCTCCCCCTCTCTTTTCTCCCCTCTCCTTCTCCCCTCTCCTTCTCCCTCTCTCCATCTCTCCTTCTCCCCTCTCTATCTCCCCCTCTCCTTCTCCCCTCTCCTTCTCCCTCTCTCCTTCTCCCCTCTCTATCTCTCCTTCTCCCCTCTCTATCTCCCCCTCTCTCTCTCCTTCTCCCCTCTCCATCTCTCCTTCTCCCCCTCTTCATCTCCCTCTCCCTCTCTCTATCTCCCCCTCTCCATCTCTCCTTCTCCCCTATCCATCTCTCCTTCTCCCCTCTCTATCTCTCCTTCTCCCCTCTCTATCTCCCTCTCTCCATCTCTCCTTCTCCCCTCTCCATCTCTCCTTCTCCCCTCTCTATCTCTCCTTCTCCCCTCTCTATCTCCCTCTCTCCATCTCCCCTCTCCATCTCTCCTTCTCCCCTCTCCATCTCTCCTTCTCCCCTCTCTATCTCTCCTTCTCCCCTCTCTATCTCTCCTTCTCCCCTCTCCATCTCTCCTTCTCCCCTCTCTATCTCTCCTTCTCCCCTCTCTATCTCCCCCTCTCTATCTCTCCTTCTCCCCTCTATCTCTCCTTCTCCCTCTCTCTATCTCTCCTTCTCCCCCTCTCTATCTCTCCTTCTCCCCTCTCTATCTCCCTCTCTCCATCTCTCCTTCTCCCCTCTCCATCTCTCCTTCTCCCCTCTCTATCTCCCCCTCTCTATCTCTCCTTTGCCCCTCTCCATCTCTCCTTCTCCCCCTCTCTATCTCTCCTTCTCCCCTCTCCATCTCTCCTTCTCCCCTCTCTATCTCTCCTTCTCCCCTCTCCATCTCTCCTTCTCCCCTCTCTATCTCCCCCTCTCTATCTCTCCTTCTCCCCTCTCTATCTCCCTCTCTCCATCTCTCCTTCTCCCCTCTCTATCTCCCCCTCTCTATCTCTCCTTCGCCCCTCTCCATCTCTCCTTCTCCCCTCTCCATCTCTCCTTCTCCCCTCTCTATCTCCCCCTCTCTATCTCTTCTTCTCCCCTCTCTATCTCCCCCTCTCTATCTCTCCTTCTCCCCCTCTCTATCTCTCCTTCTCCCCTCTCTATCTCTCCTTCTCCCCTCTCCATCTCTCCTTCTCCCCTCTCCATCTCTCCTTCTCCCCTCTCCATCTCTCCTTCTCCTCTCTCCATCTCTCCTTCTCCCCTCTCTATCTCCCTCTCTCCATCTCTCCTTCTCCCCTCTCCATCTCCATCTCTCCTTCTCCCCTCTCTATCTCCCCCTCTCCATCTCTCCTTCTCCCCTCTCCATCTCTCCCTCTCCCCTCTCAACCTCCCCCTCCCTCAGTCTCTCTTTCTCCCTCTCTCTCCCTCCTTCTCCATATTTCAGCATGTGTCTCTGTCTCTCTCAAACCCAGCTGTGAAAAAACAGTGTCCGCAAAAACACACTCCTGTTTGACAGGAGGGAGAAAGAGAGGGGGGGGGGGGGGGGGCGGGGGGGAGAAAGAGGGAGCGAGAGAGAATGAGAAAGGGAGAGAGATGGGAGAGAATGATAAAGGGAGAGAGAGAATGAGAGAGGGAGAGAAATGGGAGAGAATGAAAAAGGAGAAAGAAAGAGAGAAAATGAGAGAGAGGGAGAGAGAATGAGAAATGGAAAAAATGAGAAAGAGAGAGAGAAATAATCTCATTATACTGCAGATCACAAAAACTGAATTTTAAATGACAAAGACGTGTGGATTACACCAGGACACAATCTGTCTGCCGTCACTCCAAAGAAACAAAATACAGTTAATCTTCCACAGCAAAATACTGTCCATCTTCCACAGCAAAATACTGTTCATCTTCCATAGCAAAATACTGTCCATCTTCCACAGCAACATACTGTTCATCTTCCCCAAAAAACATACTGTTCATCCTCCACAGCAAAATGCTGTTCATCTTCCACAGCAACATACTGTTCATCGTCCACAGCAAAAGACTGTTCATCTTCCCCAGCAACATACTGTTCATCGTGCACGGCAACATACTGTTCATCTTCCCCAGCAACATAATGTTCATCTTCCCCAGCAACATACTGTTCATCTTCCACAGCAAAATACTGTCCATCTTCCCCAGCAACATACTGTTCATCTTCCACAACAAAATACTGTTCACCTTCCACAGCAACATACTGTTCATATTCCCCAGCAACATACTGTTCATCTTCCCCAGCAACATACTGTTCATCCTCCACAGCAAAATACTGTTCAACTTCCAGAGCAACATACTGTTCATCTTCCACAGCAAAATGCTGTTCATCTTCCCCAGCAACATACTGTTCATCGTCCCCAGCAACATACTGTTCATCTTCCCCAGCAACATACTGTTCATCTTCCCCAGCAACATAATGTTCATCTTCCACAGCAACATACTGTCCATCTTCCACAGCAAAAT
>CM056387.1:27193334-27228334 GCA_029718625.1 Synaphobranchus kaupii
ACCCCAGCAACATACTGTTCATCGTCCACAGCAACATACTGTTCATCTTCCCCAGCAACATACTGTTCATCGTCCCCAGCAACATACTGTTCATCTTCCCCAGCAACATACTGTCCATCTTCCACAGCAACATACTGTTCATCTTCCCCAGCAACATACTGTTCATCTTCCACAGCAAAATACTGTTCATCTTCCACAGCAACATACTGTTCATATTCCCCAGCAACATACTGTTCATCGTCCACAGCAACATACTGTTCATCTTCCCCAGCAACATACTGTTCATCGTCCCCAGCAACATACTGTTCATCTTCCCCAGCAACATACTGTCCATCTTCCCCAGCAAAATACTGTTCATCTTCCACAGACACCGAGCAACAAGCACATCTCACACACTAAACAAAATACATCTCACACATTTGTGCTAATACAACACTCTCTCACTTGCTTTCTCTCTCATTCTCAGTCTCTCATTCTCACTTTCTCATTCGCACTCACTCTCTCTCTCACCCACACGCTCTCTCTCTCTCTCTCTCTCTCTCTCTCTCTCTCTCACACACACATACACACGCACACTCTCCCTCTCTCTCTCACCCCACACGCACTCTCTCCCTCTCTCTCTCACCCACACGCCACACAAATGTGGGCAAAAAAGCCCCGTACAGCCAGTCCATACATTACACTTAAATACACAAGTGCTGAACCTCATCTTTAATGTGGGGAGAAAGTGAGAGAGAAAAGGACAGACAGAAAAAGAAAGAAGGTGAGTGAGAGAGTATGAGAGAGGGACAGAGAGAAAGAGGGAAAGAGAGAGTGAGAGCACGTGAGAGAGCTTATCCATATGATGTAAAAGAGACCACAGACAGACACAGTGCAAAGAGGCCCTTGCTGAACCAGACGCCCCCCTCCCTCCTGGGACGTTCTGGGGCGGGAGCTGTCTGGTCTGCAGGAGTACCTGAGTGTGCTGGGCAGGTTACCGCCACAGAACCACCCCCCCACCCCCCAACCCCCCCACCCAGTCCGCTTTTTTCTCCCAGTAAGCCCCCCGGAGTCTGAGCGGAACCTTCGCAGAGTCGGAAACCCCCAGAAAAGGTTATAATGCCCCCAGAAGGGATTTTAAATGCCCCCAGAAGAGGTTTTAACTGCCCCCAGAAGAGGTTTTAAATGCCCCCAGAACAGGTTTTAACTTCCCCAGAAGAGGTTTTAAATGCCCCCAGAAGGGGTTTTAAATGCCCCCAGAAGAGGTTTTAAATTCCCTCTGAAGAGGTTTTAAATGCCCCCAGAAGGGGTTTTAAATGCCGCCAGAAGAGGTTTTAAATGCCCCAGAAGAGGTTTTAAATGCCCCAGAAGAGGTTTTAACTGCCCCAGAAGAGGTTTTAAATGCCCCCAGAAGGGGTTTTAAATGCCCCCAGAAGAGGTTTTAAATTCCCTCTGAAGAGGTTTTAAATGCCCCCAGAAGAGGTTTTAACTGTCCCAGAAGAGGTTTTAAATGCCCCCAGAAGGGGTTTTAAATGCCCCCAGAAAAGGTTTTAAATTCCCTCTGAAGGGGTTTTAAATGCCCCCAGAAGGGTTTTAAATGCCCCCAGAAGAGGTTTTAAATTCCCCCAGAAGAGGTTTTAAATGCCCCAGAAGAGGTTTTAACTGCCCCAGAAGAGGTTTTAAATGCCCCCAGAAGGGGTTTTAAATGCCCCCAGAAGGGGGTTTAAATGCCCCCAGAACTGGTTTTAAATGCCCCCAGAAAAGGTTTTAAATGCCCCCAGAAGAGGTTTTAAATGCCCCCAGAAGGGGTTTTAAATGCCCCCAGAAGAGGTTTTAACTGCCCCCAGAAGAGGTTTTAAATGCCCCCAGAAGAGGTTTTAACTGCCCCAGAAGAGGTTTTAAATTCCCCCAGAAGGGGTTTTAACTGCCCCCAGAAGAGGTTTTAAATGCCCCCAGAAGGGGTTTTAAATGCCCCCAGAAGAGGTTTTAAATGCCCCCAGAAGAGGTTTTAAATGCCCCCAGAAGAGGTTTTAAATTCCCCCAGAAGGGGTTTTAAATGCCCCCAGAAGAGGTTTTAAATGCCCCCAGAAGAGGTTTTAGGTGCCCCCAGAAGGGATTTTAAATGCCCCCAGAAGAGGTTTTAACTGCCCCCAGAAGAGCTTTTAAATGCCCTCAGAAGAGGTTTTAAATTCCCTCTGAAGAGGTTTTAAATGCCCCCAGAAGAGGTTTTAAATGCCCCCCAGAAGGGGTTTTAAATGCCCCCAGAAGAGGTTTTAAATGCTCCCAGAAGAGGTTTTAAATTCCCTCTGAAGAGGTTTTAAATGCCCCCAGAAGAGGTTTTAAATGCCCCCAGAAGGGGTTTTAAATTCCCTCTGAAGAGGTTTTAACACACTTCTAAAACAGTGTTTAATAGCCACTAAAGCTGCTGTTTATTGAAAGCTTTTCTCTCTACACACACATGCACGCACGCACGCTGCTATGTCCCCACAGTGTCAGTTCCTTACAGAACACAAGTCTTAATTCAATCGGGACAAAAACGCTGCCTCTCTGACAGAAAGGACAAAGGTTCAGACAGACAGACAGACAGACAGAGACAGCAGAACGTACCTGTATCAGGGGTCCAGATGCTGCCAGTTTCACCTGAGGGGTTCAAAAGAGTCGTGTTGCTGACGTGCTCATGACGTGCATGCAGAGACACACACACACACACACACAACCTTTGTACGCAGATCCGTCAGTTCTAGCAAGAGGACAGAAAAAAATCAGTCTCAGTGTTTGCTTGAAAAGCAAAAAAATAAATAAAAAGATTGGCCACTTCCAGACTTCAGGCTCCCCTCTCCCTCTCCCCTCGCCCCCCCCCCCCAGAGAGCTGGTAAGAACAGCTCCTCCTCCCTCCTCCCCTCCTCCCCGCCTCCCCGCTGCTGTTCAGGTCAGACTCACTGCACGCTGCTCCTTGCTGCTCCTATTCCTGCCCTGCATGCTCACAGACAGAACATCCTCTCACAGTGCCGTCTGCTGTTCCCCTCCCTCTCTCCTCCACTCCTCCTGTGGACGGAATGAGGATCCCATTGGAGAGAAAGGAAGAGGGGAGGGAGGGAGAGAGAGAGTGGGAGAGAGAGAGGCAGAGAGGAAAGCAAACAGTCAGATGGAGCCGTTCTACAGAGCCACTCTCTCTCATAAACGTACGGAGACGTCTTAGACATTCTTCCTCCTGCTCTTTAAATATGTGTTTCCAGGCTTGAGGGCAAGCAAGAGGGTGAGGGGGGTAAAGGAATAGAGAGAAGGAACAGAAAAGAGGGAGAGAGAGAATGAGTGAAAGAGAGAAGGAAGGAGAGATAGAGGAACAGAAAAGAGGGAGAGAGGGAGAGGAAGAGAGGGAGAATGGGGCGGACGGACTAAAATGGAAACACACTCTAAAATAATCCAGAGAATAAAATCAACCACCATACAAAAGCCGCCACAGTCACCACCTCCACCTCAATCTTTGAACCTACTGTTAGATAAGTGGTTTAGCACATTTAAACCCAGAATATCTACAGCACTGAGCCCTGGCAGATGAATCAGTCACCACAGCAGACAGTATGGGGAGGTTCAGGTGGAGAAAGGGTTTAATTAAGTATATCAATGAATTACTTCAACAAAGGACCAGTCCGTATTCTTTGGTTTCTCCCCACATAATGAAGAAATAAATTTTCCGCTCTATGCAGTGAATTGGTCCTGATATCAACCACGAGCCACAGAAACAGGCTGACTGGAGCAGTGCTGTTGAACCAAGGCCCTGGCAGAAGCCATCCTGATCCCGGGGGGGAAAGGTGGCAACACAATGCGCTTCCTAAAATAACACAATGCACTTCCTAAAATAACACAATGCGCTTCCTAAAATAACACAATGCGCTTCCTAAAATAACAATGCGCTTCTAAAAATAACACAATGCGCTTCCTAAAATAGCATAATGCGCCTCCTAAAATTACAGAATGCGCTTCCTAAAATAACACAATGCGCTTCTTAAAATAACACAATGCGCTTCTTAAAATAACACAATGCGCTTCCTAAAATAACATAATGCGCCTCCTAAAATTACACAATGCGCTTCCTAAAATAACACAATGCGCTTCCTAAAATAACACAATGCGCTTCCTAAAATAACACAATGCGCTTCCTAAAACTACACAATGCGCTTCCTAAAACAACACAATGCGCTTCCTAAAATAACACAATGCGCATACTAAAATAACACAATGCGCTTCCTAAAATTACAAAATGCGCTTCCTAAAATTACACAATGCGCTTCCTAAAATTACACAATGCGCTTCCTAAAATAACACAATGCGCTTCCTAAAATAACATAATGCGCCTCCTAAAATTACACAATACGCTTCCTAAAATAACACAATGCGCTTCCTAAAACTACACAATGCGCTTCCTAAAACAACACAATGCGCTTCCTAAAATAACACAATGCGCATACTAAAATAACACAATGCGCTTCCTAAAATAACACAATGCACTTCCTAAAATTACACAATGCGCTTCCTAGAATTACACAATGCGCTTCCTAAAATAAGACAATGCGCTTCCTAAAATAACACAATGCGCCTCCTAAAATTACACAATGCGCTTCCTAAAATAACACAATGGGCTTCCTAAAACTACACACAATGCGCTTCCTAAAGCAACACAATGCGCTTCCGAAAATAACACAATGCGCTTCCGAAAATAACACAATGCGCATACTAAAATAACACAATGCGCTTCCTAAAATTACACAATGTGCTTCCTAAAATTACACAATGCGCTTCGTAAAATTACACAATGCGCTTCGTAAAATAACACAATGCGCTTCGTAAAATTACACAATGCTCTTCCTAAAATAACACAATGCACTTCCTAAAATAACACAATGCACTTCCTAAAATTACACAATGCGCTTCCTAAAATAACACAATGCGCTTCCTAAAATAACACAATGCGCCTCCTAAAATTACACAATGCGCTTCCTAAAATAACACAATGGGCTTCCTAAAACTACACAATGCGCTTCCTAAAACAACACAATGCGCTTCCGAAAATAACACAATGCGCATACTAAAATAACACAATGCGCTTCCTAAAATTACACAATGTGCTTCGTAAAATTACACAATGCGCTTCGTAAAATTACACAATGCGCTTCGTAAAATAACACAATGCGCTTCCTAAAATTACACAATGCTCTTCCTAAAATAACACAATGCACTTCCTAAAATAACACAATGCACTTCCTAAAATTACACAATGCGCTTCCTAAAATAACACAATGGGCTTCCTAAAACAACACAATGCGCTTCCGAAAATAACACAATGCGCATACTAAAATAACACAATGCGCTTCCTAAAATTACACAATGTGCTTCGTAAAATAACACAATGCGCTTCCTAAAATTACACAATGCTCTTCCTAAAATAACACAATGCACTTCCTAAAATTACACAATGCGCTTCCTAAAATAACACAATGCGCTTCCTAAAATAACACAATGCGCCTCCTAAAATTACACAATGCTCTTCCTAAAATAACACAATGCGCTTCCTAAAACTACACAATGCGCTTCCTAAAACAACACAATGCGCTTCCTAAAATGACACAATGCGCCTCCTAAAATGACACAATGCGCTTCCTAAAATAACACAATGCGCTTCCTAAAACTACACAATGCGCTTCCTAAAACAACACAATGCGCTTCCGAAAATAACACAATGCGCATACTAAAATAACACAATGCGCTTCCTAAAATTACACAATGCGCTTCCTAAAATTACACAATGCGATTCCTAAAATTACACAATGCGCTTCGTAAAATAACACAATGCGCTTCCTAAAATTACACAATGCTCTTCCTAAAATAACACAATGCACTTCCTAAAATAACACAATGCACTTCCTAAAATTACACAATGCGCTTCCTAAAATAACACAATGGGCTTCCTAAAACTACACAATGCGCTTCCTAAAACAACACAATGCGCTTCCGAAAATAACACAATGCGCATACTAAAATAACACAATGCGCTTCCTAAAATTACACAATGTGCTTCGTAAAATTACACAATGCGCTTCGTAAAATTACACAATGTGCTTCGTAAAATAACACAATGCGCTTCCTAAAATTACACAATGCTCTTCCTAAAATAACACAATGCACTTCCTAAAATAACACAATGCACTTCCTAAAATTACACAATGCGCTTCCTAAAATAACACAATGCGCTTCCTAAAATAACACAATGCGCCTCCTAAAATTACACAATGCGCTTCCTAAAATAACACAATGCGCTTCCTAAAACTACACAATGCGCTTCCTAAAACAACACAATGCGCTTCCTAAAATTACACAATGCGCTTCCTAAAATTACACAATGCGCCTCCTAAAATGACACAATGCGCTTCCTAAAATAACACAATGCGCTTCCTAAAACTACACAATGCGCTTCCTAAAACAACACAATGCGCTTCCGAAAATAACACAATGCGCATACTAAAATAACACAATGCGCTTCCTAAAATTACACAATGCGCTTCCTAAAATTACACAATGCGATTCCTAAAATTACACAATGCGCTTCGTAAAATAACACAATGCACTTCCTAAAATTACACAATGCTCTTCCTAAAATAACACAATGCACTTCCTAAAATAACACAATGCACTTCCTAAAATTACACAATGCGCTTCCTAAAATAAATTAAAAACTTTAAAAATTATAAACTTTTAAAAAAGAAAATGACATGTCTGCAAGTCATGACCAAACGCGCACAGATTAGGTTCAGCAAAACCAAGTCATGACCAAACGCACGCAGATTAGGTTCAGCAAAACCAAGTCATGACTAAACGCATGCAGATTAGGTTCAGCAAAACCAAGTCATGACCAAACGCACGCAGATTAGGTTCAGCAAAACCAAGTCATGACTAAACGCATGCAGATTAGGTTCAGCAAAACCAAGTCATGACCAAACGCACACAGATTAGGTTCAGCAAAACCAAGTCATGACCAAACGTACACAGATTAGGTTCAGCAAAACCAAGTCATGACCAAACGCAAGCAGATTAGGTTCAGCAAAACCAAGTCATGACCAAACGCATGCAAATTAGGTTCAGCAAAACCAAGACATGACCAAACGCACACAGATTAGGTTCAGCAAAACCAAGTCATGACCAAACGCACACAGAATAGGTTCAGCAAAACCAAGTCATGAACAAACGCACACAGATTAGGTTCAGCAAAACCAAGTCATGACCGAATGCACGCAGATTAGGTTCAGCAAAACCAAGTCATGACTAAACGCATGCAGATTAGGTTCAGCAAAACCAAGTCATGACCAAACGCACACAGATTAGGTTCAGCAAAACCAAGTCATGACCAAACGCACACAGATTAGGTTCAGCAAAACCAAGTCATGACCAAACGCACACAGATTAGGTTCAGCAAAACCAAGTCATGAACAAACGCACACAGATTAGGTTCAGCAAAACCAAGTCATGACCAAACGCACACAGATTAGGTTCAGCAAAACCAAGTCATGAACAAACGCACACAGATTAGGTTCAGCAAAACCAAGTCATGACCAAACGCACACAGATTAGGTTCAGCAAAACCAAGTCATGACCAAACGCACACAGATTAGGTGCTATTGGCACAAGGCAGGAGGAACTGAAAGTAAACAGATGTATTATCAGCCGGTACGACGCGACAGGGACAAGGCCGAATACGTGCAGTCACTGCCAGCTGACGACCGCAATCAGGCTCCGCTCGTAACCAAAGATGGATGAAAGGTGCTCTTTTTTAAATCGATCTGTGGGTGCTCAGTGCTCAGCAGGAAACTGGAATGACACAAAAAGTCATTCCACAAGTGGAAGAAAAAGAGGCACTCCACTAAAAACAGAAGTAGAAGTCTCTAGAAGTACTCCTTAATTACATTGAATATTTCTGATATTATTTGCTTGTTCGATGATGATGTAAAAACTCACCACCACATTTAGACCTTAATCAGCACATTAGACTCTATTCACACTCAGATACTAAATGTCTAAATGGAGTTAATCTTGAGCAGAGATAAATACACTGTGATTCATTGTGGTAATGGACATAAGGACACGCTTTCAGTCCTCCTGGGAAGGGTCCTGCTATCCCATCTGCCACCAGTCTGAAGAACAGCTTTACCCCTCATGTCATACTTATGTTCATATGTCATACTTTCCCAGCATGCAAAAGAGATTAAGATATGTAGCATAGCCTCAGGGCTTTACACAGCCGTGTGCATGCGTGTGCGTGTGTGCATACATGAAGGGAATGGGTCAGTACGTGTGTGTGTGTGTGTGTGTGTGTGAGGGGTGTGTGTGTGTGTGTGTGTGTGTGTGTGAGGGGTGTGTGTGAGAGGTGTGTGTGTGTGTGGACGGGTGTACGGGTCTGCTCTGTAGTGCTGTTCGTGTGTGTGTGCGTGTATTGGGGTGTAGGGGTCTTTAGAGCCGTTTGTGTGTGTGTGTGTGCGTGCGTGCGTGCGTGCATGCGTGCGTGCGTGTACGGGGCTGTAGAGAGATGTATATTGTATGAGACACAGATGAAAAGTATCCATTATTCAGCACTGTGGCCCATTACAGACAGAGGCATCTCTGGGCTCCAGAGTTCCACATGGAACAGGTCCCCGACACACTCACCCACACATGCGCAGACCCCCCCCCCCCCCCCACACACACACACAGACACACACCACCAAACCCACACACACACACACACAGTTACCTTCAGGAGCTCAAAGCAGCGCACTTCACCTGTGATTAATGCAGATAAGATTTAGTAAAGGGGAACCCCCCCCCAGCCACAGTGGAGCAGAAGTACTCTCATCTGAGGAATCCATTTTAATGAGACATAAACAGCCCCTTCTTAAAGACGAGCCACTCTGCTCCTCAAACACCTGCTAACTGCCCCAATTACCCCAGGTACACCAACACCCGCTCAGTCAGCACAGGCTTGTGTTTGCCCCAATTACCCCAGGCACAGAAACACCTGCTAACTGCCCCAATTACCCCAGGTACACCAACACGCGCTCAGTCAGCACAGGCTTGTGTTTGCCCCAATAACCCCTGGCACAGAAATAGCTGCTAACTCTTACATCAAACTACAGGCAAACATTTCACCTGCAAACAGCTGTTCTTACATCAAACTACAGGCAAACACTTCACCTGCAAACAGCTGTTCTTACATCAAACTACAGGCAAACACTTCACATGCAAACAGCTGTTCTTACATCAAACTACAGGCAAACACTTCACATGCAAACAGCTGTCAGTCATGAGCTTGAAGAAACTAAGCAGTGTTATTGGGATAATAAATAAAACAAAAATTATTGGGATAATAAAGGTTATATTTAAAACCAGAAGATGGCATGATAATCCAGAAACAATTTTTGGCCCTTCCCTGCTAATTTATATGTCAGTCCACCTGGTACAGGTGTGTTTCTCTCTGAAGGTGTGTGTGTGTGTACAGGTGTGTTTCTCTCTGAAGGTGTGTGTGTGTACAGATGTGTTTCTCTCTGAAGGTGTGTGTGTGTGTGTGTGTGTGTGTGTGTTTCTCTCTGAAGGTGTGTGTGTGTGTGTGTGTGTGTACAGGTGTGTTTCTCTCTGAAGGTGTGTGTGTACAGGTGTGTTTCTCTCTGAAGGTGTGTGTGTGTACAGGTGTGTTTCTCTCTGAAGGTGTGTGTGTGTGTGTGTGTGTGTGTGTGTGTGTGTGTGTGTGTGTGCGTACAGGTGTGTTTCTCTCTGAAGGTGTGTGTGTGTGTGTGTGTGTGTGTGTGTACAGGTGTGTTTCTCTCTGAAGGTGTGTGTGTGTGTGTGTGTGTACAGGTGTGTTTCTCTCTGAAGGTGTGTGTGTGTGTACAGGTGTGTTTCTCTCTGAAGGTGTGTGTGTGTGTGTGTACAGGTATGTTTCACTCTGACGGTGTGTGTGTGTGTGTGTGTGTGTACAGGTGTGTTTCTCTCTGAAGGTGTGTGTGTGTGTGTGTACAGGTGTGTTTCTCTCTGAAGGTGTGTGTGTGTGTGTGTGTGTACAGGTGTGTTTCTCTCTGAAGGTGTGTGTGTGTGTGTGTGTGTGTGTGTGTGTGTGTACAGGTGTGTTTCTCTCTGAAGGTGTGTGTGTGTGTGTGTGTGTGTGTGTACAGGTGTGTTTCTCTCTGAAGGTGTGTGTGTGTGTGTGTGTGTGTGTACAGGTGTGTTTCTCTCTGAAGGTGTGTGTGTGTGTGTGTGTGTGTGTACAGGTGTGTTTCTCTCTGAAGGTGTGTGTGTGTGTGTGTGTGTGTTTCTCTCTGAAGGAGTGTGTGTGTGTGTGTGTGTGTACAGGTGTGTTTCTCTCTGAAGGTGTGTGTGTGTGTGTGTGTGTGTACAGGTGTGTTTCTCTCTGAAGGTGTGTGTGTGTACAGGTGTGTTTCTCTCTGAAGGTGTGTGTGTGTGTGTGTGTGTGTGTGTGTGTGTGTGTGTGCGTACAGGTGTGTTTCTCTCTGAAGGTGTGTGTGTGTGTGTGTGTGTGTGTGTGTGTGTACAGGTGTGTTTCTCTCTGAAGGTGTGTGTGTGTGTGTGTGTGTACAGGTGTGTTTCTCTCTGAAGGTGTGTGTGTGTGTACAGGTGTGTTTCTCTCTGAAGGTGTGTGTGTGTGTGTGTACAGGTATGTTTCACTCTGACGGTGTGTGTGTGTGTGTGTACAGGTGTGTTTCTCTCTGAAGGTGTGTGTGTGTGTGTGTACAGGTGTGTTTCTCTCTGAAGGTGTGTGTGTGTGTGTGTGTGTGTGTGTGTACAGGTGTGTTTCTCTCTGAAGGTGTGTGTGTGTGTGTGTGTGTGTGTGTGTGTGTGTTTCTCTCTGAAGGAGTGTGTGTGTGTGTGTGTACAGGTGTGTTTCTCTCTGAAGGTGTGTGTGTGTGTGTGTACAGGTGTGTTTCTCTCTGAAGGTGTGTGTGTGTGTGTGTGTGTGTGTGTGTGTACAGGTGTGTTTCTCTCTGAAGGTGTGTGTGTGTGTGTGTGTGTGTGTGTGTGTGTACAGGTGTGTTTCTCTCTGAAGGTGTGTGTGTGTGTGTGTACAGGTGTGTTTCTCTCTGAAGGTGTGTGTGTGTGTGTGTGTACAGGTGTGTTTCTCTCTGAAGGTGTGTGTGTGTGTGTGTGTGTGTGTGTGTGTGTGTGTGCAGGTGTGTTTCTCTCTGAAGGTGTGTGTGTGTACAGGTGTGTTTCTCTCTGAAGGTGTGTGTGTGTGTGTGTGTGTGTGTACAGGTGTTTCTCTCTGAAGGTGTGTGTGTGTGTGTGTGTGTGTGTGTGTGTACAGGTGTGTTTCTCTCTGAAGGTGTGTGTGTGTGTGTGTGTGTGTGTACAGGTGTGTTTCTCTCTGAAGGTGTGTGTGTGTGTGTACAGGTGTGTTTCTCTCTGAAGGTGTGTGTGTGTGTGTGTGTGTACAGGTGTGTTTCTCTCTGAAGGTGTGTGTGTGTGTGTGTGTGTGTACAGGTGTGTTTCTCTCTGAAGGTGTGTGTGTGTGTGTGTGTGTGTGTACAGGTGTGTTTCTCTCTGAAGGTGTGTGTGTGTGTGTGTGTGTGTGTGTGTGTACAGGTGTGTTTCTCTCTGAAGGTGTGTGTGTGTGTGTGTGTGTGTGTACAGGTGTGTTTCTCTCTGAAGGTGTGTGTGTGTACAGGTGTGTTTCTCTCTGAAGGTGTGTGTGTGTGTGTGTGTACAGGTGTGTTTCTCTCTGAAGGTGTGTGTGTGTGTGTGTGTGTACAGGTGTGTTTCTCTCTGAAGGTGTGTGTGTGTGTGTGTGTACAGGTGTGTTTCTCTCTGAAGGTGTGTGTGTGTGTGTGTGTGTGTGTGTGTGTGTGTATACAGGTGTGTTTCTCTCTGAAGGTGTGTGTGTGTGTACAGGTGTGTTTCTCTCTGAAGGTGGGGCTGAGCCCAAACGTCGGACCCATTACACAGTTAGGGGTTCAGACCCTGGAACTCCAGAGTCACGTTTACATCCTCCATCAGTCAGACTCTGAGGATAACTGATAACTGGGAGGTTTAGCACCCATTTTAAAAGCTCTGCGGTGAAATCTCGGAAAACAGAGCCCTGGTTGAGCCCTCGTTGGCTCGGACTCGGGTTGACCACACAACAGGGATCTCGCAGATGGACACACTTCAGTCACTATGACAATAAGGCCAATATTTCACAACCCAAAGAGAGCAGCTTTGCAGGATCAGAATGAAATATAATCAATTCCCACATCAACTCTTCCCCAAAAGTTTTAAGTGGAGATATTTTATTAATTTTAATCACATTACAGGCATTTAGCAGTAGTTCTTATTGCATAACTTTTGCATGTATTTATTGGTAGTACCTGTTTATCCAGCAGGATGTATACTGAAGCAATGCAGGTTAAGTACCTTACTCAAGGGTACAACAGCAGTGTCCTACCAGAGAATGGAACCTGCAGAAGGTTAAAAGCACAGCTCCCTACCCACTGCACTGCCAGCCTACTGCACTGCTGTGCCCGAATCAGCACCCTTCCATACTATTAAGTAGGCTTGTTGAGTACACAGGACGAGGAAGTAGTTAAGTAGGCAAAATTTTCTTTAAATATAGTACACTAAAAACGCCCGTATGATAGACTTACTTCCGGGGTTTCGCAGAGTAAATTCGGGAGCACACCAAGTACACAATCATTTTGGCCACATAAATATGACGTGAAGCTTTGTTTTAAAACATGAGGCGCAGCTTCACTGATGTTTTCCTTCAAATACAACATGTGACATGGCCGCACAAGGGTGGGACGTGGGACGTAACCGCGCAAGGGTTATGACACTTCCACAGTACGGTTGTAAAATAGTATGGCGGTTATTTCTCGCGTACTAAACAGTACACATTAAACAGCACACTTCTGCCAGTACACTGTACTCAGCAGACAGTAGATAGGGCTAATTCGGACACAGCCTTGGACTATATGGCAGGACACTACATTACCTGGGGCCAAACCAGGAAATAGCCTTTTAAAGACCTGGACTGTGTCCGAATCAGAGCCCTATCTACTGCGCTGTCTCCTGCGTACAGTCCACTGTGTCCGAATCAGAGCTCTATCTACTGCGCCCTGTCTCCTGCATACTGCGTCCGAATCAGAGCTCTATCTACTGCGCCGTCTCCTGCGTACAGTGCACTGTGTCTGAATCAGAGCTCTATCTACTGCGCCCTGTCTCCTGCATACTGCGTCCGAATTAGAGCTCTATCTACTGCGCCGTCTCCTGCGTACAGTGCAGTGTCCGAATCAGAGCCCTATCTACTGCGCACTGTCTCCTGCGTGCAGTACACTGTGTCTGAATCAGAGCTCTATCTACTGCGCCCTGTCTCCTGCGTACAGTAGTGTCCAAATCAGAGCCCTATCTACTGCGCACTGTCTCCTGCGTGCAGTGCACTGGCAGAAGTGTGCTGTTTAATGTGCACTGATTAGCCATATAATATAATATCCACCATACAATTTTCCAAACATACTGTGGAAGTGTCGTAAGCAGGTCATAAGACGTCCCACCAGTGTTGCCATGTTCACGGTTTTACAGCTAAATTGGGGTACTTTAAAGGTGCAGTCTCAAGTAAAAGTCGCAATGCATGCACTTATTTTAAAAAGTAAAGATATGATTTCTATTTAAAATATGTTGGTTTCAGTTAAAAATATATTTTGGGCTAGTTTTGAGTCGCCATTTGGCTGGAAAGTCTTGCAAGATCTGGCAACCCCTGCGCCCCACTCTTGTGCTGCCATGTCACGTTGTTTTTGTTGCATTTGAAGGGCAACGTCAGCGAAGCTGCACCTCATTTTTTTTTTTAAACGAAGCCTCACGTCATATTTATGCGACCAAAATGTGTGTACTTCTTGAAGTGTGATCCCGAATGTACTCAGCGAAACCCCGGAAGTGTGTCATCCGGGTGTTTCAAGTATACTGCAATTATTTTCGCCTACAACGACTTTCTCATCCTATCTACTCACCAAGGCTACTCAAGTGTGGCAGAGTGCTGATTCGGACACGGCCCAAATGTGTCAGAGGCCAAAAACTGCTTATGTAATACATACCCATGAGCCTTTGCTCTGAGAGCTGATGGGAAAAAATCTTCAGCAATAAACTGCCCCCACAAGGGTGAGGGTGTGACAATGAGCATTTCCTGTGGTGAGAAGCAAGATACACACCTGCATCTTAGGAAAGGTGAAAACGCACTTCACTGTAAAATCAGGCCCCCAAAACCTGCACTACGTAGCACCCGTAACTTTAGAAACGAGGGTATAAAAAAAAAATGAGTCAAACTTAGCAGTTGTGCAAACTAACTTTATTTCTAATTAAACAAAAAAAGCAACAAAACACCAGAAACACAAACTTCAACCATTATTCACTGGTAACACCACAACAAAAAAAACGACCCAACTGTAAAACCCAACAAAAACGAAGCAACCACAAAACCCAACAGCGGCAATCTGCTCTCTGCGTTCACCGGCAAGACAAGACAAATCTGATAGGTTGAAATATCTGGCCTTTATCAAACCTCGACCAATCCCCTGCCTCGCACTCAGCCACAGTGCCGGGGGAGGGGGCAGGAATTTGAGAAACAATGAAGCGAAAGGATCTCCACCCCGACGGAGAGCGCCCCCAACTGCAAGCCAATGACCCTCTCAGGAGCTCTGCAAGGAAGCACTAATGCTACATTAAGAGTTTTAAATTTTACAAAGTAGACTTTTCATTATACACAAAAATAAAGCTCCCGATTGAACTATACAATGTGACATCACCCGTCATTTAAACGACTCTGAAAAGCGAACAGCTTCCTATTAAGTGCAACTTCAAACATGAAACTGAAAATGTGAACAAACTCAAACAAAACCTTTATAAAAAAATAAAAAGAACAGAAGGTGCAAGTAAATGTGGTTTCTTTTGTTTTGTTTTTAAAGAGTGAAAGTGAAACTGTGGTGCTCTCTCCCCTCACTGGAATAGGCGCTATGATTGGACTTTGGGTTTAACGGCTCATAATCTGTCAGTGAGAGGCATTCAAACCAACAAAACACCCCAAAAAACTCAGTGGGAACTAAAGTGATTTATGCTCCAGAACAGAAATAATATTCCTGTATCATCCAACACCACCTTAAAAAAATCTGCCACCAAATTAATTAAATTTCAGTGATATTAGTTAAATAGAATCTGTGCACAAAACAAAGCCTCTTTGGACAGTTACTGCAGTCTTAAACCCACAGACAGAGAGCAGCGCACACGACCGTGTGCCTCTAACCCAAGAAAAAAATGAGCAAAGCAGCCGACATCATTCACACATTTGATTTCTGCTTGGGTAAAATTACTGAAAACTGAATCCCAATTAATAAAAAATAAAGTACAGAACTAACAATGCAAAAACACACTGGCTGTTAGCTCATGTATAACAAAGAGCAGAGGGCACTTAAGACAGGTGAAAGACATTACAAATTATCACACAAAATATAATGTAAATAAATACCACAGGTGAGTTTTCTTTAAAAAGTCTATGGCACAGGAGGAAATTAATCAAAGGAAAATAAAGCCCCACCATAAATCTAAAGTGGGAGATGAGAACAAACCAGGTGCTTTTTTAATTATTATTATTATTATTTCCCCCCCAAATGGTTTAACGTCAAGCGCTTTTTAAAAGAGTCGGACCAGGTAGAGGTCCATAGTTCCATGTGTAGTCCAGGGCACTTCCTGTGAAGATCAGGGGTACTTCCTGTGGCCCCATCTCCCACTTCCTTCCCACGGCTTTAAAATGTTCTGAGGGGAACATCCCAGAAGGTCTCACTTTAAAAAGTCTAATCTTCTCTTGAGGATGTTTACCCTCCAGCCGCCACTTACTGCATAACACCCCTGCAGAGCACGCGCACACACAGAGACACACGCGCACACAGACACACGCGCGCACGCACACACAGACACAGACACAGACACACACACACCAATCTGATTAGGAACATCTTCAAAAAATCCTGCCACCATACGCATGCATACAACGTCTAAGGGTTTTATAAATACTACCAAAGAATCTCAGAATCAAGAGATAAGTGGTGCAGACAGTTTCCCTTAATTCTTCAACCAGGATAATAGTGACTCCTTTCTTAGATTTACATTTATCTTTAGTCCCAAGTGAATTCAAGGCCAATATAGCATGTACTGAAAGAGGTGTGTGTGTGTGTGTGTGCGTGTGTGTCCTTGCAGAAGCCCTCATTTAGTCACACTGCTAGTTTCCAGTCAGCCAGAATGCAATGGACACTGAAGGGAGGTGGTTGAGCACGCAGCCATTTTGGCTCTAAGCGCAGTGTATCTGGATGATGACGTATGAGGTTTGTGGGAAAGAGAGACGGCTCCACTTACAGGGCAGCTACAGGAGAGTCAACAGTGTCTGCACCCCACAGTCCACAAAGTTCTGCAAACCACAGAAAGCCAGCCGTCAGCTTAACACACACAGGTTTGAGCCAGACGCCACCAAAGTGCTTCAGCCAAGACACAGGGCAACAGCGCCCTCTAGTGTCCAACAGCACACAGAGCATCTGCATTTACAGCCAAGTCAGCAAACTCCACTCCCAAGGGAGACGTGACAGGCACAGGTGCAGTCCAGGGGTCAGAAAGTAAAAGTCCTGCCGTGTGTTTCTTCCACCCATGAACTCAGCCAGCTGATTTCACTAATTAGTTCTACCTCCCGACTGAAGAATTGTGCTAATTAGAAAATCCAGTTGATTGGAGCAAAATACTGGGGAAGACTTCCACTTTCTGAACCTGGATATTCCACCTCTGCTCACTTGTAGGGTGTGGCCACCTGACCTGATTGACGAGTCGCGTCCTCTGTTCTCCTGACCAATGAGGGGATGCATACTGAGAGAGAGAGAGAGAGAGAGAGAGAGAGAGAGAGAGAGAGAGAGAGAGAGAGAGAGAGGTATTATTGACGGGTGAGCTATAGGGTGTAGGTATAGCGGGGCTTACCTGGCGCAGGTGTGTAACGGGGCTTACCTGGCGCAGGTGTATAGCGGGGCTTACCTGGCGCAGGTGTGTAGCGGGGCTTACCTGGCGCAGGTGTGTAACGGGGCTTACCTGGTGCAGGTGTGTAGCGGGGCTTACCTGGCGCAGGTGTGTAACGGGGCTTACCTGGCGCAGGTGTGTAACGGGGGCTTACCTGGCGCAGGTGTATAGCGGGGCTTACCTGGCGCAGGTGTGTAGCGGGGCTTACCTGGCGCAGGTGTGTAACGGGGCTTACCTGGCGCAGGTGTGTAGCGGGGCTTACCTGGCGCAGGTGTGTAACGGGGCTTACCTGGCGCAGGTGTGTAGCGGGGCTTACCTGGTAGGTGTAGGCAGCTTGTGAGTAGCTCATGGGCATCTGTGGGATGAAGACACTGGGGAGGCTGGAGTAGGAGTACGGCTGGGGGGGGGGGGGGGTAGAGTAACGGGTCATTACCAAAGAGCCCAACACAATATCAGAGATTCGCTCATAATTCAAGAGGGCGTCGCCATATGAATGTACCAGAACGAGCCTGTAGGGGGCGTACCTGTATGTACTGCACGCCCCCGTTGAGCAGGGAGGAGGGTTGGGGGGCGCCCCCTGCTGGTGGGGTGCAACAGCTGCAGTACATGTACTGGGTGGGCCCCCCCACCCAAGGGGAGGGGCCTACTAGCTGGGGACTGGATTGAGCCTGGAGAGGGCGGGAGGGATAAAACCATATTATACAATCTTTTTTGAACACGCTCCGTAGTGTAACCGAAAGGTTGCAGGTTCGATTCCCAGGTAGGACACTGCCGTTGTACCCTTGAGCTAAAGGTACTTAACCTGCATTGCTTCAGTATATATCCAGCTGTATAAATGGATAATATGTAAAAAAAAAGTTGTGTAAGTCGCTCTGGATCAGAGCGTCTGCTAAATGCCTGTAATGTAATGTAATGAACACAGTAACAATCACTGCCACCACTTGGGGCTTCCTTTTAGGTTTTATTTTTAAGATTCTCAGACAGACCGAGACAGACCGAGACAGACAGACAGACAGGCAGATCCTCAGACTCACGCGCACTGCGCTCCTTCATAATGGCCGGCCCAAGCTTCAGTTTCCTCCCTTTAAAACTCAGCTGTTGCTGTCGAAAGGTCAAAGATCAACCCGTTACGAAAATTAGCCAATCACATCTCACAACTGCTACATTTCCCACAGAACTTTTACTGCTCAGGGTGATTTCTTAGACTTCTTTAATGTGCATACTTACTTCAATGATTGTCTGAATGTCCACATCTTCATTGAAAGACACAAATCCATATCTGGAGAAGGGGGGGGTTGTTAGATTAGCCTCTTTTCTACCACGCAGACATGGCCACCAGAATTAAACTGAACAGGCGCACATATCAAATCAAGGACGTATATCTCATAATAAATCAATTTAAAAAAAGACAGACCCTTTGCATATACCACCGCGGTATGTGATGATTTTCACCTCCTTTACCAGGCCGTAGGTAGCAAAGAAGTCCTTGATTTCGTTTTCATCCACCTGTAAGAGCAAAAGTGACAACCAGGTAAAACTCGCCTGTACAGATACCGGGTTACCTGGCCGATTACAAACACAGCAGCTCACCTTCATATCGAAGCCACCGACGAAGAGCGTGTTCGGCGTCATTTTGCCTTCGGGTAAAATGAATCCATTGGACAGTTTCAGTGCATTTGTCATCTGACATCCATTCTTCTGCTTCTGAATCTCCTACACAAGGGAAAAAAACAAAAAATAATCACCGTCTGCTAGCCATCTATAGCAAGATCTCGTAGTATAGTAGCTGTGCAACTAAAATCAATGCTTCTAAGGTCAATGTGGCTACCAGCGAAATAAGCACATGTGCCGTGCTAGCTAACAAAATCCGATAACCTAAAGTTAGAGCCAAAAAGTAAACGTGGCCAATGTTAGCCATATCTACACCCGGATTACAAAATGTACGTTACATAATTTGCTAGCTTGCATTTCAAACATCACGCTACCCTCGCTTCAAATGATCACACTGGTTAACTTTAACCAGAGATTATGGGCTTTGCTTTAACTAACGTTAACATAATAGTGAATCTTTCATTAAGCTTCGTCGCCATATCGCAACCAAGCCATTTTACCGCGGCCAGAGCTGAGTGGGCCACTGAGAGCGGGGTTTGGATGCCAAACAAACACAACCGAGATAAACAATCATTATAGCTAGCGTGAGTCAGCTAGCGAACATGCGTTAACTAACGTTACATTACATTGTGCAGCGTTAGCCTGCCAGCTAGCTTATCCTGCTAGCCAGTGTGCTAGCCAGTGTGCCAGTGTGCTAGCCGGCCGCCGATGCCTAGAAGCAGCCGCATATCTGGCGAGCAGAGCGGCGATATTCCCCTTTTCCATCCGTAGAGTGGGGGGGGGGGGTTCCAATTTATAATCGCCAAGTTAACGTATATAGTTGAGCATCCCATTCTCTAGACTAGAGTAACGTTATAGCCGAGTAGCATTTAATCAATACAATATTACAACAGTAAAAACAAAGATATTTCCAACACGGATAAAACAGCCAAGTTCGCCAGCGAGGGAGACAAAACGCCATTTGACCCAATTAGCACAACCTTGGATAAGTTCGCTAAACACCAATATCTGCCATAACATCTTAACGACTGAGTCTTCGTATTTTGTTGTTTTATACAAAATATGAATGTAAGGGACTCACCATTTCTAAAACGGTTAAAAAATAGTTGAATAAATTAATCTCTCGCTGCCTGCCACACATAAAACTCTTTCCGCGGGAAACGCTTGACGCTCCCTCCAGTACCAGAGGATCCGAAGCTCCGCCTCCAGCGGCCTTTTCAGCCTAATTGGAAAAGTCCAAACCGGGCTCCAAATGGGGGTGTTCGCGGTTACGCAGTTTGAACTGGCGACGGTATTTTAAATGTAACAGTTACACCGGCATTATATGCTACATGAAATTATAATTGTGTTTAAATGACTTTAGGCAAACCGATGTACCACCCCTTTTGGTAACTGAACACTTTCGACTTTGCCACCCCTCCCCTCTGGCGTCCCGAGTGTGAACCCTGGATCGAAAAAAACAAACAAAAAAACAAACAAAAAAACAAAAATTGTGTCAGCCTACCTGACTAATTTGTCGTTTAAAGCTTTTTCTAACGAGTTAATGCATGCTTACATCAATGCCAGAAACCTTAGCGCGGGTAATTTGCTTTTTGGCAAGGTAAGGCATCGATCCACGAAAAGTCTTTATAAAGTAGCTGATTGGTGCGAAAATAGATCAATAGGCCTCAATGGTGTATAAATAACCGCGTTGCTTTTGTAAACTGGGATTTTGCAAGTGTGCGCTGCATTAAAGAAAATTATTGAATGCAATTTCATATTTTGCACTGAAACAATGCAATTCGCAGTCCGTACGTGTGTCACATTCGAGTAGCCTACGTGCAAATGGCGATTAACTCTAAAGGAAACGCATGTGGGCAGCACTGACCGTTATTGCTCGGCACGCTGAATCAATCGTCTTCGTTTACAGGGAACATGACTGTTTACAGTTTGGGTTCATTTGTGTTTAGTCTTCTAGCGCAGACAAAGCCGCTCCATTTACCACTAAATAAATGCAGTCCGGACAGACACTTGTGGCAGGCAGTGCCTGGAACGATGGAATGTCATATGACATAAAAAAATCATTTAAGATGAAGTGTGCCGAACCCATTAGTAAGACTGACTTGATGAAATGAGATATATTTCAACGTGCTATATTGTCATTAAAAATTTTTTTTTTTCAAAACACGTGCCCACGCATGTGCAGCTATAGCCATGGCTGCCATCTTTTGCTCTGTCTAAACCCAGTGTGATGAAACTCCAGTAAATACATACAGTGTCCTCCACAATTATTGGCACCCCTGGTAAAGATGAGTAAAAAGGGTTATAAAAAATTTGCCGTTCGGTGAATTAGCTTAATCTCACACTGAAAAAATTTGAAAAATCCAAGTAAATTTATTGAGAAAAAAAAATCCCTCATCAAGAAATAATAATTTTTAACTAAACCACATACGCTACAATTATGGGCACCCCTGCATTTAATACTTTGTACAACCTCCCTTTGCCAATAAAACAGCACTGAGTCTTCTCCTGTAACATCTAATAAGGTTGGAGAATACAGAGCAAGGAATCTGAGACCATTCCTCTTTACAGAATCTCTCCAGATCATCCAGAGTCCTAGGTCCTCTCTTGTGCACTCTCCTCTTCAGCTCAGCCCGCAGATTTTCAATGGGGTTTAGGTCAGGGGACCGAGATGGCTATGGCAGAAGCTTGATTTTGTGTTCAGTTAACCATTTTTGTGTTGATTTGGACATATGTTTTTGATCATTGTCCTGCTGGAAGATCCACCGGCGACCCAGTTTTAGTTTCCTGGCAGAGGCAGCCAGATTCAGATTTTAAATTTCATGGGGTTCATCATGCCATGTACCCTAATAAGGTTCCCAGGGCCTTTGGAGGAAAAATAGCCCCACAACATCACAGAACCTCCACCATACGTAACAGTGGGGATCAGGCTATTTTCGGTATAACCATCCTTCTTTTTACGCCAAACCCACCTTGAGTGTTAGTTGCCGAAAAGCTCAATTTTCGTTTCATCTGACCATAGAACACAGTTCCAGTCAAAGTTCCAGTAGCGTTTAGCAAACTCCAGGCGCTTACGTTTGTGGTGAAATTACAGGAAAGGCTTTTTTTCTGGCATGCCTTCCAAATAATTTGTTAGCATGCGGGTGATGTCTAATGGTAGTTTTGGAGACTTGATGACCCCAAGATGCTACTTTCCTCTGTAATTCTCCAACAGTGATCCTTGGGGATTTTTTTGCCTCTCTTACCATCCTCACTGTGCATGGGGGCCAAATAAACTTGGGTCCTCTTCCAGGCAAGTTTGTAACAGTTCCAGTTGCTTTGAACTTTTTAAATATTGCCCTAATGTAAATCTGTGTCACTTCATATTTATACCCTAGCGAAACAGGAAGTCAAGGATTACTGCTGGAAAGTTCCTAAACACTCTGATGAACTTTAAAAAGTAAAATATAAATGGGAAAAAATGCTTCAATTACATTTTGTTCATAAGAATTTCTAGGGGTGCCAATAATTGTGGCACACGTGGTTTGCTTAAAAATAATTATTTCTTGATGAGGGATTTTTTTTCTCAGAATAAATTTACTTCAATTAAAGGTTGGATTTTTCTCATTTTTTCAGTGTGAGATTAAGCTAATTCACCAAAAAAAAATTATAACCCTTTTTACTCATCTTTACCAGGGGTGCCAATAATAGTGGATGGCACTGTATATGCACACTCTCCTGTTTCACTACACAAAAGCCAGGGACTATTTTACACCCTACAGGTCACACACACAGTACTACAGGAGAGCCAGTGACTATTCTACACCCTACATGCCACACACAGTACTACAGGAGAGCCAGTGAATATTTTACACCCTACAGGCAACACACAGTACTACAGGTGAGCCAGTGACTATTTTAAACCCTACAGACCACACACAGTACTACAGGAGAGCCAGTGACTATTTTACACCCTACAGGCCACACACAGCACTACAGGAGAGCCAGTGACTATTTTAAACCCTACAGGCCACACACAGTACTACAGGAGAGCCAGTGACTATTTTACACCCTACAGGCCACACACAGTACTACAGGAGAGCCAGTGACTATTTTACACCCTACAGACCACACACAGTACTACAGGAGAGAGGTAGCACAATTTGGAGGAGAGGCATGTTTCTCACTGATAGAAACATAACTGTGGCCGTCAGTGTGACTGTGAGTGTCTGGCCTGTGACTGAGACACATTAATCTTTCAACGCCTGATAATTAATTTAAAAAATGCAATTTCAAAAAATAGAAAAGGCCACGTAACTTTAAGGTTCCCGATTAAATTTATCTGGGTGCTGGAAATGAGTTGCTACAGCTTCGTATTGCACATAAAACGTCTGTTAGTTTCACTGTGCTTTAAGAAAACGTCTGTTTGGTTCACTGTGCTTTAAGAAAACGTCTAGTCAAGTAAGTTTGATGAAAACCTCAGTCAATATCAAAAAAGCCCTACAGATGTCAATATGTGTGGCATTGTGGGCCAGGTGCTGAATAGACGCTCGTATGAGGGCACATCAAGAGATTCTCTGGAATGATTAATGGTATAGCCTACGCGCACCCCCACACTAGAGACCGCCGTCACGCCGGGAACATGACTGCTTGGAAATATCTTAACTGATCCGAACATGAGATTTCTGGTTGAGACAGTGCGAGGGTGTTCCTCTTAGCGAATTAACGGATGCGTTTGCTGTATTTAACAAAGGATAACAGTGGCGGGCTTCATTAGCGAAACATAACTGGAGCAAATCCGGCTCATTTCCCTCCGTTTGCCTAAAACGTGTAATCCATCAATGTCATCAACCGAAATGTTCCTGTCAGGATAAATGATTTATGTGCTCAATCGGGTTGCCTCTTCTATGACCTCCAGCAACAAACAGCACCTGCGTGTTTTTGGAGGAGAGAATGTTGGATAACATGCGGGACGCGTTACTCAAAATGTATTGCTGAAAACCAGACCTGAAACGCCCTCTTGTGGTCATTTAGTAACAGTGCAGCTACGCGCTTGAAATACAGATTTAATTTTCCTCGTAGCGCTGCCCTTTCTGGCCACTTGTGGATCGTATGGGTTCCCGCGCGATGGGGCTAAAGGTTATTACTAGAATATACTAGAAATATAAAAACTCTGGGCATTCACTGAAACCTTTGTAGACATTTTTCCAATTAAATAGTTTCATGTGCAAGATTCAATTCTACATGGCGTGTGCAGTTGATGATTAATCTTCATAAAATTAGGATGTTTGGGTACTCTTGAAAAATAAGTTCAGCATCACAGATGAAATCTTGCCTCCATGTGATTTATTCTAACAGGAGCTCAAAATATGTTTGCTAGGAAATGTCTTTGAAAACAACTTTGTTTTAGAAACATTTTTGGAAGTAAACCCATGGGACGAGGGTATGGACATTCAGAACCTACTGTGTTCTGTGCTTTTTTTTTCCTTTAATGAAATTAATATAAAAATACACTGATTATAATCTCAAATATCAGTAAAATGTTTATTTAAAGATGCTTTCTTTAAACCTATTCCAAAATATGATGTAATTTCCTGTTCTGTCAAATTTACGATCGCTGGGAAAACGTCTGCAGTGGTACTTTATTTACTCTTACACATTGCCTTCCAAAGGAGGTGTGCCAAACTAAAGCTGAGAGCAGCCAAGACTTTAATTTTTTCACAAAACTTAACATCTGAATAGCGGTTACACTCTTATGAGTTGCTTCAGACATTTTCTTCAGTCTCTCCGCTTCCTGGGATAATCTGTCCCTAAAGCTCCAGCGCTTCCTGGGGGAATCTGTCCCTAAAGCTCCAGTGCTTCCTGTGGGAATCTGTCCCTAAAGCTCCAGCGCTTCCTGGGGGAATCTGTCCCTAAAGCTCCAGTGCTTCCTGGGAGAATCTGTCCCTAAAGCTCCAGCGCTTCCTGGGGGAATCTGTCCCTAAAGCTCCAGTGCTTCCTGTGGGAATCTGTCCCTAAAGCTCCAGCGCTTACTGTGGGAATCTGTCCCTAAAGCTCCAGTTTGACTTCAGTACAAAGAGAAAAATTAAACATGGGCACAAATTGCTTAATAGGCCTGAACCTTCCCACACAGTCTATAAATCACAAGTGCCTTTTTTTCTCAGAAATGTACTTGTGTAATTACTGAAATGTATTTGTGTAATTACTGAAATGTACTTGTGTAATTACTGAAATGTACTTGTGTAATTACTGAAATGTACTTGTGTAATTACTGAAATGTATTTGTGTAATTACTGAAATGTATTTGTGTAATTACTGAAATGTACTTGTGTAATTACTGAAATGTATTTGTGTAATTACTGAAATGTATTTGTGTAATTACTGAAATGTACTTGTGTAATTACTGAAATGTATTTGTGTAATTACTGAAATGTACTTGTGTAATTACTGAAATGTATTTGTGTAATTACTGAAATGTATTTGTGTAATTACTGAAATGTACTTGTGTAATTACTGAAATGTATTTGTGTAATTACTGAAATGTACTTGTGTAATTTCTGAAATGTACTTGTGTAATTACTGAAATGTATTTTAAAAGCACATGGAGCCCAATTCTCTTGTTACTTTCCTCTTTATAACACATTTATGATTGTTACAAAATGTCCTTTATGGTCTATATATCTTGTTTGGAACAAGGTGCTCCAGAACTTAGGACAGAAAATATCTTTTCATTCTCTTAACAATTTAGCTCACCAACTAATACAGGATATTTGCAAATAGGGACTCCTTATTATTACTTCAAAATGGAAATTTCAGGTAAGAAAATCTTGGCTGGGCTGGCCAGCGGAGGATGGGCTCCCCCACTCTAGCCAGGTTCCTTCCGAGATTTCTTCCCATTGGGGAGCTTTTTCTCACCACCGTTTGAGTGTCTTTCTTCCCACTGGGGAGTTTTTACCTCGTTTGCTGTTTGGGGGTTCAGGTCTGGTTTTTTCCCAAGATTCTCTGTACAGCATCTTTGTGACAGTTCTCTGTAAAAAGCGCTATACAAAATAAATTGAATTGAAATTGAATTGTTGGTTGTCCTATGGGTGTGTTGAGTACCTTTCTACACGTGTCTGGTATTTACCTGTTGTAGTGGCTGCTTGGAGCTGTTACAGAAGTGCTAACAGGTAGCCTACCTATAATGTCTGCGCTGCTGACCTCTGCTGGTCTGAAAACGCACTTAAACCAAGCTTCACACCAGAGTTGAGTGGGTTAGACCCAGTATGCCCCAGGTTGCAGGTTCGATTCCCAGTAGGACACTGCCGTTGTACCCTTGAGCAAGGTACTTAACCTGAATCGCATCAGTATATATCCAGCTGTATAAATGGATAATATGTAAAAAATGCTAAAAAGTTGTGTAAGTCGCTCTGGATAAGAGCGTCTGCTAAATGCCTGTAATGTAATGTAAGGTGTGTTTAAAAATTACACGTTATGTGTTGTTCTCGCTACATCATGGCCAATTCTGTTAACACCTTATGAAATGGGTGTGATGTGTAACCCCTAATGGGCGGTCCTTTGCGTAAAACGGCCAATTATATGTCAGAGTCGTGCTTAACTGACATGTTTTTCACTTTGGTGGGTGGAGCTTTACGAGGGACAACAAACTGGAAGGGGCGTTTCCTCAGTTGCGGAGGCGGAAAATATTAGCATTTCTCCAATGGGTGACAACTTCAGTATTTGACTGACGGGTAAGTTGTTTCGGTTGGTTGACAGGCGCTATTAGAGTCAATTGGAGGAAGTAGTGAGATATGTCTGAATCACGTTAAGTGTGAAACCAGAAACAGGCATGATGGGGCATCTGATCTCACCCTGGCTTTTGTGAACTAGAGGCAGTACCGACCATTGGTACAACAGCCAGACGATCGAGTCTGAAAGATGCGCTTCTCCTCTCTGCAGGAGCTGAAATATTCACCGCGCTTAGCTGTGGGTATATTGGTAGGTTATTGATCTCCAACCTATTTTACATATCTTTCTAAGTCAGGATCTTAGTTTTCCTGTTGCAAAACAGACGTACAATCGACTAAGATGAAGACATTTTAAGTGGACTAGTTTCATAATATGATAGAATGTTTTAATGCGTAAATCTAAACATTAATCTAAAAGCAGGGATTCCCCAAAACATCGCTCATTGAAGGCAGCTCATAACGTTGGAGCTGATTTGTTCGCTGATTTTGCAGCTAGCAAATTGAGGATGTTCTGAATAATTTTATGTTGGTTAACTAGATTGCTACGTTCGGTCAATTAATTGTGTGTCGATTTATAGCTTGCTACGGGTTTGAAAATCATCATTACATGTAAGCTTCTAATAATAGCTATCAATAGTTACCAGACATTGCGACTAATGTTTTAGCAGCCAGCTAACTTGCCAGTGATGGTTGCTCCTCGACAAGTGACTTCCTACTTTTGAATCAGTCGGATGGATAGCAGTGAAGACCCTTCTGTATAGGGTGTAGGGCTAGTTCACAGATGTCTACAGATGTAAGCTAGTTTCCTACTCATGTAACGTTAATGTCCGGTCTGCTCCGGCTAACTCACATCAATCATCTTCTGTTGCATTAGCTAAACTCGCGAGCTCATTTTATATTGGGATTTTATATTGCATCCAGACAGCGAGCCTTTGCTAAGAAGTTGCAACAGATGCAGAAGAGGACACGGTGACGGATCGACTATTTAAATCGCACATGGAAATAGCGTTTGGCTGCAAAGAAAGCGAGTCAATAATTATGCACGGGGTCTGTCGCCGAGCGAGACGCTCACTGGCTATATGACCGTTTCTTCGCATCGCTTATCCCTGGACAGAAGGACACCAACGGATCCCAAATAAGCCAGACCCTTTGCGCCGGCTCATATGGCTGCGTTCGGAGAGGAGAACGGCGGAGGGTCCTCGCCAATTCCTGGAAATAAAGCAGCCATTCACGAAGATGTGGCGGGGGAAAACGGGGTCTCGAACGGGGACTGCGGAGTGGCAGATAAGCACGGCGTTGGTGTGGATACGAGCAACGCTGTCGGACAGGATACCACTTCAGGAGTACCCCGAAAAGCAAGTATTATTAAGGTAATAATTTATGCCGAGAGCGTGTGCGGTTTTTTTTTTTGTTCCAGTTTACGCGGCTCTTCTGCCTAATAGGCAGTCAGCTACACCCCTCTTCCCTCACCAACAAAACACACTGTTCAGATCGGGAGGGCTAGGGGATTTAATGTCACATAATTCTTTATCTCTTGTGGGCGTTTTGGAGCACACCTTAAATAATGAACAGTGGATTAGGCGCTTATTTGTAGCGTAGCCACATGTCGATTCTTTGAGCGTCGAATATGGTATTTTTTTGGTGAAACGCCTTGTTCTATCACAAGGGGATATTATATTTTGTATTCATGAAATATTCATATCTGTAGTGGTTTGGATCGCACGGTCACACTCACGCACCTAGCAGATAACACCCTAGATCAAACGTTGCGCTGACACCGAGGAAACATAACGAATCAGACATTTCTCCAGAAAGCCCGTGTAGTAAGTGAGAAACGTGTCTCATTGAAATGCTTAAAGCTTCACGGAAAGGCCCGCCGAGTCTCTCTCCATCTCTCTCTCTCTCTCTCTGTCTGTCCAAACTGTTTGTTTTTTTTAAAATAATAAATTAGCTGCATTGTCACCGAATTTGTTCTTATTTGTGGGATTGAAAAGCCAGCTGGCATTTTGACCCCCCCCCCCCCCCCCAAAAAAAAATGTTTTTAAATAAAAAATCACATGAGCTAAAAGACACAGATGGAGGAGTTGTAATAAGTTAAAGACTAATTTCTGAATTGTGGCAGCACCATGTGGGTGTTTCCTTGGCGATAAGCCACTTGGCAGTTTTGAGTTTTATTTCTGGCTTCCCCCCCCCCCCCCATAACAAAACAGCATTACACGCACAAGCTTTTTTATTTTACTTCTGCAATGTCACGGTTTTTCTTGTTTAGCAGAATAATTACGTCACTTAGACTTGCAAATCTTGGTAATAGATTTTGACGATACTTTTTTTGATGAGAGATTAATATTTGAATATTCACATCTAAGGAGGTTATACTGGTTCTAAGACTAAAGACACTTCATCTCTACAGGCACAGTAAGAGAGAGCAGACAGGCCCACCCTCCATACGTAGCTATTCTTTATTCAGACAGAGAACACAGAGAGGGTTACAGACAGGGGGAAAGCAGAGAGGGCTACAGACAGGGGGAAAGCAGAGAGGGTTACAGATAGGGGGAAAGCAGAGAGGGTTACAGACAGGGGGAAAGCAGAGAGGGTTACAGATAGGGGGAAAGCAGAGAGGGTTACAGATAGGGGGAAAGCAGAGAGGGGTACAGACAGAGGGAACGCAGAGAGGGGTACAGACAGAGGGAAAGCAGAGAGGGGTACAGACAGAGGGAACGCAGAGAGGGGTACAGACAGGGGAAAGCAGAGAGGGGTACAGACAGGGGGAAAGCAGAGAGGGGTACAGACAGGGGGAAAGCAGAGAGGGGTACAGACAGGGGGAAAGCAGAGAGGGTTACAGACAGGGGGAAAGCAGAGAGGGGTACAGACAGGGGGAAAGCAGAGAGGGGTACAGACAGGGGGAAAGGAGAGAGGGGTACAGACAGGGGGAAAGCAGAGAGGGGTACAGACAGGGGGAAAGGAGAGAGGGGTACAGACAGGGGGAAAGCAGAGAGGGGTACAGACAGAGGGAAAGCAGAGAGGGGTACAGACAGGGGGAAAGCAGAGAGGGGTACAGATAGAGATGGGGTCAGACAGGGGGAAAGCAGAGAGGGGTACAGACAGGGGGAAAGCAGAGAGGGGTACAGACAGAGGGAAAGCAGAGAGGGTTACAGACAGAGGGAAAGCAGAGAGGGGTACAGACAGGGGGAAAGCAGAGAGGGGTACAGACAGGGGGAAAGCAGAGAGGGTTACAGACAGGGGGAAAGCAGAGAGGGGTACAGACAAGGGGAAAGCAGAGAGGGGTACAGACAGGGGGAAAGCAGAGAGGGGTACAGACAGAGGGAAAGCAGAGAGGGGTACAGACAGGGGGAAAGCAGAGAGGGGTACAGACAGGGGGAAAGCAGAGAGGGTTACAGACAGGGGGAAAGCAGAGAGGGGTACAGACAAGGGGAAAGCAGAGAGGGGTACAGACAGGGGGAAAGCAGAGAGGGGTACAGACAGAGGGAAAGCAGAGAGGGGTACAGACAGGGGGAAAGCAGAGAGGGGTACAGACAGGGGGAAAGCAGAGAGGGGTACAGACAGGGGGAAAGCAGAGAGGGTTACAGACAGGGAAAAGAAAGAGGGGTACGGACAGGGGGAAAGCAGAGAGGGGTACAGACAGGGGGAAAGCAGAGAGGGTTACAGACAGGGAAAAGAAAGAGGGGTACGGACAGGGGGAAAGCAGAGAGGGGTACAGGCAGGGGGAAAGCAGAGAGGGGTATACAGACAGGGGGAAAGCAGAGAGGGTTACAGACAGGGAAAAGAAAGAGGGGTACGGACAGGGGGAAAGCAGAGAGGGGTACAGGCAGGGGGAAAGCAGAGAGGGGTATACAGACAGGGGGAAAGCAGAGAGGGTTACAGACAGGGAAAAGAAAGAGGGGTACGGACAGGGGGAAAGCAGAGAGGGGTACAGGCAGGGGGAAAGCAGAGAGGGGTATACAGACAGGGGGAAAGCAGAGAGGGTTACAGACAGGGAAAAGAAAGAGGGGTACAGACAGGGGGAAAGCAGAGAGGGGTACAGATTGAAATGGGATCGCAGTACAGAAAGTGTCTGCAGGGAATCAAACCACCAGCCTCACAGAAACCATTGTTTCTCCTGACAAATTTTCCTATTGAAATCTATGGAAAAATAAGTCAGGAGAAGAAACCCTTCAAGTTATCCATCCATATCTACTGTATTTCTGGCAGCAGAGTGATGGTTTAAGGCTTGTTTGATACGTCAGACCCTTGATGACTTAGAGCCATTTAGCCAACCATGTGTTTCCATACTGTTCCAGTGTAATTTACAGCTAAATCTAGTCCCACCCCCCAATTCCCATAGAGATCCATTCAAATGCAGAGAGGCTATAGTATCGCTTGTAAGAGTATCAGAAAATAAGATATCAAGAGTCTTTTGATGTTGTTGGGTCACAGACATCACTCCCCCCTCTCTCACTGTCCCAACAGTCATACCTCTGTGACCTCTGACCTCTGAACCACTGCTGTTCTGTAGAGGGGGTGGGGCACTGATGCATTTCCTCTTTTGAAACTGTAAGCTAAACACTGTGGGCAGGTTCTCTGGTGAGTTATCATTTTCCGCTAAGATCTTATGCAATAGGGCTTGCATGGGCAAGATCCAGCCCAAGTCTAACAGCACAGTCTCACATAGTCTGCACAGTGTAGCTAAGCATGGTCTAATAGACTGCACAGTCTAACAGCACAGTCTCACATAGTCTGCACAGTGTAGCTAAGCATGGTCTAATAGACTGCACAGTCTAAGAGCACAGTCTCACAGTCTGCACAGTGTAACTAAGCATGGTCTAATAGACTGCACAGTCTAAGCACAGTCTCACATAGTCTGCACAGTGTAGCTAAGCATGGTCTAATAGACTGCACAGTCTAACAGCACAGTCTCACATAGTCTGCACAGTGTAACTAAGCATGGTCTAATAGACTGCACAGTCTAAGCACAGTCTCACATAGTCTGCACAGTGTAACTAAGCATGGTATAATAGACTGCACAGTCTAACAGCACAGTCTCACATAGTCTGCACAATGTAGCTAAGCATGGTCTAATATACTGCACAGTCTAAGCACAGTCTCACATAGTCTGCACAGTGTAGCTAAGCATGGTCTAATAGACTGCACAGTCTAAGCACAGTCTCACATAGTCTGCACAGTGTAGCTAAGCATGGTCTAATAGACTGCACAGTCTAAGCACAGTCTCACATAGTCTGCACAGTGTAACTAAGCATGGTCTAATAGACTGCACAGTCTAAGAGCACAGTCTCATAGTCTGCACGGTGTAGCTAAGCATGGTCTAATAGACTGCACAGTCTAAGCACAGTCTCACATAGTCTGCACAGTGTAGCTAAGCATGGTCTAATAGACTGCACAGTCTAACAGCACAGTCTCACAGTCTGCACAGTGTAACTAAGCATGGTCTAATAGACTGCACAGTCTAAGCACAGTCTCACATAGTCTGCACAGTGTAACTAAGCATGGTATAATAGACTGCACAGTCTAACAGCACAGTCTCACATAGTCTGCACAGTGTAGCTAAGCATGGTCTAATATACTGCACAGTCTAAGCACAGTCTCACATAGTCTGCACAGTGTAGCTAAGCATGGTCTAATAGACTGCACAGTCTAAGCACAGTCTCACATAGTCTGCACAGTGTAGCTAAGCATGGTCTAATAGACTGCACAGTCTAAGCACAGTCTCACATAGTCTGCACAGTGTAACTAAGCATGGTCTAATAGACTGCACAGTCTAAGAGCACAGTCTCATAGTCTGCACGGTGTAGCTAAGCATGGTCTAATAGACTGCACAGTCTAAGCACAGTCTCACATAGTCTGCACAGTGTAACTAAGCATGGTCTAATAGACTGCACAGTCTAAGCACAGTCTCACATAGTCTGCACAGTGTAGCTAAGCATGGTCTAATAGACTGCACAGTCTAAGAGCACAGTCTCACATAGTCTGCACAGTGTAACTAAGCATGGTCTAATAGACTGCACAGTCTAAGCACAGTCTCACATAGTCTGCACAGTGTAACTAAGCATGGTCTAATAGACTGCACAGTCTAACAGCACCGTCTCACATGATCGGCACAGTGTAGCTAAGCATGGTCTAATAGACTGCACAGTGTAAGCACAGTCTCACATAGTCTGCACAGTGTAGCTAAGCATGGTCTAATAGACTGCACAGTCTAAGCACAGTCTCACATAGTCTGCACAGTGTAACTAAGCATGGTCTAATAGACTGCACAGTCTAACAGCACCGTCTCACATGATCGGCACAGTGTAGCTAAGCATGGTCTAATAGACTGCACAGTATAAGAGCACAGTCTCATAGTCTGCACAGTGTAGCTAAGCATGGTCTAATAGACTGCACAGTCTAAGCACAGTCTCACATAGTCTGCACAGTGTAACTAAGCATGGTCTAATAGACTGCACAGTCTAAGCACAGTCTCACATAGTCTGCACAGTGTAGCTAAGCATGGTCTAATAGACTGCACAGTATAAGAGCACAGTCTCATAGTCTGCACAGTGTAGCTAAGCATGGTCTAATAGACTGCACAGTCTAAGCACAGTCTCACATAGTCTGCACAGTGTAACTAAGCATGGTCTAATAGACTGCACAGTCTAAGCACAGTCTCACATAGTCTGCACAGTGTAACTAAGCATGGTCTAATAGACTGCACAGTCTAAGAGCACAGTCTCACATAGTCTGCACAGTGTAACTAAGCATGGTCTAATAGACTGCACAGTATAAGAGCACAGTCTCATAGTCTGCACAGTGTAGCTAAGCATGGTCTAATAGACTGCACAGTCTAAGAGCACAGTCTCACATGATCGGCACAGTCTAAACAACAGCACAAACATTCAGCACAATCTCTAACTGCACAGTCTAGCTGTGGTTGCTATGGCTATAGACCATGAGTACATTTCTAGGAAATTCCTGTCAGTTACAGATCAACCGTAAGTAGGGGAAGTGAAATGTTACCCCCACAGACAGTTTATAAGTATTATTTTTCTTTAACCAAAAACAATTCTTACAGAGACTATCTGGTTGTACCGGTTTCTAGGACAGCATAAATTTGCACACGGTTGTGTTTTGGGTGTAATAATAATATTAGTGATGCATTGAACCTGGGCACCATAGGGTGACTGATGCATGTAAAGCATGTACGGTCAGTACATCACACATACTGTGATCTTTTTACTCTCTACGCAGACCGTAGAGCGAATACACACACACACACACACACCTGTGTCTCTCTTGCCTACCATGGTAGTGTTCTTTGGCGAAATAAACGTGAACCCCGAGTTCTCAAATCCTAGTGTTGTAGTTATTAAAGGCAATGTCTGCATTGTTGAATTCCTGTGGATGATCCATTTGGCCTACTGATCTGTGCTGTGTGGAAGCGGAAACTGTGAGACGGGGATTTCTAAACCAGCACAGGGATCTTTTATGTTCACTGACACAGTTCACTGCTTTCATCTCAGATTTCGGGTTTTACCGAGTGCTGTGAGCCACACTGTACTGTTTATGAGAAGCTCAAGTGTAAGAACAGAAAAGAGTGGGTAAAGACTTGGTTTGTGGTTTTCTTTTGTTTCTCAGTGATATGACTGTTGGCTGGCTTGCTCGGGAGTTGTATAAGCTGTGCTGCTGTGGTGATAAGGAGAGGTGCCAGGGATCCGGTCCACAGTTTGTTGTGTTTTAGTCTGTGCAGACCGCTGTCCTTCTCATACCTGTAGTGTAGTTTATTTACAGTGTGCAGTGTTTGGGTTTGAGTAACATCCATTAATGTCTTTCATTGTTATCTTCTTCTCGGTCTCAGTAAACTTTATCTTTACTTACTGCGAGGTCAGAGGTCAGAGGTCACAGATCTCCTTGGACATGGAGCTGAGGTGTTTGTATCCTCTATCCTCTGTTTTTTCCCCTGCCACAAACTCTCCTTTTTCAGAGGGAGAGGGAACCGTCACCACAGGCCACGCCCCTCCCCCAGACTGTGCCACGCCCCCGGCTGCCTTTGTGAGTTTTGTTAAAATACTGATGGGACGTGAAGTCCAGGTGATGTTGTCTTTTATACAACTCCCATCTTGGTCTTGGCAGTTTCTAAACTACAGTCGCCCGTCACTGTGGCCGTTAACGTTTTTGTGTGGAGGGAGCTGACAGAGCGCAAATAAAGTTTACAGTGAAAGCCTCGTCACTGGTCCCCCTGGTGATAAGGGTGTGTCCTGTTGCCATGGAGACAGGAGGCAGCGAAGGCCTCTTCATTAGCAGTGCTTTGTGCGTTATCCTCGCACAGAAAACATTAAGAAAAATATATTAACTCTGCAGTTTCACCTTGCGGCATCCGATAAAAAAGTGGTGTGGTAATTGCCTCCTACTGATATTAGAGGCACAATTAAGACAAACGGCTGTTCCACACTGATGCGTTCCTGCGTTCATGTCGAGCTGGTGGGGGATGGAAGAGCTCTCAAAATGGAAAGTCCCCCTCGCTCGACCATCTCCTCAGCGCAGGAACAAAGGCCTCTCGCAGCATTACCTTTGATCTGCCACTTCAAAGAAATAAAACACATGAAGAGAAACAATACTGGCTACACTTTGAGCCTCTTTCTGTAGTGCACCAATCAGAGCGGAGAC
>CM056387.1:27233334-27260834 GCA_029718625.1 Synaphobranchus kaupii
TTTTAAAAATGTTGTAAACGCGAGCCAAACAGTTTCCACACACTACATATAAAAACAGCTAATGAATAACATGCACGGTACATATGTGTAATCACATGCACGGTACATATGTGTAATAACATGCACGGTACATATGTGCAATCGCAGTAGATACAGTTGAAGTAAAAAATGTACATACACTTAGGTTGAAGTCATTAAAACTCATTTTTAACCACTCCACAGATTTCATGTTAGCAAACTATAGTGTTGGCAAGTCAGTTATGACGTCTACTTTGTGCATGACACAAGTAATTTTTCCAACAATTGTTTACAGACAGATTATTTCACTTTAAATTCACTATATCACAATTCCAGTGGGTCAGAAGTTTACATACACTAAGTTGACTGTGCCTTTAAATTTTTAATATTTGGTCGCATATCCTTTGCATGCCATGACTTCCTGATGTCTGTGACCCAACAACATCAAAAGACTCTTGATATCTTAAATTATGCTGGAACAGTATGGGATACATGATTGGTAAAATGGCTGTAAGTCATCAACGGTCTGACGTATCAAACAAGCCTCAAACCATTACTCTGCTGCCAGATATGCAGTAGATGTGGATGGATCACTTTAAGGGTTGTTTCTCCTGACACATTTTCCTATTGAACTCTATGGAAAAATAAGTCAGGAGAAGAAACCCTTAAAGTGATCCATCCATATCTACTGTATTTCTGGCAGCAGAGTGATGAGAGAGCAGAGGCTTGTTACTGTTGTATTTTAGGTTGTGTTGAAATTGTGTGTTGCTGTTGTATTTTATTTTATTGTAATTCTGATTTACTGTTTTATTATGTTCTTGGAATTGTGTTACTGTTGTATTTTATGTTGTGTTGTAACTGTGTTATTGTTGTGTTGTAACTGTGTTATTGTGTATTTTATGTTGTGTTGTAACTGTGTTATTGTGTATTTTATGTTGTGTTGTAACTGTGTTAGTGTATTTTATGTTGTGTTGTAACTGTGTGTTACTTTTGTATTTTACATTGTGTTGTAACTGTGTTAGTGTATTTTATGTTGTGTTGTAACTGTGTGTTACTTTTGTATTTTACATTGTGTTGTAACTGTGTTAGTGTATTTTATGTTGTGTTGTAACTGTGTGTTACTGCACAGCAAAAATGCTGGTGTCAATTTAACACTGCGGGTGTACATTTAGCACCCTATGGTGTTTATATGAGCCCAATGGGTGTTAAATGTGCACCACAATTTTTGCTGTGTGTGTATTTTATGTTGTTGGAATTGTGTTTCTGTTGTATTTTATGTTGTGTTGTAACTGTGTTAGTGTGTATTTTATGTTGTGTTGTAACTGTTACTGTATATTATGTTGTGTTGTAATTGTGTGTTACTGTTGTATTTTATGTTGTTGTAATTGTGTGTTACTGTTGTAATGTATATTGTTGTAACTGTGTTAGTGTGAAATTTATGTTGTGTTGTAACTGTGTGTTACTGTTGTATATTATGTTGTTGTAACTGTGTGTTACTGTTGTAATTTATATTGTTGTAACTGTGTGTTATTGTTGTATATTATATTGTTGTAACTGTGTGTGTATTTTATGTTGTGTTGTAACTGTGTGTTACTGTTGTATATTATGTTGTTGTAACTGTGTGTTACTGTTGTAATTTATATTGCTGTAACTGTGTTACTGTTGTATATTATGTTGTTGTAACTGTGTTAGTGTGTATTTTATGTTGTGTTGTAACTGTGTGTTTCTGTGTATTTGTACAGGTACGCTTTTGTGGCCTCTGAGTTTCCGTTGATCGTGTGCATGGAGAATCACTGCTCTCTACGCCAGCAGGCCGTCATGTTCCAGCACCTGCAGAGGATTCTGGGAGATCGGCTGTACACGACCCCGCCAAACGCTGACGCCAACTACCTGCCCTCCCCCACCGAGCTGAAGGGGCGTGTCCTTCTGAAGGCCCAAAAGCTGGGCGGGGCCTGCGCTGGAGGGGAGGGGGAAGTGGCCGACGAGGACGAGGGGGCGGAGCTGTCTCAGCGAGGGGGCAGGACCAACGGGGAGGCCACGCCCTCCCCAGGCTCCTCCCATCCCCGGCGGTTCCGCCTCTCCCGCGACCTGTCGGACCTGGTGACGCTCTGCCAGTCGGCGGCCTTCCAGAACTTCCCCGCGGCGCTGCGGAGCCAGAGGTTCTGGGAGTTCTGCTCGTTCGACGAGACGTTGGCGAGCCGCTTCGCCAGCGAGAGGCCGGGCGATTTCGTGGACTACAACAAGCGCTTCCTGTCGCGGGTGTACCCCAACCCCATGCGCATCGACTCCAGTAACCTCAACCCCCAGGACTTCTGGAAGTGTGGCTGCCAGATCGTGGCCATGAACTTCCAGACTCCCGGGCTGATGATGGACCTGAACGTGGGCTGGTTCCGGCAGAACGGGAACTGCGGCTACGTGCTGCGTCCCGCCATCATGCGCGAGGAAGTGTCCTACTTCAGCGCCGAGACCAAGGACTCCGTCCCCGGCGTGTCCCCACAGCTGCTCCACGTCAAGATCATCAGCGGCCTCAACTTCCCCAAACCCAAGGGCTCGGGCGCCAAGGGCCACGTGGTGGATCCCTACGTCTACGTGGAGCTCCACGGCATCCCGGCCGACTGCGCCGAGCGCCGCACCCGAACCGTCAACCAGAACGGCGACAACCCCGTGTTCGACGAGAGCTTCGAGTTCCAGATCCTCCTGCCGGAGCTGGCCATGGTGCGCTTCGTCGTGCTGGACGACGACTTCATCGGAGACGAGTTCATCGGGCAGTACACCATCCCCTTCGAGTGCCTGCAGCCGGGGTTCCGGCACGTTCCGTTGCTGTCGCTGGCGGGCGACACCCTGCCGCACGCCTGGCTCTTCGTTCACGTGGCGATCACCAACCGGCGGGGCGGCGGGAAGCCGCACAAACGCGGGCTCTCTGTGCGGAAGGCTCGGCGCGGGCGTGAGTACGCCAGCATGCGGGCGCTGCCCGTGAAGGTGCTCGACGACCTGTTCAAGACCGCCGCCCAGCCGCTGAGAGACGCCACCGACCTCAGAGAGAACATACAGGTGAGAGAAACCGCCATGTACCTGAGAGAGAACATACAGGTGAGAGAAACCGCCATGTACCTGAGAGAGAACATACAGGTGAGAGAAACCGCCATGTACCTGAGAGAGAACATACAGGTGAGAGAAAGCGCTATCTTGGGGAGAATCTGGTGGTTACAGGCTGCTGCCGTTAGGATCTGAGGCTCAGATTTCTTTCCCAATATGTATTTCATTGGCATTAGCATTAGCATATATCCTCCAATGGTGGGAATTAAAAGTTAAAGTTAAAAGGTGAGCTCTGCTCTACCTGTGTGTGCAGGTGAGGTTGTTCTATGGAAAAGCAAACAGAATAAATTCTCCCCATCCCAGCATCGTGGACCCAGTGTGTAGAGCGTATAAATTAAACAATTACTTATTAAATATGTGTTTAAATAGGTGTTAATTAAGGAGCCTATGTGTAGTGACTGTATTAGTGTTATAGAGCTGGCTGGCAGCCCTAAGACAAGCCCTTACGGGCCCCCCTGCCCCCTGCATGGCAGCCCTAAGACAAGCCCTTACGGGCTCCCCTGCCCCCTGCATGGCAGCCCTAAGACAAGCCCTTACGGGCCCCCCTGCCCCCTGCATGGCAGCCCTAAAACAAGCCCTTACGGGCTCCCCTGCCCCCTGCATGGCAGCCCTAAAACAAGCCCTTACGGGCCCCCCTGCCCCCTGCATGGCAGCCCTAAAACAAGCCCTTACGGGCTCCCCTGCCCCCTGCATGGCAGCCCTAAGACAAGCCCTTACGGGCCCCCCTGCCCCCTGCATGGCAGCCCTAAAACAAGCCCTTACGGGCTCCCCTGCCCCCTGCATGGCAGCCCTAAGACAAGCCCTTACGGGCCCCCCTGCCCCCTGCATGGGCACCTCATTCATTATCAGCGTCTGATTAGGAATATGCCTGCAAATTCATAAATAAAAAATGATGAGACATAAATAATTCAGGCAGGGAAACCCCTCCCTCCCCTTCCCAGGGGGGTGTTCATTAAACCCTGTGTCTCTGGCTGCCTGTTACTCCTCCACTGCCACAAGGGAGGTTTCCTCCTGGGGGAGAGCAAGGGTTACTGTGTGTGTGTGTGTGTGTGTATATATCTGTGAGTGTATGTGCGTGTGAGTGTGTGTATATGTGTGTGTGTGTGTGTGTGTGTGTGTGTGTGTGTGTGTGTGTGTGTGTGTGTGTGTGTGTGTGTGTGTGTGTGTGTGTGTGTGTGTGTGTGCGCCTTTCATCAGCCGAGTCTCACAATAACCGACTCGGAAACCTAACTTAATTTAAAAATAACATTTTTATTAAATATTACTTTACTCATTTTTCGGTTTCAAGGTTTGTAGGTGCATTTGAAGTATTATTTTTCACCCCAAACCATGAAATATCTGATTAACATAATAAGCTACATCCTACGTGAGATATCATTATAAACCCTACCGCCCCCCCCCCATTCAAAAAAACTGTAAAAATGTATATTGTTGTTTTGACTGAAGCAGATATTTGTTGTATTTGCATGTGTACATGTCATAGGCTTGCAGTGCTGATGGTTGGGGGGGGGTCAGGGAAGACCGTGTTAGTGTTAATATTGTTTGTGTTCAATGAATTACGATCTTGGTTAAAAATATCAGTAAAATTATTTGCATATGTTGAGAACGCAAAAATGTTGCCGTGCCTGTGCGTTCATTTACAAAACTCGTTAAAAAAAATATATTAATCCGTGTTGTGTGTGAGATTGTGAGTGTGTGTTTAAACTGCTCACACATAGTCCTGAATGGCGGCCAGGCCAGGAAAGAACCGGATCTATATTCTCAAGTATGGGGACTAATGTTACACTACACACTAGTTACTGTAACTAATAAACGTTACTAGAACAAGCCTAGTATTACTACATTAAAAACACCATTGGACCTTTCGGCTAACAGTTTGTTCTGGTACGTTCCATATCTCAGCTGGACTTGATTGTCGATCACTGGCTCGCTACATTTAGCTATGATGGCTGGGTAGCTAATGTTAGCTAACCTAGTATTTTTGACGATGAGGCATGGTGCAGTGATTTACGCACATACCGTTAATGTTAAAACACATATCGATATATCATGAGATTATTGTGCTGTAGGGCTTGTATAACCGTCTAAACAGCAGCTCACCTAATGGTGCAGACCACACGTTTCAACCGAAAATGTCCAGCACAAAACATCAGTTTCCCATTTGATATCAGTGACGTCATCCACGCACGACGTTATTTTAGGGTATCGTGCCATTCAGTCGCATTCATTCTGCTCTCGACTGCCCTCTAGTGGTAAAAACACAAAAAAACTGAAATCCGGATTCAGATCTGATTTTTTTCTGCACTTTTCGTTCTTGGCAACATTCGTGAGAATGTTGTTTTTAACCACCAGATGTCACTGCTGAGTTGTCTTTTCAGCATTTAATATTATGAAATATGTTTTTACTGATATTTAGTCTCTGCTGGAGGATAACTCCTGCAGGCTGAGGAGCAGGTAATGTATGACACTCTTCCTCCTCTTCCTCTTCCTCAGAATGCGATCGTGCCGTTTAAGGAGCTGTGCGGTCTCCCGGCGGTGTCAAACCTCATGCAGTGTGTTCTGAGCCTCTCGTCCCGGCTGAGGGGGGCTGACGGGACGGCCCTGTTGCTGTTTAACCTGTCCGGTCCGTACCCCACTCTGGAGCCCCAGGGGGTCGTGCCCGAGGTGCTCAGGAAGCTGGTCTCCTCCTATGACACGGCGAGTACCACCGTCGCCCACGGCAACGCCCGCCACATTGTCACCCACGGCAACACTGCTTCTGTCCTCATCAGTTTTCCCCATGTCAGGTTAGGGTGTGTGTGTGTGTGTGTGTCTGTGTCTGTGTCTGTGTCTGTGTGTGCGCGCGCGTGTGTGTGTGTGTGTGTATGACTGGATGAAATACTGTTCAGGGGCCGGTTGCATAAGTAAGAACTAAGCCTAGTTGTAACTTAAATCTCTACTATGTTACTACTAAAATAAAACCTGTTGCACCACAAAGCATAGTTAGAACGTAACCCTATGTATAAACTAAATATTTATACAAGCCATTGACCAGGAATAATGGTGTAATTAATAATGTTTCAATGGCGATTTGAATAACGTTGATGAATTGCTTTAAAACTATGAACCTCGTCATCACCAACAATTTTGCGATACACTGCATTCTCCGGACTTGTATGACGATGTTGATATCTACGCCTGTCTCGTTTTAAGAGAGAGGACATAATTGTAGGCCAACAGACATGCTAGTGGCTGATCTCCAGCACGAAACTGATAGGAACTGAGCGCTTTAACGACACTGTTAACAGCTTGATCGTGTCACAGTGGCTACTAACCTGGATTCGCTAATAGAAGTTGGCAGACAGTCTCAAACAACTACTCCTGCAACAGTAGCTAACTAACAAATTTGTGTCACCAAGGTAACATTCCAACAATATCCTAGTGCAACGCTATTTCCTGTTTACATTTTTTAATGGCGCTCATTGGATCAGTAAACTTCGAGCTAATTTTGTGCGACTATGTATTACTTTACGAAGGGCTTACGGTCTACTAAGTTTTGTGTTAAGGACGCATGGTGCAACCAAACTTACTAGCTCACTAGTTGTAAACTAACTAGTAGCTGGTGCAACCCTACCCAGGCCCTTTCCAGCAATCATAAGTACATCAGCACTGTGTATCCATGGTAACACGGGTGTTAGAGAGCACGCACACACACACAGACACACACACGTGTATAACTGGATGTGTCCTGTGCTTGCTATAGATCATACAGAGTAGTCAGGCCCTGTTGGAGAGTGCAGACGGCGTCTATCACAGGATTCTGCAGATACAACAAACAGGTGAGACTCTGTGTGGTCATCATTTTTAACCCTTATTTTATAAACCAATAGCAGGAGTAAACGGTATATTAAATGTCCTTCAAGGGAATCCCCAAAATGCCAGGATGAAATATGGGAGCCACACCAAGTGGGGTTCTTCAATTTAAGAAAAGGGAGGGAGTAATTATATTCACTCAATCCATCTTTATCGGCTTATTGCCAAGCTGCATTTTCACTGTATTAATAGAGAGAGAAATTTCACCTGGATGAACCTTGTGCGGGGAGGACTGATATTATTGCAGTTCCAGTGCATGTTTTAAATTGGCGAGGAAGAGGAAGGGTTAAGGTTAGGGTTAGGGTTAAGGTTAGGGTTAAGGAAGGATATTTTCGATATTTAGAGAAGTTCAGATATTTAGAACACCAACAATCATTCAGATGATTGATATGAGATCAGCTTTAATTCTGTCGACCAAGAAACAGGATAAACTGGATAACCCACACTGTCCCGTCCCCTCTCCTGGGATCCGCGAGGCTTGTACTAACTGGGTGTGCAGGTTCTTCCAGAGAGGGAGGATGCTCGCTCGCTCGCTCTCTCGGTTATTCCTCGCTTCCAACGGGCACTCTACCCGTGTTGCTAAGCAACCGCATCCTTGGAACAGCAACCAGGCTGGTGTGTGTGAGATTATCAGTGACACTGCCCCCCCCCCCCCCCTCCCTCCCTCCCTCTCAGCGATGGAGTCCCATGAGTCATTACAGGGCCTGGTGGAGAAGGAGGGGCTTAAGGGTCGTAAGGCCAGCAGGGCGGTGGAGAGCTTCACCTGGAACATCACCATCCTGAAGGTGAGACGCCATCCCCGGGGGGCGCTGTGGGGTCAGAGTCCTCAATCATCTCCATTACACCTGGATTAGATTAAATTATTATGGATTACAGACGTTTCTGCTGTACACACATTTATTGTCTATATTTACATACATCATCATAACACGCTTATGGGGCATAAACATCAGCTCTCATACCCCCCAGGGCCAGGCAGACCTGCTGAAGAGAGCCAAGGGCGAGGTCCAGGAGCACCTGAATCAGATCTACGCTGCGGTCGCGAGCAACCTGAGTGTGGGCGGGGCCAGCGAGAAGACCACACCCCGCCGCAGCCTAGAGGCTGTCCCTGAGAGGATAGCGGGAGAGGGGGCAGGGCCAAAGAGCAGAGAGGGGGCGGGGCCAAAGAGCGGAGAGGGGACGGGGCGAAAGAGCGGAGAGGGGGCGGGACCAAAGAGCAGAGAGGGGGCGGGGCCAAAGAGCAGAGAGGGGGCGGGGCCAAAGAGCAGAGAGGGGGCGGGGCCAAAGAGCAGAGAGGGGGCGGGGCCAAAGAGCAAAGAGGGGGCAGGGCCAAAGAGCATAGAGGGGGCGGGGCCAAAGAGCAGAGAGGGGGCGGGGCCAAAGAGCAGAGAGGGGGTGGGGCCAAAGAGCAGAGAGAGGGTGGGGTCAAAGAGCAGAGAGGGGGCGGGGCCAAAGAGCGGAGAGAACTGAGGACTGTACCCTGACACACCCCATCCAACTCTGACCCGAAACAACTCTCCCACAACCGCAGAGTGCTCGGAACCAATCGGAACCAGCGGAACACACAGACAGACAAACTGAAAAGCACAGGGATGTCATTGGTTGGAAGGATCAGTCTAAAACAGATGTGATTGGTTGGTTGGGGGGGATTCACAGAAGCAGAAACTACAGGCAGAAGAAGGAGAGAGAGAGAGAGAGAGAGAGAGAGAGAGAGAATGTAGCAACAATAACAAACACAAGCAAGAGACAGACGGACAGCATGTACCGTGTGCGTGTGTGTGTGCGTGCGTGTGTGTTTGTATGTATGTGGGTGCACGCACGTGTGTGTGTGTGTGCGCGTGCGTGTGTTTGTATGTATGTGGGTGCACGCACGTGTGTGCGTGCGTGCGTGCGTGCGTTTGTATGTATGTGGGTGCACGCACGTGTGTGTGTACGTGTGTGTGTGTGTGTGTGCATATGTGTGTGCCTGCGTGTGCATGTATATGTGTGCGTGTGCATGTATATGTGTGCGTGTGCGTGTGCATATGTGTGTGTATGTATATGTGCACATATGTACTGTTAACCCTTTTACAGTGTCATGTTCTTTGATTCACATTTGAATACTGTTCTGGTTTCAGAGGGGGGTCACCCTGAACAGCGCTGTGCTGTGACCCCTGACCTCTGACCTCTTTACAGACTGTGCCGTTTGGTGTCGGGGGGGGGGCAGCTGGGGGTTCTGGGAAAGAGAGAAAGTAAAATAAAACCCAAATCTTTAAGTTTAAAAATGAGTATTTGAGTGTGTGACTCCAGTGGTGGGGGTGTGTCAGTGTGGATGTGCATAACAGTGAATTATCGTTATTAATATTTTCAATTTCAGAGCCGCTCCAGGTGTCTCAAACCCTAATACTGTTCCAGGTTATGTACCCTGTTGAGGGGCACATCTTAATATGTGTAATAATTATTAGTGTCGCTAATATTGTACATCCATATGTGCCATCACAGTGATGGGGAAAGTTTGGTTTTGTGATCCAGTTTGTGGGCGGAGCGACCTCACACTGCCAGCCAATCAGGACATCTGTTCTCCAAAGACAAAACACCGATTGGATAAAGCCAGCGAGTCCTTGATACCATTTAGTAGCCCTGCCCATTTTGAGGTTTGTGAAGCTCTGATAACCCAGAACATTGTCTCCAAGATTCATAGTGTGTATATTAAGAGCACGTGGTGAAAAACGCCATATAGTTAGTTATTTTGTTTTTATTCTACATTGGTACTTTTTCCTACATGCGTGGCTATACATGGTTAGCACCATAACCGACTGCAGAACACTAAACAGACCAAAAAAAAAAAAAACAACAAAAAAAAAAAAACAGGACAGTGTCGTAAATTAAATGGTTGGTAAAAAATAGAAATGTTCACAATCATTTAAAAAGAAAACTTATTTTTCATAATTTAATCTTTTTTTTTTTCCTCAGTTTTGAAATTGAGACCAGCAGGGGTTAAAATCTCTAAGAACAAAAAGAAAGGATGAATCTGAGAGGAAATGAAAAGCTGAGATTAGTGTGGGTGAAGAATTTCTCCAGGCACTGATGGCCAATAGGGGCTGAGGGGGGAGGGGTTAAGGCAAGATGGAGGCGGGGCTTCTGCCTCAGGCCACACCCCCAGCCCTACAGGCAGATACAGATGGCATGCTAATGTGGCACTGGGGAGGGGGGGGGGGGGGGGGGGGCAGTGGGCTCTGTTTTGGGGGAAGTGGGGCGGGTCGTTGAAGAGGGGGATACTGGGACTCCAGCTGAGTACTTGTGTGCAAAGTTACAGCAGCACTGGCAGGCTGTGGCCAGCAGGGGGCGCTCACAGGTCGGCTGGGGTGACGATGGTGAAGTCCGAGTCCTTGCTGTTGGTGCTGTCATCGTCCGGGCTGGACCCCAGAGCGCTGGAGGAGCCCGAGGCCACGCCCCCTGATGCCACGCCCGTTAGGGGGTCCTGGAACAGGCTCGCTTCCTGCTCCGCCACGCGACCACGCCCGCTTTTAGGGGCACGGATGGGCTGGGCCCCCCGGGATGGCCCCACCCTCCTCTCCTCCCGCTCGGGCGGGGCATCGTCGTCCTGGGAGATCAGGATATAGTCATCCCAGTTCCGCCCCTCAGAGCCCAGAGAACCCAACACCTCGGCCTGTAGAGCAGAGAGGAGTAAACTAACACACACTATATACTGAACACATACACACACTATACACTGAACACACACACACTATACACTGAACACACACACACACACACACACACACACACTATACACTGAACACATACACACACTATACACTGAACACACACACACACACACTATACACTATGAACACATACACACACTATACACTGAACACACACACACACACACACACACACACACACTATACTGTACACATACACACTATACACTGAACACACACACACACACTATACACTGAACACATGCACACACACACTATACACTATGAACACATACACTATACACTGAACACATACATACACACACACACACACATACACACTATACTGTACACATACACACTATACACTGAACACACACACACACTATACTGTACACATACACACTATACACTGAACACATATACACACTATACACTATGAACACATATACACACACACACACTATACACTGAACACATACACACACACTATACTGTACACACACACAATATATGCACTACACAGGACACACTATACATTATGAACACACACACTATGCAGTACACACTATACCCACATTATGTACTACACACTATACACACACTATACATTATACATGCACTAGACAGTACACACTATACACTATGAACACACACACTATACAGTACACACTATACCCACATTATTTACTACACACTATACAGTACACACTATAAACAATTCACTGTACACACACTATACACTAGACACACACTATTCACTATATACACATTTACTACACACTATTCACTATATCTACATTATATACTACACACTACACACACTATACATTATACATACACTATACAGTACACACTATACACTATTCACTGAACACACACACTATACATACACTACACACTATTCACTATACCTACATTTACTACACACTATACACTATTCACTATACCTACATTATATATTACAGACTATTCACTATACACTATTCACTGTACACACACACACACACACTATACCCACATTTATTACACACTATACATACACAACATACTATAAACTGTACACACAATATACACTATAAACCACACACTATACACACTTCACTATATGCTGTATAGTATGGACTGCATATCATCCCCCACTATAAACTATACACACACACTATACACTTCACACTACACCTACACTACACACACACTACACTATTCATTATATATTCTATTATACACACTATACATAGACTATACAGTACACCCTATACCTACATTGTACACTATACATACACTACACTGTTCACCACTACACACTATACATACACCATACATTATACACTACACTTTACCCAATACACATATTAAGCACTATACACTACACCCTATAAACTAAAGACACACATTAAACAGATGTTACACACTATACACACATAGTGTGCAAGTAAAGCAGTTACCTGTTGGTCAGGTAATGGTTGCGGTTGGTCTCGCTCGGTCTCGTCTCGGTCGCCGTTGTGGTCACTGTCCTGCTGTGCGGTCGAGCAGTAATGGTCATCAGCGATGGTGATTTCCTCATTCTCCTCGGCCTCCAGCTGGCTCTGGTTGAACCGCAGCGACCCCTTCAGGATGTCCTTAATCTGGGGAGAGGGGAGAGTTACCCCCTTCTGTTACCCCCTTCTGTTTACAGTGTACACTACCCCCCTCTGCACACTGCCTATAACCCACACGGCTCTCAGGGGAAAACCTGATAACCAAGCACCCTTAAAGGAGAAAACCTGATAACCAAGCGCCCTTAAAGGGGAAAACCTGATAACCAAGCACCCTTAAAGGGGAAAACCTGATAACCAAGCGCCCTTAAAGGAGAAAACCTGATAACCAAGCGCCCTTAAAGGGGGAAAACCTGATAACCAAGCACCCTTAAAGGGGAAAACCTGATAACCAAGCGCCCTTAAAGAGGAAAACCTGATAACCAAGCGCCCTTAAAGGAGAAAACCTGATAACCAAGCGCCCTTAAAGGGGAAAACCTGATAACCAAGCGCCCTTAAAGAGGAAAACCTGATAACCAAGCGCCCTTAAAGAGGAAAACCTGATAACCAAGCACCCTTAAAGAGGAAAACCTGATAACCAAGCGCCCTTAAAGGGGAAAACCTGATAACCAAGCGCCCTTAAAGGGGAAAACCTGATAACCAAGCACCCTTAAAGGGGAAAACCTGATAACCAAGCGCCCTTAAAGGGGAAAACCTGATAACCAAGCGCCCTTAAAGGGGAAAACCTGATAACCAAGCGCCCTTAAAGGGGAAAACCTGATAACCAAGCGCCCTTAAAGGGGAAAACCTGATAACCAAGCGCCCTTAAAGGGGAAAACCTGATAACCAAGCGCCCTTAAAGAGGAAAACCTGATAACCAAGCGCCCTTAAAGGGGGAAAACCTGATAACCAAGCACCCTTAAAGGGGAAAACCTGATAACCAAGCGCCCTTAAAGGGGAAAACCTGATAACCAAGCTCCCTTAAAGGGAAAACCTGATAACCAAGCGCCCTTAAAGGGGAAAACCTGATAACCAAGCTCCCTTAAAGGGGAAAACCTGATAACCAAGCGCCCTTAAAGGGGAAAACCTGATAACCAAGCGCCCTTAAAGAGGAAAACCTGATAACCAAGCGCCCTTAAAGAGGAAAACCTGATAACCAAGCGCCCTTAAAGGGGAAAACCTGATAACCAAGCACCCTTAAAGGGGAAAACCTGATAACCAAGCGCCCTTAAAGAGGAAAACCTGATAACCAAGCGCCCTTAAAGGGGAAAACCTGATAACCAAGCGCCCTTAAAGGGGAAAACCTGATAACCAAGCACCCTTAAAGGGGAAAACCTGATAACCAAGCGCCCTTAAAGGGGAAAATCTGATAACCAAGCGCCCTTAAAGGGGAAAACCTGATAACCAAGCACCCTTAAAGGGGAAAACCTGATAACCAAGCACCCTTAAAGGGGAAAACCTGATAACCAAGCGCCCTTAAAAGGGGAAAACCTGATAACCAAGCACCCTTAAAAGGGAAAACCTGATAACCAAGCGCCCTTAAAAGGGAAAACCTGATAACCAAGCGCCCTTAAAGGGGAAAACCTGATAACCAAGCGCCCTTAAAGGGGAAAACCTGATAACCAAGCGCCCTTAAATAGGAAAACCTGATAACCAAGCGCCCTTAAAGGGGAAAACCTGATAACCAAGCGCCCTTAAAGGGGAAAACCTGATAACCAAGCGCCCTTAAAGGGGAAAACCTGATAACCAAGCGCCCTTAAAGAGGAAAACCTGATAACCAAGCGCCCTTAAAGGGGAAAACCTGATAACCAAGCACCCTTAAAGGGGAAAACCTGATAACCAAGCGCCCTTAAAGGGGGAAAACCTGATAACCAAGCTCCCTTAAAGGGGAAAACCTGATAACCAAGCGCCCTTAAAGGGGGAAAACCTGATAACCAAGCTCCCTTAAAGGGGAAAACCTGATAACCAAGCGCCCTTAAAGGGGAAAACCTGATAACCAAGCGCCCTTAAAGGGGAAAACCTGATAACCAAGCGCCCTTAAAGAGGAAAACCTGATAACCAAGCGCCCTTAAAGAGGAAAACCTGATAACCAAGCGCCCTTAAAGGGGAAAACCTGATAACCAAGCACCCTTAAAGGGGAAAACCTGATAACCAAGCGCCCTTAAAGGGGAAAACCTGATAACCAAGCGCCCTTAAAGAGGAAAACCTGATAACCAAGCGCCCTTAAAGGGGAAAACCTGATAACCAAGCACCCTTAAAGGGGAAAACCTGATAACCAAGCGCCCTTAAAGGGGAAAACCTGATAACCAAGTGCCCTTAAAGAGGAAAACCTGATAACCAAGTGCCCTTAAAGGGGAAAACCTGATAACCAAGCACCCTTAAAGGGGAAAACCTGATAACCAAGCGCCCTTAAAGAGGAAAAGCGATAATCACAACATTATTATTTTTATTATTATATTCACAATGAAGGAGAGAAGATAGCTAAAGAGGGTCAGGGGAGCCCTGGTGCAGTTCATTCTGTGCTGGAAGAAGAGTCCAGGCAGCCATTGGAGGGGGGTTACCTGTGTGATATTACCTGTGTGTCATTACCTGTGTGATATTATCTATGTGTCATTACCTGTGTGATATTACCTGTGTGTCATTACCTGTGGGATATTATCTGTGTCATTACCTGTGTGATATTACCTGTGTGTCATTACCTGTGTGATATTATCTGTGTCATTACCTGTGTGATATTACCTGTGTGATTTCTGATGTTACCTCTGCGATTTTTGCCGTTACCTGTGTGATGTTACCTGTATGATGTTTTACCTGTTTGAGTCCAGCCAGGGACACCAGGACCTCGTCTTCTTTCTCTAGGCTCTCCTGTAGAATCACTTCCTGGATTCTACCTGGTAACAGAGAAACATTCCCCTGTGTGAGAGTGTGTGAGTGTGAGTGTGTGTGTATGTGTGTGTGTGTGTGTGTGTGTGTGTGTGTGTGTGTGTGTGTGTGTGTGTGTGTGTGTGTGTGTGTGTGTGTGTGAGTGTGTGAGAGTGTGTGTGTGTGAGTGAGTGAGTGAGTGAGTGAGTGAGTGAGTGAGTGTGTGTGTGTGTGTGTGTGTGTGTGTGTGAGAGAGAGTGTGTGAGTGTGTGTGTATGTGTGTGTGTGCGTGCGTGCGTGCGTGAGTATGTGTGTGTGTGTGTGTGTGTGTGTGTGTGAGAGAGTGTATGTGAGTGAGTGAGTGAGTGAGTGAGTGTGTGAGAGAGTGTGTGAGTGTGTGTATGTGTGTGTGTGTGCGTGCGTGCGTGAGTATGTGTGTGCGTGCGTGCGTGCGTGAGTATGTGCGTGAGTATGTGTGCGTGCGTGCGTGAGTATGTGCGTGAGTACGTGTGTGTGTGCGTGAGTATGTGCGTGAGTATGTGAGTGTGAGTGTATGTGTGTGTGTGTGTGTGTGTGTGCGCGCGTGCGTGCGTGCGTGCGTGCGTGCGTGCGTGTACTTCGAGGTTAAACAAGGTGGGCCTTAACACGCTTGTGTGGTGGGATTTCTTCATCTGGGCCGACACTGCCGCTAACAAGGGGAATTCTACTCTAATTACCCATGATCCTCAGCCACCTGTCTCACAATCACCATGGAAACAGGAAGCCAGGTTAACGGTGGCGTGAAAGAGGAAGTGGGATGTTTAAACCAAGCCGACAGTCACACCACCCTGTAGCCTACACATGTCAAACAAGCAGGGCTGGGATTGGTTAGTACTGAAGCTAAGCAGGGCTGGGATTGGTTAGTACTGAAGCTAAGCAGGGCTGGGATTGGTTAGTGTTGAAACTAAGCAGGGCTGGGATTGGTTAGTACTGAAGCTAAGCAGGGCTGGGATTGGCTAGTACTGAAGCTAAGCAGGGCTGGGATTGGCTAGTACTGAAGCTAAGCAGAGCTGATGACCTGATGTTTCTAAACTCACCGATGTGTGATAAGACAGGCCTTTGATTGTAAGAGGTGTGTTGTTAAGCTCACCAATGTATGATGAAACAGGCCTTCGATTGTAAGAGGTGTGTTGTTAAATTCACCGATGTGTGATGAGACAGGCCGTCGATTGTAAGAGGTGTGTTGTTAAATTCACCGATGTGCGATGAGACAGGCCGTCGATTGTAAGAGGTGTGTTGTTAAACTCACCGATGTGGACATTCATCATTTTGGCACAGTACTTGCACATGGCCTCCAGGTCGTTGAGTTGGCCCTGCAGGAAAGACACCTGAGCCTCCAGCTCCTCCTCCTGAAACACACACACCGGCGCAGCGCTTATGATGTCATCACTCTGCGACTGCGTAACACATTGGGTGTGTCCCAATTGTCGAGAAATGCATCCTCCCTTCCTCCACTACCACCTCCTCTACTCCGTGCCCAGGAAACTGATCTTTTGTTCCTCCCTCCCTCTACTGTCCCACAGAGGCAACAGTGATGATGCGTCGCTATGCCTTATATGAATTTCCCCAAGATAATGATGCCCCAATGCAAGATATTTAGCCTAAATTGTGTGTGCTTCAGTAGGTTATTAGCACACAAAGGACATAGCATCCTAACAAAATATTTGTGGTTAATATCCTACGTAAAAATTCAGCAATTTAAGTCAAGGATACAGCTTTATTTTTATGACAGCTACCATTTCAGTATGTGAATATGCATTAATGTATTTATTCAACCAATTGTTTCCAAAGGAAGTTTTTAAATTTGATTTCAGATGTTACAGTGGGAAATAGGCCTAATTGTTTTTCCAGTGTGACCACTGTGATACAATGAACATTGGGAATAATATTTCCGATAATACGACGATAATTCATTCCATTTAAGATATTTTGCAGCTTTAAATGGGCTGGCCGTGCATAAGATCTGTGATTGGCGCTGGGACTCATTGTGGGCTCGGCATCAGGCAAAGTTATGATAGGGCAACTTCATCAATAGTCGACGGCGATTTTGATGACGGTGAAGCAGCTTCTCTGTCCCAATTTTCTTCACGGCTCCTTTCCTCCACTCCCCTCCCCCCCTCCCTTGCTCCACATACTTCCGGGTAGGAGAGGAGTGGTAGGGGGGGAGTGGAGGAAAGGAGGAGAGGAGAGGTAGTGGGAGAGTGGAGGAAGGGAGGAGAGGAGTGGTAGTGGGAGAGTGGAGGAAGGGAGGAGAGGAGTGGTAGTGGGGAGAGTGGAGGAAAGGAGTGGTAGTGGGAGAGTGGAGGAAGGGAGGAGAGGAGTGGTAGTGGGAGAGTGGAGGAAGGGAGGAAAGGAGTGGTAGTGGGAGAGTGGAGGAAGGGAGGAGAGGAGTGGTAGTGGGAGAGTGGAGGAAGGGAGGAGAGGAGTGGTAGTGGGAGAGTGGAGGAAGGGAGGAGAGGAGTGGTAGTGGGAGAGTGGAGGAAGGGAGGAGAGGAGTGGTAGTGGGAGAGTGGAGGAAGGGAGGTAGGGAGTGAAGGATATTGGGACGCACCCAATGCATTCCCTACTCCCTGGAGGAGACGGAGGGAGAGAGTACGTCGGAGGAGAGATAGAGAGAGAATAAGGAACAAGGGATGGAGAGAGGAGAACGAGGGAGGGGAAACAGTGAGAAAGAAAGGGAGAGAAGAAGAGGGATGGACAGCCTGAAAAAAGAAGAAAGTGAAGTAAAGAAGGGAAGCAGAGAGAGAGAGAGAGAGAGAGAGGGGGAGAGAGGGGGAGAGAGAGAGAGAGAGAGAGAGAGAGAGAGAGGAGAGAGAGAGAGAGAGAGAGAGGGGAGGGGAGGGGAGAGAGGGGGAGAGAGAGAGGGGGGAGAGAGAGAGAGAGAGAGAGAGAGAGAGAGGGAGAGAGAGAGGGAGAGAGAGAGAGAGAGAGAGAGAGAGAGAGGGAGAGAGAGAGAGAGAGAGAGACTCACAGCCTCCTTCTTCCCCATGGTCTTGGTGTGGGATTGTGAGCGGGAGATGTTGAAGAAGGCGGAGAGAGGGGGGGGAGGCGGAGCCACAGTCCCGCCCCGCCAGCAGGCTCTCTATACTGGGGGAGGAGCTAACCGTCCTGGAGCTCGGACCTGCGGACAGAATCCAAGCACACCTGTCAGAGGCAGAGTTACCTGGACACCCCCACGGGAGGAGTAAACTGCATTCGGGCACCCCCTCCCTGGACACGCCCAGCGGGGAGACGCAGAATCCAGGGGCGCCTCCCCACCCCCCCCCCCCCTTCCCCTTTTTTCTCACTGCTGGGAGAGGGCGCTATCAGCTGCAGGGCGGAGCCACCGATCCTAACCAATCACCAATGCTTTGGTGTGGAAGGATAAGCCCTCTGATTGGCTGGTATGGGTTAGTGATTGACAGGTACCTGCAGTAGGCTCCACCCCTGAAGGCTCCCTCTGCCAGTCATTACATGCAACATTCAACACGAGCGGGTTTCCATGGAAACACAAACAAAAATGACGGTGTGCAACAGTGCGTAGCTCAATTAACACAGGAAGCAATTCCCTTTGCCATACAAATGATCAGAGCAGGCAGGCAGGCAGGCAATGTGAAGTTCTCTGGCTCCCCCTGGTGGCTGACTGGCAGTACTGCATGCAACAGTGAAAATGAGGATTCTGCCATTTCCGCCAGCTGAACACATGCAGGAGAGACACACATCAGCTACAACACAAACACCATCCGTGATGCTGAAGCAGTCGCCATGGTAGCAGTTACCTTGGACATCAGCACGGGTCTGGGCGGGGGCAGAGACTGGTGTGCCTTCACCTGAACCTACATCTGACAGATGGGACAGTGATGGACTGGGTCACACAGGTGTGTGTGTGTGTGTGTGTGTGTGTGTGTGTGTGTGTGGTTGTACAGTACATGTATGTAGCGTGGACAGTGTGTTTACAGTACATGTATGTAGCGTGTATAGTTTGTGTACATACAGTACATGTATGCAGTGTGTATATAGAGTGTATATACATTACATGTATGTAGCATGTACAGTGTGTATGTACAGTAGATGTATGTAGCGTGAATATAGTGTGTGTATAGTACATGTACGTAGCATGTGCAGTGTGTATATAGTGTGTGTACAGTACGTACAGTGTGTATACAGTACATGTATGTAGCGTGTGCAGTGTGTACGTACAGTACAGGTATGTAGCGTGTACAGTGTGTATGTACAGTACATGTATGTAGCGTGCAGTTTGTATGTACAGTACATGTATGTAGCGTGTACAGTGTGTATGTGCAGTACATGTATGTAGCGTGTACAGTCTGCATGTACAGTACATGTATGTAGCGTGCAGTGTGTACGTACAGTATATGTATGTAGCATGTACAGTTTGTATGTACAGGATATGTATGTAGCATGTAGTTTGTATGTACAGTACATGTATGTAGTGTGTGCAGTGTGTACAGTACATGTATGTAGCATGTAGTTTGTATGTACAGAACATGTATGTAGCGTGCAGTTTGTATGTACAGTACATGTATGTAGCGTGTACAGTGTGTATGTACAGTACATGTATGTAGCGTGTACAGTGCATGTATGTAGCGTGTACAGTGTGTATGTACAGTACATGTATGTAGCATGTATAGTGTGTATGTACAGTGCATGTATGTAGCGTGTATATAAAGTGTATGTACAGTACATGTATGTGGCATGTACAGTGTGTAAGTACAGTGCATGTATGTAGCATGTATAGTGTGTATGTACAGTGCATGTATGTAGCGTGTAGTGTGTGTATGTACAGTACATGTATGTAGCGTGTATATAGTGTATGTAAAGTACATGTATGTAGCGTGTATATAGTGTATGTAAAGTACATGTATGTAGCATGTATAGTGTGTAAGTACAGTACATGTATGTAGCGTGTAGAGTGTCTGTACAGTACATGTATGTAGCATGTACAGTGTGTATACAGTACATGTATGTAGCATGTGCAGTGTGTACGTACAGTACATGTATGTAGCGTGTACAGTTTGTATGTACAGTACATGTATGTAGCGTGCAGTTTGTATGCACAGTACATGTATGTAGCGTGTACAGTGTGTATGTAGAGTACATGTATGTAGTGTATATAGTGTATGTAAAGTACATGTATGTAGCATGTATAGTGTGTAAGTACAGTACATGTATGTAGCGTGTAGAGTGTGTATGTACAGTACATGTATGGAGCATGTATATAGTGTATGTAAAGTACATGTATGTAGCATGTAGAGTGTGTATGTACAGTACATGTATGTAGCATGTGTAGTGTGTATGTACAGTACATGTATGTAGCATGTATATAGTGTATGTAAAGTACATGTATGTAGCATGTCTAGTGTGTATGTACAGTACATGTATCGTGTACAGTGTGTTCTTACCTGTGTTCAGGTGTACAGGCAGACTCTCAGACTTGAGCAGGCGGTGATGCTGTGTCTGCAGGTTCGGGTGCGAGTGGGCGGGGCTGGGAGTGGTCTCGGGCATGGTGCGGGTCACAGAGGGCGGGGCTGACACCACCTCGCTGTTGATTGGTGTGATGGCGGTGGGCGGGGCGGAGATGGCGGGGGCGATCAGCTTGCGGCCGAAACTGATCAAACTGCTGGAGACTTTGTTAATGTTGAGGGGCGGGGCTCTGGTGCTCGCTCTGCAGGGGAGGGGTAGAACACGGCTTCATCAGAGCCCCGCCCCTCAGCATCACCGACACGGCTTCATCAAAGCCCCGCCCCTCAACATCACCGACACGGCTTCATCAGCGCTGTACACCTCAACATCACCTACAGGGCTTCATCAGAGCTGTACACCTCAACATCACCTACACGGCTTCATCAGAGCCCCGCCCCTCAGGATCACCTACACGGCTTCATCAAAGCCCCGCCCCTCAACATCACCTACACGGCTTCATCAAAGCCCCGCCCCTCAACATCACCGACACGGCTTCATCAAAGCCCCGCCCCTCAACATCACCTACACGGCTTCATCAGAGCCCCGCCCCTCAGCATCACCGACACGGCTTCATCAGAGCCCCGCCCCTCAACATCACCTACACGGCTTCATCAAAGCCCCGCCCCTCAACATCACCGACACGGCTTCATCAGAGCCCCGCCCCTCAGCATCACCTACACGGCTTCATCAAAGCCCCGCCCCTCAACATCACCGTCACGGCTTCATCAGAGCCCCGCCCCTCAGCATCACCTACACGGCTTCATCAAAGCCCCGCCCCTCAACATCACCGACACGGCTTCATCAGAGCCCCGCCCCTCAACATCACCGACACGGCTTCATCAAAGCCCCGCCCCTCAACATCACCTACACGGCTTCATCAGAGCCCCGCCCCTCAACATCACCTACACGGCTTCATCAGAGCCCCGCCCCTCAACATCACCTACACGGCTTCATCAAAGCCCCGCCCCTCAACATCACCTACACGGCTTCATCAGAGCCCCGCCCCTCAACATCACCTACACGGCTTCATCAGAGCCCCGCCCCTCAACATCACCTACACGGCTTCATCAAAGCCCCGCCCCTCAACATCACCGACACGGCTTCATCAGAGCCCCGCCCCTCAACATCACCGACACGGCTTCATCAAAGCCCCGCCCCTCAACATCACCTACACGGCTTCATCAAAGCCCCGCCCCTCAACATCACCTACACGGCTTCATCAGAGCCCCGCCCCTCAACATCACCTACACGGCTTCATCAGAGCCCCGCCCCTCAACATCACCTACACGGCTTCATCAGAGCCCCCGCCCCTCAACATCACCTACACGGCTTCATCAAAGCCCCGCCCCTCAACATCACCTACATATCCTATCCTATCCTACACCTGAGTAGAGCTGGAACTACTAATTACTCCTGCCCCTCCCACCCACTCCCAATCTCTATATGCACATATACTCTCTCTCTGTATAAATATGCATCTCTGTATTGGCCAATGAAACATAAGGGAAAATGTAAGATATTTGCAGGTGTGTCGTGGGAGGAGGAGCCCAGGTGTCTCACCTGGTTTTGCTCATCAGGTCAGCTCCACGGGTCTTGTAGTAGTCCAGGTTCTGCTGGAACTGGTAGTTGACGGGTCTCGGGTTGTTCTGCCAGGTAAAGAGGAAGTGCAGAGGTTTTAAACACACAGCACTTCCTGTCTGAGAATAACCTTCCCTACATGTTACTGAGAGCAGGAGGAAGTGGAGCGAGTGAGTAAGAGAATGGTACAGTTACAGGCGGAAGTGGAGTGTGTGTGTGTGTGTGTGTGTGCTTGTGTATGTGTGTGTGTGTGTGTGTGTGTGTGCTGGAGGACAGGTTACCTTGGGGTCTCTCAGGAACAGTGCTTTGTGCAGGAGTGAGTGCACATCTCCGATTGGAGGATAATGCATCAGCAGGCCCAGGCAGGTCTGAAAGTTGCTGGCGATCACTGTAAGGGAAGAGCAATCAATCCCAGAGCCGCAGAGAAAGAGATCAGCTGCATCATAACCAATACACCATGGTGCATCTATACAATACAGGACTGCTATTCCGCCATGGTGCTTTTACAAAATAAAGATGTAACTACACTCAGTTAAAAAAAAAAGCCAGATAAATCTGTTTATATATATTTAAATGTTGAATGTATATACAGATCCTTTCCAAAAAATTAGAATATCATGGAAAAGTTGTTTTTCTTCCATAATTCCATTCAAAAAGTGAAACTTTCATAGATTATAGATTCATTACACACAAAGTAAATATTTCTAGCCTTTATTTGTTTCATATTTCATAATTTTGGCTTACAGCTCCAGAAAACCCCCAAAACAGTATTTCAAGAAATTAGAATAGTGTGTCGAAAATCAGCATTTACTTCAGTTATTTCAGAGAATGAGTGGAGTGGCTTGACTCAAGGAATCCGACAGTTGTAGCCCATGTCCCGGATACGTCTGTACGTGGTGGTTTTTGAAGCACTGACTCCAGCCTCAGTCTACTCCCTCTGCATCTCCGCCAAATTTTGGAATCATCTTTGCTTGACAATCTGCTGAAGCCTACGGTCATCTCTTTTGCTTGTGCACCTTCTCCTGCCACATTTTTCCCTTCCACTAAACTTTCTATTGATATGCTTGGACACGGCACTCTGTGAACAGCCAGCCTCCTTAGCGATGACCTTTTGTGGCTTACCCATCTTCTGGAGGGTGTCAATGATGGTCTTCTGGCCAATTGTCAAGTCTGCAGTCTTCCCCATACTGAACCAAACTGAGATAAACTTTGCAGGTGTTTTGAGTAAATTAGATGATAGTGTGACACTCAGTCTAAAACATTAATTCTCTGAAATAACTGAAGTAAATGCTGATTTTCGACACACTATTCTAATTTCTTGAAATACTGTTTTGGGGGTTTTCTGGAGCTGTAAGCCAAAATTATGAAAAATGAAACAAATAAAGGCTAGAAATATTTCACTTTGTGTGTAATGAATCTATAATCTATGAAAGTTTCACTTTTTGAATGGAATTATGGGAAAAAAAAACAACTTTTCCATGATATTCTAATTTTTTGGAAAGGATCTGTATATATATTTTATTTTTTTTTTTTTAAAACAGCAACCACAGTGAACTTCAGGAATAAATTATTTCCCTCATCTGCCCACTAGATGGTGCTCTGCTCCCAGTGTTACAGCATGTGTCCCTGGCAGCTCAGAAGCTGATTGGTTCAGTGTGTTGAAGGGGGCGGAGTTACACACAGTCTCTGGCACTGTAATCAGCACAGTGAGGTCACTGGCCTGTGTGTAAAACATCACCTCTGTTAACAGGGAGAGGAGAGCGCGTTGCGCTGCGCTGTTATACGCTAATGCGCTAATGATGTCTGTGCCTCCTTACACCGGCAGGAGGCTTCGCCTCCTCCTGTCACCTTTGGCTTTATCTCAGGGCCAAAAACCCACCTCACTAAACTAAAGACAGGAAGTGAGAAAGTGACATCATTAGCCCGGTGATGCGAAGCGGGATCTCGCAAGTGTGCTTCAGTGCTAGAGCCCTGATTGGCAGATTTGCAGGTCACACTCTCACAACAGCATGGTGATTGGTTGATTGATTGTTGCGTGATTAATTGATTGATTGACAGGTAGACTCACAGGCATCTCTAATGTACAGCAGCATGGCAACGAAGACGTAATCCACCAGGTCCAGCGTGATGCTGTCAGCGAAGAGGGCGTCCCAAACCACCAGGAGGTCCTGCAGGGGGAACTCTCTCCCGAAAAGCAGCCGTACCCACCGGCTGCACACACACACGGGACAGAACAGGTCACCACACATGAGCGGGTAACCTCAGACACCCACAGATTCCAAACATGAGTGACCTCATACCCACGAGAGAGCTCAGGTGCCTCCCTGTCTGTCCGAAAGCTGGTCCTTCCACAACACGAGGCCTCATCTCATCACGGCATTATTCCTTATATCAGATTCATATGAATATTATAATATCACATCTCTAAACCTGAGTGCTTCTCTCACACCCAGACCGCTGCACAGAAACTGTAATTACAGTCACTCACAATTACAGTGATTCAGAGACTAACGTACACTTAGTCTGGATTAAAGACACAGTGAAATAAAAACAAGCTCATAATTAGAGAGCCACCGAGGAGACTGATGCCACACCTGCCTGCTCAGACTGCCCACACCTGTACCTGCACTTTAACCTGAGAATGTACCTGTACTTTAACCTGAGAATGTACCTGTACCTGCACTTTAACCTGAGAATGTACCTGTACTTTAACCTGAGAATGTACCTGTACCTGCACTTTAACCTGAGAATGTACCTGTACTTTAACCTGAGAATGTACCTGTACTTTAACCTGAGAATGTACCTGTACTTTAACCTGAGAATGTACCTGCACTTTAACCTGAGAATGTACCTGTACCTGCACTTTAACCTGAGAATTTACCTGTACATGCGCTTTAACCTGAGAATGTACCTGTACTTTAACCTGAGAATTTACCTGTACATGCGCTTTAACCTGAGAATTTACCTGTACTTTAACCTGAGAATTTACCTGTACATGCGCTTTAACCTGAGAATTTACCTGTACATGCGCTTTAACCTGAGAATGTACCTGTACCTGCACTTTAACCTGAGAATGTACCTGTACATGCGCTTTAACCTGAGAATTTACCTGTACATATGCTTTAACCTGAGAATTTACCTGTACATGCGCTTTAACCTGAGAATGTACCTGTACATGCGCTTTAACCTGAGAATTTACCTGTACATGCGCTTTAACCTGAGAATTTACCTGGACATTAACCTGAGAATTTACCTGTACATGCGCTTTAACCTGAGAATTTACCTGTACCTGCACTTTAACCTGAGAATGTACCTGTACATGCACTTTAACCTGAGAATTTACCTGTACATGCGCTTTAACCTGAGAATTTACCTGTACATGCGCTTTAACCTGAGAATTTACCTGTACATTAACCTGAGAATTTACCTGTACATTAACCAGATAATTTACCTGTACTTTAACCTGAGAATTTACCTGTACATTAACCTGAGAATTTACCTGTACCTGTACCCAGAGCTGCTGAACCCACTGAACACTGCTGATGTCACAGTGGGAGAGGGAGAGCAGAGGGCACTGTAATGTCACAGTGGGAGAGGAGGAGCAGAGGGCACTGTGATGTCACAGTGGGACAGGCAGAGCAGAGGGCACTGTGTCGTCACAGTGAGAGGGGCAGAGCCACTCACATGCCATATATCTGTGGGGCGATCTCCAGCCGGTTCAGGTGCATGTGCAGCTCGATGTCGTGCCTCTTCACCAGCTGGTCCTGGATGCGGTTCACCTTGGTCACTATGGCGACAGAGGGGCCAGCATCCTGAGGACGGGCGAACGGGATGCTGGTCATGATCTCCTCCTTTCCCTGCAGGGGATTGAGAGGAACACAAGGGCGCGCACACGCACGCACGCATCATACACACAACACACACACATCACACACCACACACACACACCACACACACACACACCATACACACACATCACACACACACACCCACACACACACACACACACACACACATCACACACACGCACACGCACCACACACACACACACCGCACCACACACACACACACACACACACACACACGCACCACACACACACACACACACACACACACACACACACACACACACACACACACACACACACACACACACACACACACACACACACACACACACACACCATACACACACATCACACACCACTGTGTTATCTGAGATCTTAGGAGAGCAGGTCATATGTCTTTATTAATGTTCACCTCCTCATGTTCACCTCCTCCCAGAGGAGCAGCCCTCAGTCTCACAGAGGGGAGGAGAGAGAAAAGCCCCCTCATTACCACACCTACCTGGGGGGTGGGGCACTTACAGCCTCTGTGCACCCCCCCCCCCCCCCACCTCCATTTCACCATTAAAATAATTACAGCAAAATGACTTTAATCACAAAGGACCCCACCTGCTTATTATATATAATAATGTCCTACCGGAGTTTAAAAAAAACAAAAAAAACACTTCAGCATTTACCCAAAGGACCACATCAACAGGAATATGAACAAAGTGAGGTTGGGGGGGGTTGAGGGGCGGATTCACGGTGTTCCAAAGATCAAAGGAATTAATGCAGCGTTCTATAGGTGAAGGAGCAATACTATGGACCACATATTCAATCACAAGAACACATTTATGTTTTTATGTTTTCGTTATTTATTAGTGAATGAGCGCATGTGACTGCAGTGAATGTCTGCACAGGGAAATACAATTACATTAAACCCAGGTACGCCGTGTGGCTGTATGCATCGGGCTTTGTGATGTCATGACCATGGTGTCCAACCAAATAACTCCCCTGGGTTAAATTACCTTTAAAACATTGTGTATGAATATATCTGTGCCCAGTCAGGTGATAAATTATGTAACAGCACTGATATTTGGTTAATAGCACTGAGAAGATTTACACAAACTGCTGCAGTGATCGTTGGAAGTGATTGACAGGCAGCGGATAGTGACAGACAGGGTGACAGACAGGGACAGGTGGACAGGTGTTTCAGGGAGAGAACCCACCTTTCGGACCTCACGCTCGAAGCTGGAGAACCAAGGTTCTGCCGTCTCCATCAGCTGGGAGAACATGGCACTAGAGAGAGAGAGAGAGAGAGAGTGAGGGAGGGAGGGAGGGAGGGAGGGAGAGAGAGAGAGGGATGGAGAGAGAGAAGGGGAGGACGGAGAGATAGAGAAAAAGAGGGAGGGATGGAGAGAGAGAGGGGAAGGGAGGGAGGGACAGAGAGAAAGAGGGAAGGAGAGAGAGGTAGAGGGTGAGCCGAGAAACTCTAAGCTGTAGAGCTGATCAGTGCTTAGTGTGCTGCAGTAGCTGTAGAGCTGATCAGTGCTTAGTGTGTTGCA
>CM056387.1:27265834-27278334 GCA_029718625.1 Synaphobranchus kaupii
CAGAGGGTTGTTCACCATCAGGTCCTGGTGTCCAGCAGCTTTTCGGGGGTTAGTTATGTGCTGTGGGAGAGGGAGGAATGGTGGTGAATAAACGCTGGGAAAAAAACATCACAAATACAGAGAATGGGAAATGATCATCTTAATGTGCCTGTAACCAGGGGATACTGTAACCGTGGGTGCCTGTAACCAGGGGACACTGTAACCGCGGGTGCCTGTAACCAGGGGATACTGTAACCGTGGGTGCCTGTAACCAGGGGATACTGTAACTGCGTGTACCAATAACCAGGGGATACTGCAACCCTGTGTGCCAGTAAACAGGGGATACTGTAACCCTGAGTGCCAGTAACCAGGGGATACTGTAATCCTGTGTGCCTGTAACCAGGGGATACTGTAACCGTGGGTGCCTGTAACCAGGGGACACTGTAACCGCGGGTGCCTGTAACCAGGGGATACTGTAACCCTGTGTGCCAGTAACCAGGGGATATTGTAATCCTGTGTGCCAGTAACCAGGGGATACTGTAATCCTGTGTGCCAGTAACCAGGGGATACTGTAACCGCGGGTGCCTGTAACCAGGGGACACTGTAACCGCGGGTGCCTGTAACCAGGATACTGAAACCCTGAGTGCCAGTAACCAGGGAATATTGTAACCCTGTGTGCCAGTAACTAGGGGATACTGTAACCGGGGGATACTGACCGTCTCTTTGATCCTCTCATACTGAGCTCTCAGCTCCTTGGTCTTATTGATCCACTGGTTTTTATCCTCTGGAAGAGCATCTAGGTACAGCTGGGAAATACAAACATTACAAATTAATATTAACCAAATATAACTGCACAGGAATACTACTAATATAAATGAACACAATGAATGAATGAACTGCCAGCTCTTAAAAAAGTAAAAAAAAGTACAGTATACAGTACTGTATTAAACGTATATAATGGAAATATTAATTTCACTTTCATTCTCTACAAAATTAAAGTTCCTTTAAAAAAAACTGGTTCCCGTTTACAGAAAGTGATCACTAGTGGCCAATCAGAACACCCGCCCCTCACATTTTCTTTTCAGAGTTCATTATTTTCTCAGTGTTAAGCTCACATATTTCAGATAAATCCTGAGATGAACTCTAATTGTTCTGTACTGCAATTCATCTTAATTTGGCCACGTAATTAGTGCAATTGTGCAAAGTCTCATTCTATGAATAGGCTTGCATTCTTTGAGAATTCCCTGGTTGTTACTGTAAATTAGTCTTTAGATTGCGTCTGTGGTACATTCATAACAGAGAATCCTATCATGTTGCTAATATCCTCATTGTGTTTTACATATTTATACTCCATAACTTCTGAGCTTTAGCTATTAGTGGGAGGACATTTTATCTTGGTTATAATGTTTACGTTCCACGCAAACAGAACGTATCGGTCTCCTGTAACCATGTGTGCCTGTAACCAGGGGATACTGCAACCCTGTGTGCCAGTAACCATGGGATACTGTAATCCTGTGTGCCATTAACCAGGGAATACTGTAACCGCGGGTGCCAGTAACCAGGGGATACTGTAACCCTGAGTGCCAGTAACCAGGGGATACTGTAATCCTGTGTGCCAGTAATCAGGGGATACTGTAATCCTGTATGCCAGTAACCAGGGGATACTGTAAATCCTGTGTGCCAGTAACCAGGGGATACTGTAACCGCGGGTGTCTGTAACCAGGGGATACTGTAACCCTGAGGGCCAGTAACCAGGGGATACTGTAACCGTGGGTGCCTGTAACCAGGGGATACTGTAAAAACACAGATCTGTTTTTATCTTATTTTATGGAATAACCGTTTTTTTCTTCTTCATAGTATTAGTCTGCCACACAGCGTGCACTCATCTGGAACGGACCTTATTATCAACTGTTTCACAAAACAAAAACAAAACATCATAGCGACAGCCACACAAGCACATAAATAGGAATTCTTAAAGATAATTTAGATAAACACAATATTTTGCCTAATATTTAAACAGCCAAACAGTCCCTTCCAAACTGGACTAGAATTAATGTTTTTTTTAATCTGACACTTCTCCCGGCGGGTTTGGCATGAGCTGGGGTGACTCGTGCCAGTAAAACAGAGAGAAAAAAGACGTGTGACACCTGCATCTCTCCACACGCTTACCTTCCAGCACACGCTCCGGAATCGGCTACTCCGTAATCGACCGCTAATCCCCGCCTGGCGGATCCGGGCCAGGTAATTACTGTTTAAAAATAATTCATCCCATTCTTTTCTGCGGAGGAGGAGGAATCACACAGAAAGGAGGATCACACATGACAACGTCTGAAAATGAGGACAAGCACAGTGACTCAAACCCCCCAACTCAGAATGTGCCATATTTGAAAATGACAAAGTAAAGGATGTGCTAATATCATATTGAAATGAATTGGCTGATACCACATGATACCAGCCATTGTAGTGTGGTTTATAGTGTAGATAGCTACAGCTATAAAAAACCTTTACTGCTTGAGCAGGGCAGAAATGACTGGAAACTACTGCTGAAATACTGTATTTTTTCGTTGGTATCAAATTTTTTAATTTAAATACTCTCCGTCACTCTTTCAGATGCGTGCACGTGCACTATTCTGGGCTCCAGGATCACTTCCTGTTGATGCCCCATTTCCTGTGAGAGGAACCGGGGGTCACACCTGCACTCCCCACCCCGCCCCGGGGGCAGCTGGTTCTGTTGGGTTTGACCCAGAACCTTGTTTTTACACACGCGCACAGAGACGCACACACACAGACGCACGCACGCACGCACGCACACACACAGACACACACCGCACGCACGCACGCACGCACACACACACACACACACAGACGCACGCACGCACGCGCACACACACACACAGACACACACACACACACACACACACACACACACACAGAGACACACACAGACGCACACGCACACACACACACACACACACACACAGACGCACAGGCACACGCACGCACACACGCGCACGCACACACGCACACACACACACGCACAGACGCACAGGCACACGCACGCACGCACGCGCACGCACACACACACGCACGCACACACGCACAGAAAAGTGTGATGCACGCAGTGTTTTCACCTGTAGGAGAGAAAGGTGGTCTCTGACTGTGTGAACGCCGCGCTTCCACTGCGCTCCAGAGTCCCTCCTGCGCACACACACACACACACGTTAAACACAACCCCGCACACAGACACACACACACACAAATTAAGAAAACATATGAGACTAAATGATTGTTTCCGCTCCAAATCTGATTGCGATGGAATGAACCAGGAGGATCAGAGAAGTAGGAGGTGACAGAAGCACCTTGTTTGGGTTTATATTCAGCTCTCTCTCGCACATAAAGACACACACCACAGAGCCTTCTGTCTCACACACACCTACAATCGCTGCAGGACTTTCACACATTTTATAAAAAACTAAAAATAAATAAAAATGCCTGACTTCCTGAACAATCTGCTGATATAAACTGACATCCGTTTTAATGCTTAGCAGAGATCCTGGATAAACTGAGTACATGAGTACAGAGTACACCCACATCTCCAAACCCCCGTCTCAATCCACCCACCAGAAACTCAGCATAAAAAGAGCCTCTGTACCTCCTCGGCACCCTTAGGGGGCGCTGTGCACAACATATTTTACAGCTGATGGATATTCTACAGCTGCAGGAGTCTTGAGTTAAAAGTGGGTTAACGAGCCTAATCAGGCTGCGTATGTAATAAGGGACAGGAGCCCTGATCTACGATATCATATCCTAGCCTTATCAATTATGAGTTAAAAGATGAAACTAATCCGAGATCAGCTCTCACACTCTGAGATACTTTCTGAACGCACTTCCTGGGCAGAGAAAAGGCTTTGACACAGTTTGACACAGTTTGACACAGTTTGACACAGTTTGACATTACTGCATTTCTCTGGTGCGAGCAGCTCCTGAAGACTGGAACAAAGACTAGACAGGCAAAAATGGCATAAAAAAAGAGACTTTGAAGGGTTAGTTGTGAAAAGAGTCAGACGGTTCATTAGAGCCCGTTGGATCTAAAGTCCCTGGGGACCATATGGAAAATATATGTGCGAATGCATACTAATATACTCATTTAAAATAAATTTACCATAAATAAAAAAAAACTAATATATTACATGTGCCCCTTTTCAGATAAATCTTTATTCCATCAAATATGCATCTATACATGTACGGTTATGCGTGTACATGTGCTGCAAAACTCTGTTCTGTCTGATCTGAAACCCACCACCTGAAATCAATAAAGATTAAAGCAAACAATTCCATCTGACCCTCAACCTCTGCTGAGACGGCCAAACGGAACCCACGGCAAGTAAATACATCGAACCTGAGAAAGCCTTACTTTTACCTCAGGGAAGCTTAACACTTCAGCTTGGGCATTCTAGTACAGCCCTCTAAGTTTATTTACACACACAGGGAGAAAACATCATTTATTCTTATGGGCTCAATGAATCATGGGTATCAGGTGAGGAAGCGGGTAAGTGAGGCTGGTCTGCGTGCCGCTCCATCTGGAGGCCGTAACGTAGCCAAGATTTAGAGCCGGCACGTCGACAGGAAGCAGATGCGAGCAGAAGGACGATGGAGATGAGAACTTTCCTTTATTTCTGTCCTTTCTTTCTTTCTTTGCTGGTGTTTAACATGTTCTGCATGTTCTGCGTGTTCTGCAGTGGTGTGGCAGCAGCATTCTTTAATAAAGGATTTTTAGGAGTGTCCTTCGCTTCAGCCATCAATCAACATGCGTGTTTTTCCCCCAGGAATGCGTCACGCACATTCATGTGCTAGGACACGCTAATTTCCAATGATCTGTGACCCAGCGGCATGTTGGGAGCCGTGTTTATGCCTCATAACTGTTTATCTCTTTTGATGCACATCTCTCTCCCTCTACATATTTCAGCACGTTATTCATTTTTTGCTTTTTTATGTCTTTTCCTGTTTATGCAGCTGACTTTTCTCTGCAGAGGCATAAGAATGGAAGGAAAACTTCTCAAAGTGAAGGACTTTGTGGAAGCAGAAGATCCTTCACAGAAGAGCTGAACAGCAACAAAGCCACAGTCTTTCACAGCCATTATTCATTTCATCTCATTTCATTCAAGAGTAACTTTCCAATTTTACATTTAGTCCCAAGTCTTGCCATTGTGTAAATATTATGTGTACTTGGTCGATATGACAGGTGATGGTGTAACAGCGTTGACGGGGTTGATAGTGTAACAGCATTGACGGGGTTGATAGTGTAACAGCATTGACGGGGTTGATAGCGTAACAGCATTGACGGGGTTGATAGCGTAACAGCGTTGACGGGGTTGATAGCGTAACAGCGTTGACGGGGTTGATAGCGTAACAGCATTGACGGGGTTGATAGCGTAACAGAGTTGACGGGGTTGATAGTGTAACAGAGTTGACGGGGTTGATAGTGTAACAGAGTTGACGGGGTTGATAGCGTAACAGCGTTGACGGGGTTGATAGCGTAACAGCGTTGACGGGGTTGATAGCGTAACAGCGTTGACGGGGTTGATAGCGTAACAGCGTTGACGGGGTTGATAGCGTAACAGCGTTGACGGGGTTGATAGTGTAACAGCGTTGACGGGGTTGATAGCGTAACAGAGTTGACGGGGTTGATAGCGTAACAGCGTTGACGGGGTTGATAGCGTAACAGCGTTGACGGGGTTGATAGCGTAACAGCGTTGATGGGGTTGATAGTGTAACAGCGTTGACGGGGTTGATAGTGTAACAGAGTTGACGGGGTTGATAGTGTAACAGCGTTGACGGGGTTGATAGTGTAACAGCGTTGACGGGGTTGATAGTGTAACAGCGTTGACGGGGTTGATAGTGTAACAGCGTTGACGGGGTTGATAGTGTAACAGAGTTGACGGGGTTTATAGTGTAACAGCGTTGACGGGGTTGATAGTGTAACAGAGTTGACGGGGTTGATAGTGTAACAGAGTTGACGGGGTTTATAGTGCAACAGAGTTGACGGGGTTGATAGTGTAACAGAGTTGACGGGGTTGATAGTGTAACAGAGTTGACGGGGTTGATAGTGTAACAGCGTTGACGGGGTTGATAGTGTAACAGAGTTGACGGGGTTGATAGTGTAACAGCGTTGACGGGGTTTATAGTGTAACAGAGTTGACGGGGTTGATAGTGTAACAGAGTTGACGGGGTTGATAGTGTAACAGAGTTGACGGGGTTGATAGTGTAACAGAGTTGACGGGGTTGATAGTGTAACAGAGTTGACGGGGTTGATAGTGTAACAGAGTTGACGGGGTTGATAATGTAACAGCGTTGACGGGGTTGATAGTGTAACAGCGTTGACGGGGTTGATAGTGTAACAGAGTTGACGGGGTTGATAGTGTAACAGCGTTGACGGGGTTGATAGTGTAACAGAGTTGACGGGGTTGATAGCGTAACAGCGTTGACGGGGTTGATAGCGTAACAGCGTTGACGGGGTTGATAGCGTAACAGCGTTGACGGGGTTGATAGCGTAACAGCGTTGACGGGGTTGATAGCGTAACAGCGTTGACGGGGTTGATAGTGTAACAGCGTTGACGGGGTTGATAGTGTAACAGCGTTGACGGGGTTGATAGCGTAACAGAGTTGACGGGGTTGATAGCGTAACAGCGTTGACGGGGTTGATAGCGTAACAGCGTTGACGGGGTTGATAGCGTAACAGCGTTGACGGGGTTGATAGTGTAACAGCGTTGACGGGGTTGATAGTGTAACAGCGTTGACGGGGTTGATAGCGTAACAGAGTTGACGGGGTTGATAGCGTAACAGCGTTGACGGGGTTGATAGCGTAACAGCGTTGACGGGGTTGATAGCGTAACAGCGTTGATGGGGTTGATAGTGTAACAGCGTTGACGGGGTTGATAGTGTAACAGAGTTGACGGGGTTGATAGTGTAACAGCGTTGACGGGGTTGATAGTGTAACAGCGTTGACGGGGTTGATAGTGTAACAGCGTTGACGGGGTTGATAGTGTAACAGAGTTGACGGGGTTGATAGTGTAACAGCGTTGACGGGGTTGATAGTGTAACAGAGTTGACGGGGTTTATAGTGTAACAGCGTTGACGGGGTTGATAGTGTAACAGAGTTGACGGGGTTGATAGTGCAACAGAGTTGACGGGGTTTATAGTGCAACAGAGTTGACGGGGTTTATAGTGTAACAGAGTTGACGGGGTTGATAGTGTAACAGAGTTGACGGGGTTGATAGTGTAACAGCGTTGACGGGGTTAATAGTGTAACAGAGTTGACGGGGTTGATAGTGTAACAGCGTTGACGGGGTTTATAGTGCAACAGAGTTGACGGGGTTGATAGTGTAACAGAGTTGACGGGGTTGATAGTGTAACAGAGTTGACGGGGTTGATAGTGTAACAGCGTTGACGGGGTTGATAGTGTAACAGCGTTGACGGGGTTGATAGTGTAACAGCGTTGACGGGGTTGATAGTGTAACAGCGTTGACGGGGTTGATAGTGTAACAGCGTTGACGGGGTTGATAGTGTAACAGAGTTGACGGGGTTGATAGTGTAACAGAGTTGACGGGGTTGATAGTGTAACAGCGTTGACGGGGTTGATAGTGTAACAGAGTTGACGGGGTTGACAGTGTAACAGAGTTGGACGGGGTTGATAGTGTAACAGCGTTGACGGGGTTGACGGGGTTGATAGTGTAACAGAGTTGACGGGGTTGATAGTGTAACAGTGTTGACGGGGGTCAAAGGGCACTCACTCCGCTTGGTCCTGTTGAAGTTCTGCAGAGGATCGATACCCGTCTCGTGATCCTCGGCCTGGAGGGGGTGCCTCGTCTCAAAGTTGGGGTGCTGCATGTCAAAGAACTACTGTCACCTGCAAGAGCCGCAGAGCAGACTGTCACGCATACACGCATGCAAGCATGCACACATACATACACTCCACTCCCCTCCCATACACATACATACATACATGTAATGTTACACCTGTGTGCCGGAGAGAGGCGTGTTCCGGTGACCACACACCTGTCGCAGGAGCCCCGCCCGCCCGTGTGCCAATACTGCAGGTGCCCCGCCCGCCCGTGTGCCGATACTCAGTGCCAAACTGCCCAGGCTCCTCTCCTCATTGAATGGCCTGCAGACGGGACTCAGCGCATGAGGATTAAATCTGCAATAATGAATTACAGGTAATTACACCTGATACATAACACACTAAATGGCAATAAGGACTTATCCACAGCAGTAATCACACAGCAGACCCATGTGGTTAGAGGAAGTAAAAGTATGAGGTCACAAGGTCTCACCTGCCTATTCATAAAAACACAACACACGCTGTTAGCGCACAACAGCTAATCTAGGCCATGAGCCACTTCTGTGGCTACTGTGAAAGAAACACAAAACCAAACAAAAATGGCAACTCCGAGAGAGAGAGAGAGAAAGAAAGAAAGGGGAGGGGAGGGGGTGGGGTGGGGTGGGGAGAGGTGGCCTTTGGGTACTCGGTGTGTGTGTTCCTACAGGAAGCAAAGGACATTGGGGAATACAGTTTGAAGAATGAGCAGTGTTTTTACCCTCAAATGAACAGTCACCTTGGATGGCAATGCACAGGTTTTGGTGGATTATGGAGGGAAAAGCAGGTAAATATAGGCCATGTCTGTGTTCTAGAGCGCATGTCTGTGTCACTCTGCAGTGACAGCAGACTGAGATTTTTGAGGGGGAGTCAAATGAGGACCCCTTGAGCAGACTGCAAATGTCCATTTTCCCAGCATGCAATCTGACTGTCCCTTCACAATAACAGTCAACCATCTGCTTTTCAGCAGAACGTCGTTAGAAGCACATCTTTTTTAATAAACAAGAGCATCACAATAATTTACACTTGAGCTGTGAAATCAAATATTTCTTCTAAGTTTTAGATTTTGGCTGCTTGCAACAAAAAACTTTTAAAATTAGCTACAGAGAAACAAAAAGCCCATGTCATCCTCATTTCTTAGGTTAATAAGAAACACAGTCTGCTTCATTAAAAGCAGCCAATCAGGGGAAAGCAGGGGGATCGGATTTTACAACCTCAGTGTTTCTGCTAACAAAACCCACCTGCTACTCGCAGAAAGGAAGGAAGAAATAAAGTCTAATTAATCCCTTCTTTAGGACACAACTGGGTTTCGGAGCTTTCTCCCGACCAATCACAGGCACAGCGGTAGTTCTGCAGAGCACAAACTCTTCCGCAAAACTTTCCACCATTTCCTGGGAATTTGACAAATCCTCTCACAGCCCAAGGGGAATATTGGGCAGCCAAAACTTTTATCTTTTTAATAAGCTTTTAATCGGCGTACAAAAGAGAAATTCCCTTAAAACAAAACACTTAACGGGATATTGTTAAAGCTGCCATTCGGACGGTGCTGGTTGTGCTTTTGCTCATGTTAAGCAAACAGCTCTTCTGAAAAGAAACCTATCTGAATTAAGCAGAGTATAAATCAAGTCAGCACACAATACTAAAGCTAACACAATGCCTATTTGTGTATTCTGCTACAGACAGCGCCGCTGGCTATAACTATAACCTGCGCAAAAGCCTAGTGTTCCAAAACGCAATCGACCTGTGACCTGGACAGGTACGCAAAAACGTACACATACTGTGTGAGCTGGACATTCATTTCTGAACTTAACTCTGATCTAGATAAAGACCCTGCGGCTCTCCAGGACCAGGGTTGGGGACCCCAGCAGACCCTGCGGCTCTCCAGGTCCAGGGTTGGGGACCCCAGCAGACCCTGCGGATCTCCAGGACCAGGGTTGGGGTCCCTAACAGATCGTGTAGCTCTTTTTGAGTAGTCTTTGCATAATTTGTTCAAGAAACACAGAAGCACGGCAGTTGGAACCAAAACCAAAACTCATCAGCTTTTACTAAGCAACTGACCCTTAGATTCTCCCCTAAATTACTAGCCTTCACTCCTCTACCCATACACTCTACCCATACACCTTTTCACCAACGGTCTGCGAGCAAAGCAGACCTGGCGTAACATGGCGCCATGTTCAGGGGACAAAATCTCACAAACTGGAGCTGGAAAAAGGCTCATTAGAGAATTCCAAAAGACAAAGACGTTCCAAAGTGGGAATAAGAGAAAAAAGTAAAAAAATATGGGGAGTGTAAATCACCCATGATGCACCAGGTTATTAGTAAAGCCGGAGTGAGGCCGGACGGGGGGAACAGACTGGCGTCACACTTCCGCCTTCCCTTAACAAACCCACACACACACAATCAGGAAAAACGTGCTGTGACTGGACCAGATGTTGCGCAATTAAACACAATTTCCACCCTAATTTCAATAGCCTCTTTGTCTACATGAAGCTAAAAACCACGATCCACACCCCTACCCCCTCCACTGCGCACATTTTAAATGTTACTCTAAGTGATGCCAGATAGTTTGTTGGGGTGGGGGGGGGGGGGCTTTTCCGCACCTCTCTCTCTTTCCTCTCAAATGTCCCGAAACAACGATTCATCAGCCCCTCACCCGCGCCCCCCCCCCCCCCCCCCCCCCACAGCAGCAAGGGGACACAGAATGTACCCACAAACTGCAAGCACATGCTTTGAGCTCCCGTCCGTCCGTCCGTCCGTCTAAAGGCCAATTCATAGCCGCCAAAAAAAGGTATGCATCCGGACATCCGCGGGGTCTGCACCTCAATGACATCACAGCGGACCCAATACGGACCCTGAGCGGATGTCCGTCTAAGCCTGACTGTCTGTTTGTCGTGTGACCAGCTGGCCTGTTTGCAGCTACATACTTCAAGTGGAAGAACAACATTTTTTCTTAGCAAACGTTCTAATAATAATCCCAAGGACAAGACAGAAGCGCAAACTCACGGCTTTTCAGGACAGTGAAGGAGCACAATATCAGTACTGTGTGAGGTGCGAGCGAGCCAGGCTGCATTCTGGGAAATAAACGCTCCATATTTAGACTGAAATGTGCGACGGTGCAGCTGTTTCTCATCTCTTGTGCGTTGGGCTTGATCAGATATAGTCTCTGTAGACACCACACCAAAAAACGCCTGAACAAATATTATAACAATAACAGCATCATCATTATAAATAACCCATAAAATTAGCAGCACTGAGACTGCAAAACTGTGAAAGCGTGAAAAAACTAAAAACTAACTAAGGAACGCTCTTAAAAGTTCCACATTATTCCCGTTAGAGAGGAGATTAACATCATATCCCAGATATTATTATAAACGCAGGTACACAATGCACATCTGGGTTCCAAAACCATTGTATAAAAAGTGTGGAATAAAATGTAATTTCTTTATTTTGATTTATTACGTGAATTTTGGCACGCTGGATGTTCCCAGGTTCAGCCAATAAGCAGCTAAAATCAAGCCTAAAGGAAATACTGCAAGGTTTCAGGTCTCATTTAATTAACACCACAGTTTTAAGGTTTAATAAATCAAAACGTATTATCATTGCTAAAATACTTCCACCCTCATAAACACAATGCATTACTTAAATAAATGCGTTTCCCTTCCCACAATTAATTATGGGAACAACACAACAAAGGTGTATGCTAAATCCATTACTGCAGTGACTTTGCCTTGTCCTGATAAATCATCATCCACAATCAAAAGAAAAATATATTTTTTATGCATAATGTATGCGCTCGTTGGCACAACATCTGTTCGTTCTGCACAGTAACGCCTGCCTGCTGCTTTAAGCACCATCTCTATGAAATGAGCATTATCAATGGATCATTACCGAGTACACAACGGAGAGACACAAACATGTTTCACACACGTGTGCGTACACACACACACACACACACACACACACTGACGCATGCACGCACAAACAAAAACGCACAAACAAAAACACACACACACACACACACACACACACACACACACACACACACACACACACACACACACACACACACACACACACACACACACTCCCCTTTCTTAGTTCCACATTCAAACACAATAGCAGTTTCACATCCATTTTGTGTGTGTGTGTGTGTGTGTGTATGTATATATACAGTGCATCCGGAAAGTATTCACAGCACTTCACTTTTTCCACATTTTGTTCTGTTACAGCCTTATTCCAAAATTGATTAAATTCATTTTTCCCCTCAAAATTCTACACACAACACCCCATAATGACAATGTGAAAAAAGTTTTTTTGAGATCTTTGCAAATTTATTAAAAATAAAAAAATAAAATTTCTCATTTACATAAGTATTCATAGCCTTTGCTTTAACGTATTTTTAAAGTATCATATTTCATATTTGGTCGCATATCCTTTACATGCTGTTACTTCCAGAAGTCTGTGACCATCAACATCAAAAAACTGTCGATATCTTATTTTCAGGTACTGTTACAAGCGATACTATAACCTCTCTGCATTTGAATGGATCTCTATGGAAATTGGGGGGTGAGACTAGATTCAGCTGTAAATTACACTGGTACAGTATGGAATACATGGCTGGCTAAATGGCTGTAAGTTATCAAGG
>CM056387.1:27283334-27285834 GCA_029718625.1 Synaphobranchus kaupii
ACGTCGTTTTTAACTGTAAGGTGACAAAACAAGATAATCCAAGTCAGGGGGGCACAGTCCTACCAATAATATACCCATAAAACACACTTTACCGAACTAATATAGCCCCACAACGTGAAAATGAAACCTTTTTTTCTGATCCATGTGATATGTGCATGTCCTTCAAATATACATTAACACTCTACCCAAAAACAGTCCACCTAGTCAAGATTTCAGATCAATGTTTTCAATGGGACTAAAGGTCACGAGACGTATCCAACAAGCTCAAAAAAGAAAACACTGACCAGCCAGGAAGGTGAAACCGAGTCCCTGGCCCCAAAACCCGCGAGGAGGGGGTTTAAACCTCGCATTTAGATCTCCAACGAATTAAAAAACTGCGAGAAAAACTGGACCGAAATGTACAATGTTTCCATCTCAGCGTTAAAAGACAAAGCAGAGTGGTCCCGTGCCTTAGTTTCGTTATCTAATTCCTTGTTATCTTCACTGACTGTAGCACAAAGGCTTTTGTTGTTTTATTCAGGTTGGCTAAACATTTTGTAGTAATACTGTGTATATTACTATACTTTGTGCTTATAATTACACGACTGGGCCATTTTCATTAACTCACAGTAAGTGACCAGTGAATTATAAATCCATGAAGATTTGCATAATATAATTTTGCTAAGCATATAACCAGACAGCAACGACATCGATCAAATAAAATAACAATCTACAGTAATCCAGGAGACTAGATGCCTGTTGTGTCTTTTCTAAAATAGCAGAGGTCCTACGGTTAGCACACGCTAGACAGGTAGCTGGCGAGCCAATTGAACGCGATGCTTTTGAATAGCTAGCTTTTTGAATAGCAGGATATATATATATATATATTTTAAAGGCAATGCCTGTTCTCCTGAACAAGAAGCCATCTGCATCTATTACATACATGTACTTTTCATGGCACGGAGTCCCTTTGCAGCCGCGAGCTGTCCAGCCCGTTCACACAACCAGGAAGATAATCTGCCGAGCAAAAACATGATGCGCGAGCCTCGCACCCAGGCCCGCACGCGCTCAGCACACTGAAAGAACGGGCAAAAGATACGATTCGGAACCGTGCACTGAAAACTAAAAGGTGCATGAACCCAGAACCTCAAAGCATTCCCCTCTTTGTGGCGTTTGCTGTATTTACCTGTAAGGATCACGCGCTTCTGCTGCTGCGGCTCAGAAAGCGAATGTAAACACTCCCCAGTCAGGCGGATGTGAAGCGATCAGCTGATCCGAGCACGTGACCTGGGACATGAAGCTGCTCTGCGGACATCGTCCCCCGCCCCCCCAACTGGTCCCTCATCGGTCCCACATCGAACTGAGCCTGGAGGGGACGCACACATATATAGTCAGATAGTCATATAGACACAGACAGCCATTTCTTCAGAAGATTTTTTAAATTATTATTATTATTGATTGACGTTCATGTGCTTGGCGGAACCGTTCCATGTGCTGTTTCTTTACTGTTCAGTGTGGCTGCATCCGAAGGGCAGACTGCCAAACAGAATAAAAACAGAATTTATTACATCTGGCACTTACAGTTCTCTGAAATTGCATTTATCACAGTCTCATTGCTGCAAAGTCGTCTCTGAGTGTTCAAGAGTAGCACACATGTCCCTAAACACGTACGGACCAAGGCGCCAAGACTGGGCTTAGTTTTGGAAGCTTATTTCCTGGTCTTGTCGAGGGACAATTGGACAATATTTTCATTCCTCCCCTCTAATCACAACTGATTTAAACCTGACGGATCAGGTGAGTGTAATCTCTGGCCAATCAGTGATATTGTTGGACTATGGACTATGGATCAGGCAGAAGAGAAAAGCAGCATTTTGAATTTGAAGTTTCTGAGTTCAGCTGTGATTGGTCGTTTGCGCTCATATGATCTGGCAATATAATGGATGTTGAAATGGTGTTTGGCAGTGCTTACAGCTCCTGGGTGCAGACACTGTTCTCTCTGCTGACACTGCTGTGGGGCACATACAGAGGGGCAATACTGAGGGGCAGATACTGAGGGACAATACTGAGGGGTAGATACTGAGGGGCAGATGGGGCAGATGCAGAGGGGCAGATACTGAGGGGCAGATGGGGCAGATACTGAGGGGCAGAGGGGCAGATACTGAGGGGCAGATAGTGAGGGACAGATACAGAGGGGCAGATACTGAGGGACAGATACTGAGGGGCAGATGGGGCAGATAGTGAGGGGCAGATGGGGCAGATAGTGAGGGGCAGATGGGGCAGATACTGAGGGGCAGATGGGGCAGATACTGAGGGGCAGATGGGGAAGATACTGAGGGGCCGATGGGGAAGATAGTGAGGGGCAGATGGGGCAGATAGTGAGGGGCAATACTGAGGGGCAGATGGGGCAGATACTGAGTGGCAGATGGGGCAGATGGTGAGGGGCAGATGGGGAAGATACTGAGGGGCAGATGGGGCAGATACTGAGGGGCAGATACTGAGGGGCAATACTGAGGGGCAGATG
>CM056387.1:27293334-27305834 GCA_029718625.1 Synaphobranchus kaupii
ATGTCATATATATTTTTAAAACTATATTAGCATTAATATCCTTTGTGCCATTCAAACCTTGACTGCACTACAGTGCACTCTTTCAGCTGCACTAAGAGCAGTTTCTCCTGATTCATATCTCTTTTATATGACATATCTTACATGATGTGCAGATCACCTAGTTTACAGTTGTAGACAAGTAATACATTGAGGCACTAAATTATTTTAAATCACTGTAATCAATAATATCATACCTGTGTAAGACTACACTCCCTCAGTTTATACAAATTATATAATTATTTAATGTGATGTATTTATAAAATAGTGGTAGAATTGTGTTAGCTAGCAGTTTTACATATATAAAATCTAATTTGTCTAATTATGAATTGTAGTAAGATAATATTTAGTTATGGAAACCAAAAGAAATATAATTGTCTACAGCAATGAGCCAGTCAAGCAGACAGTTGAGTGATATTGTGAGGTGCTCTATGGCAGCAGTGTAGGTGATTTTGATACATTGTATGAGGGAGCAGAGGGGTGATGAACTCTGCACCAATCAGCAATGGCCTGCCCATCCCCCCTGGCTGCTCTCAATAACTGACCTCTGTTGAACTTCGTAACTTAACCAAGTCCACATTAACCAGGCTTACTATCTGGCTCAAAGAACACAGAACAGAACTGCAGGTCCATCATCAATGCTATTGAAGAGAGATATCTACAGACTCAGGCTGAAATGGTAAGACATTTAAAATTAAGAAAAGATGTCCCAACTTTTTTGGAATGTGTTGCAAGCATCAAATTCAGAATTGGCGTATATTTACAAAAATCAATAAAGTTGATAAGGTAAAACATTAAATATCTTTTCTTCATACAGTTTTCAATTAAATATATGTAAAAGTGAATTTACAAATCACAGCTTTCTGCTTTTATGTGCATTTAACATACAGTCCCAATTTCTTTGGAATTGGGGTTTGTACATGCACAATTGAAAAATGCAACAATTAACTGAAAATTACTGATAATACCACAAAGACCAATAATAATAACTATACTCCCTCAGTTTATTCAAATTATATAATCATTTAATGTGATGTATTTATAAAATTGTGGTAGAATTGTGTTAAGGCAATTAATTGTGTTAAGGCAATGGCCAGTTATCAGTTTTACATATATAAAATCTAATTTGTCTAATTATGTATTGCAGTAAGATAAATATTTAGTTATGGAAACCAAAAGAAATATAATTTTCTACAGCACTGAGCCAGTCAAGCAGACAGTTGAGTGATATTTTGAGGTGCTCTATGGCAGCAGTGTAGGTGATTTTGATACATTGTATGAGGGAGCAGAGGGGTGATGAACTCTGCACCAATCAGCAATGGCCTGCCCATCCCCCCTGGCTGCTCTCAATAACTGACCTCTGTTGAACTTCGTAACTTAACCAAGTCCACATTAACCAGGCTTACTATCTGGCTCAAAGAACACAGAACAGAACTGCAGGTCCATTATCAATGCTATTGAAGAGAGATATCTACAGACTCAGGCTGAAATGGTAAGACATTTAAAATTAAGAAAAGATGTCCCAACTTTTTTGGAATGTGTTGCAAGCATCAAATTCGGAATTGGCGTATATTTACAAAAATCAATAAAGTTGATAAGGTAAAACATTAAGGGCTCTATTTTAATAAACCAAACGCAATGGTGAACGCAAGAGTAATCGCTTGGCGGTATCGCTCTGAGGGCGTGTCGGCGAGAAATTTGGTAATTTCATGACGGCAATCTTGGCGCACCTTATGGCGGTATTGCTAAAAGGCTGGGTTTAAATGTCCAAGGTGTGTCTCTATGGTAGCCAATCAAATTGTTGTTCTCATGCTTTAAAACGCAATCGCGTTGGAACGCAATCGCTCCATGCAATTTCATAATGAGCAACCCAAACGCACTGGACCGTCAACGACAAGATTTTCCGCACAGGAATCAGACATACTTGCAACAGAAGTACAGGCTAGGACTGTAGTAATTTATGGATCACAATCCACACCACCTCGTCTCCCAGAAGTTCGGAAGGCACGGGAGGAGGTGGCAAATGCATTAATTAGCCTACATTAGGTGATGTAGGCATAATTATGATTCAAATGGTAGGCTTATGATTCAACTGTGTCAATGTGTAATTTATATATTATAGGCTATTGGCCTACATGATCGCAAGTTTCTTGTAAGCTGTCCTGTTTTATTCTAGTAGTTTAAATTAAAATTAATTAATTAATTAATAATAATTATAGCCTATTTGTTCATTAAATGGAAGTGTAATGTTGGCATCATCTATAGACACTACATAGAACTAGCCTACATGACGAATAAGTTGTCTATTGCGTTCCCGCTAAGAGGTGGTTCCAGCTGATCATAACGCAATGGGTTTTCGTTGGTTCAAATTGTCACTGAGCCGAAAGTATTTTAGAACACGCCCCAGACAGCGCCACCCATCCCACTGCAGCGCAAGCGAAAGGATGTTATGTTGAGAATTTGTTGATCCTAGCGGTATTGCTGAGAAACGCCATAGCGCCAGTTTTAAGACGTTGATGCTGTCAACAAGCTTGCGTTTGACTATACCGTCCCCTTGCGCTGGTTTGAAAATAGAGCCCTAAATATCTTTTCTTCATACAGTTTTCAATTAAATATATGTAAAAGTGAATTTACAAATCACAGCTTTCTGCTTTTATGTGCATTTAACATACAGTCCCAATTTCTTTGGAATTGGGGTTTGTACATGCACAATTGAAAAATGCAACAATTAACTGAAAATTACTGATAATACCACAAAGACCAATAATAATAACTATACTCCCTCAGTTTATTCAAATTATATAATCATTTAATGTGATGTATTTATAAAATTGTGGTAGAATTGTGTTAAGGCAATTAATTGTGTTAAGGCAATGGCCAGTTATCAGTTTTACATATATAAAATCTAATTTGTCTAATTATGTATTGCAGTAAGATAAATATTTAGTTATGGAAACCAAAAGAAATATAATTTTCTACAGCACTGAGCCAGTCAAGCAGACAGTTGAGTGATATTGTGAGGTGCTCTATGGCAGCAGTGTAGGTGATTTTGATACATTGTATGAGGGAGCAGAGGGGTGATGAACTCTGCACCAATCAGCAATGGCCTGCCCATCCCCCCTGGCTGCTCTCAATAACTGACCTCTGTTGAACTTCGTAACTTAACCAAGTCCACATTAACCAGGCTTACTATCTGGCTCAAAGAACACAGAACAGAACTGCAGGTCCATTATCAATGCTATTGAAGAGAGATATCTACAGACTCAGGCTGAAATGGTAAGACATTTAAAATTATTGGGGAAAATATTTGCCGCAACACAGACAAGGTTTAATCGGTCAGTGACAAATAAGGGTTGGCAAGATGAGCAATTTAAAAAATCTTTTAAAACCTGTTTTAAAAGCATGCATCAGATTTGTTAAAATGAAAGACTGAATGCGCCTGAAAATGTCAAGTGGTGTAACCACAAAAGAATGAGAAATATTAAATATTTTATCCACCTAGAGTGTACGTAAGTACTCATTTTAAAATATCACATGAAAATAGATTTTATTAGGATTATCTCTAAATTTAAATTTTATGCGTTTCTGCAATATTGAGCAGGACATACGGTATGCTGAAAACACCTGTTTTCTAAATAATCTTTGACAAATTATGTAGAAATTGTTAAAAAAAAACATATTACACTGCAATAGAGGATTACATTTTATTCCACATAAATTTTCCTGTATATGATCATATTTTTATGAAAAATACTGGTTACGCCAATTGACACAAACCAGTTACACCACCTGACCTTGTTGCTTCTACAGTCAAAGGCCATTGTTTGTTGAAGAAATTGACACTGAAAATCAAGCAAGAAAAGGTTACATTTTCTGAAGAAAATGTGAATGAGTTTGCTTGCTGAGTCTAAAGCGTATGAATCATTGTGCTGTGATAGGAATAAGAGGACATTAGGGGCAGAGGGGGCCAGGGCCAATAGTAGAGAGGGCATTAGGGGCAGAGGGGGCCAGGGCCAATGGTAGAGAGGGCATTAGGGGCAGAGGGGGCCAGGGCCAATGGTAGAGAGGGCAGTAGGGGTAGAGAGATCCAGGGCCAATGGTACAGAGGGCATTAGGGGTAGAGGGGGCCAGGGCCAATAGTAGAGAGGGCAGAGTGGGCCTGGGCCAATGGTAGAGAGGGCATTAGTAGAGAGAGCCAGGGCCAATGGTAGAGAGGGCATTAGGGGCAGAGGGGGCCAGGGCCAATGGTACAGAGGGCATTAGGGGTAAAGAGGGCATTGGGACAGAGGGAGCCAGGGCCAATAGTAGAGAGGGCATTAGGGGTAGAGAGAGCCAGGGCCAATGGTAGAGAGGGCAGTAGGGGCAGAGGGAGCCAGGGCCAATGGTAGAGAGGGCATTAGGGGCAGAAAAGAGGCTCTATTGTATTAATTATAAAATAGCAGAAATTTAATAAATTGTATTTTACAGATTTTAATCTTAATGAGTAACATTTCTCCTATCACTGAATTATTGGAGTTTTAGGTCTTTTAAAGCTGCTGTTCATGTTCAACAGTAGGTGTCAAAGATGTAATATAAATATTACATCTTTAATCAGCATCATAAACTACTGATATTTGACAACATTGGCCTCTAACAGAAGACTTGTAATAGGAGTCGGTTACACCATTTTACATTTCAATTTAAATTTGACAGGCATTATCATGGACACCATGTAAGCACATGTCCTTGGTGTGAATGTTTCAAACATAATTTTTTAAGTAAATACTCATTTTTATAATTATGATGAATGATCAATGTTTTCCTGGGGTCATACCATTTGACATGTAAACCTAAGCATACCTAACCATACCCTAAAAGTCTAATTATCTCAATTATTTTAAAGAGAGTTACTAAACTTGGCATGCAGCAGTTAGGGTCATCAGGGGTCCTTCTCTGTGATATAATTTCCTGTCACATGGTCTTCTTGCACAAAACTTTACAGCTTAATCTAGTCCCACCCCCCAGTTCCCATATAGATCCATTCAAATGCAGAGAGGTTATAGTATCACTTGTAAGAGTACCTGAAAATAAGATAAACAGTCTTTTGATATCCTTTTATACCCAGTCATGATAGCATCACCTGTTTACCTGTGGAATGTTCCAAACAGGTGTTGTTTGAACTTCCCAGTATTTATTGTTTTGCCCCTGTCCCAGCTTTTTGGAACGTGTTGCAGGCATCAAATTCGGAATTAGCCTATATTTACAAAAATCAGCAAAGTTTTAAGTAAAACATTAAATATCTTTTCTTTATATGGTTTTCAATTAAATATATGTAAAATGAATTTACAAATCACTGCTTTCTGCGTTTATGTGCATTTAACATACTGTCCCAACTTTTTTGTAATTGGGGTTTGGCACCCCTGCTAAAGATGAGTAAAAAGGGTTATTAAAAATTCACCGTTTGGTGAATTTGCTTAATCTCGCACTGAAAAAAATGAGAAAAATCCAACCTTTAATTGAAGTAAATTTATTATGAGAAAAAAAAATCCCTCATCAAGAAATAATTATTTTTAACAAAACCACGTGTTCCACAATTATTGGCACCCCTGCATTTATATATAGAATAAAGTAATAATTTTAAATATTTGGTTGCATATCTTTTGTATGCCATGACTTCCTGATGTCTGTGACCCAACAACATCAAAAGACTCTTGATATCTTATTTTCTGGTACTCTTACAACTTAGCGATAATATAATGCATCTGCATTTGAATGGATCTCTATGGGAATTGGGGGGTGGGACTAGATTTAGCTGTAAATTATGCTGGAACACCAGGGAATACATGGTTGGTAAAATGGCTGTAAGTCATCAAGGGTCAGAGGTATCAAACGAGCCTCAAACCATCACTCTGCTGCCAGATATGCAGTCGATATGGATGGATCACTTTAAAGGGATAGTTCGGAATTTTGGACATAATGTCTCAATTACGACTTACCCATGATGTAGTTGATTGATGGAAACCATTTTCAGATAATTCCATGCTGTCCCTTCTTTTGGACATACACACATTGCTAATGCTAGCGCAACTCTAAGGTAACTGGTAGCATCCACTACCAAACGCACTTAAACACTCCACAGTGCACCCAAAGCAAATAAAATACGACGACAGTCTATCGGGGTTATTTTCAGTGATTATACCATAATTTTTTAAGTCAAACTATCGTTGAATCCTTTACTTTGTGCTGACCTATATTCTCTGTGGAAGTACGGCGGCAGAGCTAGCTGTAGATTAGCCAGGGTATCTGCCTGTAGGCTATGCTGTACTCCACAGTTGCCGACACAATCCGTTTTGCCGTAAAGTTACATATTTGGTAAACAAGTCAGCTAAACACAAACATGCTACAGAATAACACAGCATATACAAGCAAGCACACTGGCTACCAATTTGCAGGAAAAGTTTGACCACTTCCATGACTTCCCAATCGTGGCAACTAGCTAGCTAAATTGAATAGATAGATCACGCATGCAATCATTTATTAGTTACCTGCTCGTCAGTTGTTTTCGGTACATGAAGAAAAACAGGTGATGGCACAGCAGTCTTTTTTGATTTTAACATAGTCATCCTCCGTGAAATGGTCACTACACACTTACATACACTGAACGTTTTTAGAGTCTCAATTGGTGTGTTGACATCCATGCGAGCAGCAAGAAGCCACAGCTGCTTTCTTTGTTGATCTTCCACTAGAAATCGGTGAAAACTTTGTGGTGCCCATTTTTTTGCATGATTTGAACAACCTTTAAATACACACCGAAATACCATCTTACCTGAACGTTAGCTAACAATACTACGAGTCTGATTCTTTCACACGCGCGATATTGTTGTTGGCCGGCACTATATACGGCGACAGAGCTATACTTTACGTTACCTACTAACGTAAAGTATCGCTCCGCCATACTTCCACGAAGAATTTAGGTGAGCACAAAGTAAAGGATTCAACGATAGTTTGGTATAATGATGGTATAATCACTGATGGTATAATCACTGAAAATAACCCCGATAGACTGTCGTCGTATTTTATTTGCTTTGGGTGCACTGTGGAGTGTTTAAGTGCGTTTGGTAGTGGATGCTAGCAGTTTCCTTAGAGTTGCGCTAGCATTAGCAAAAAGAAGGGACAGCATGGAATTATCTGAAAATGGTTTCCATCAATCAACTACATCATGGGTAAGTCGTAATTGAGACATTATGTCCAAAATTCCGAACTATCCCTTTAAGGGTTGTTTCTCCTGACAAATTTTCCTATTGAATTCTATGGAAAAATAAGTCAGGAGAAGAAACCCTTCAAGTTATCCATCTACATCTACTGTATTTCTGGCAGCAGAGTGATGGTTTAAGGCTTGTTTGATATGTAAGACCCTTGATGACTTATAGGAATTTTGCCAACCATGTATTCTATACTTTCCAGCATAATTTACAGCTAAATCTAGTCCCACCCCCCAATTCTCATAGAGATCCATTCAAATGCATAGATGTTATAGTATCGCTTGTAAGAGTACCATAAAATAAGATATCAAGAGTCTTTTGATGTTGTTGGGTCACAGACATCAGGAAGTCACGGCATGCAAAGGACATGCGACCAAATATTAAAAATGATTACTTTATTCTATATATAAATGCAGGGGTGCCAATAATTGTGGCATACATGGTTTTGTTAAAAATAATTATTTCTTGATGAGGGTTGATTTCTTGATTTTTTTTCTCATAATAAATTTACTTCAATTAAAAGGTTGCATTTTTCTAATTTTTTCAATGTGAGCTTAAGCTAATTTCACCAAACGGTGAATTTTTAATAACCCTTTTTACTCATCTTTACCAGGGGTGCCAATAATAATGGAGGGCACTGTACATGCACAATTGAAAAATGCAACAATTAACAGTGAAAATTATTGATAATACCACAAAGACCAATAATACCAATATGTAATTTTGGAATCTGACTTTGTAAATAAGAACATACAAGATATATATACATACAAGAATATTACCACCAGACTGGCCAAATAAAGATTAAATTAATAAGCTGCAATATCAACAACTTTATATCAACCTCAGTTGTCAGGAATATCAAGATGTTCAAATAATTTATCAAATGTTCAAGCCAGAATGGCTGTAAGGACTAGGAGTTAATTGTAGTTTAAGCATACTCCTAATGATAACCAAAAGAACAGTGTATAATTCAGTGGGTGAACAGTTTTTTTTTCCATTTATTTATTGTTTTTATAAATTATATCAAGTTGACATTCTATAAATAAATCTTGCTAATACAGTAACTACAGTTGGCTAAGTTGTAAATTGTTAAATTCCTCTTATGAAACAAGGACAATGGAAAATCCACTCATTGCTGACATAAAACTATTATAGCCAGGTGGAACACAACAGGGCAGCGATGACACTGGTGAATTGAGTGTTCACCGCATTGGCCTGGCTTCAGTGGATTTGGTCAAACACTGTAATAGGCAGAGAGACAGTAGCCTACATGTCCAGAAAGGCATAAACAGACTATGAATTCAAAAGCTCCTGTATGAAAATTACACAATAAAGGGAACGTTCTCACTTTGGATAGCCCTGTTCTAGATAAACTTAAGTGCAGTTCTGATAAAACTGAGTACATATGATCTTGAGAGAACTATTTCTCACAGAAAATGTCGTTTAACTGCAGAATGGGCAGTGGAACAAGGTACAGCACGTTGTGCATTCATTAAACCGTGGGGGTTTACTGCCTTTCTGTATTGTTACATGCAATAATGTTAGCTAGCTACTGCTGGCCAAGTAACTATGCCAGCAAGATGTTAGTTGTGGTATTTCAATTACGAGATGTAACGTCAGCTACTGTGTTCAACAAGTGTGCAAATTAGCAACCTAACTAGGTAAATAGTTAAACATCAGTCTGAAGTTGTAACTAGCAAACTGCAGACTGATGTCAGGATTGTTTAACCTTTTACCGCATAATTTTAGCATTTTATGAATTTACGGCAGATTTATTTTTGAGATGCTGGAACTTGCAACAAAAAAAAAAAGTAGCCTAATGCAGCCGTTAATTTTACAGCAATAGGGAGTGCATATAGGAACAGCGGACAGTCGTCACCAGCTCAGCTGCCAGGAGATGATAGACGTTTGTTAAAATCTGGCAGGATAAATGCAATTGAAAGCAGCATTCCCCTTCGCTGTGAAACAGGTATGTACTGTATGTGGTCTTTGATCGATGGACCCTTTTATTATTATGCATTTTTTGATACAGTCGACACAATAATATTTCACATTGTAATCTTGATATTTTTAGTCATGCTTGTGCACACCCGTGTGTAACAGACAGGATGGTGTACACGCGTTGTGCACACGCCTATGTGGCCGGACTTATTTGCGTCCATAAAATAACATGTGAACAACTGTGACATGTTTGTGGTGGTTTTAGCGCATTCGCTTTCGACTTTTACAGAAGTGCGTCAACTTTTAAAATCACATTCAGAACACTAGACATTAACACAATACACAAAGTTAAATTATTTAGGAAGCTTTCAAACACCCAATGCGTGGTTTGAGAGTGCTTTCCCATTGATGCAATTGGCTGAAACAGCTAGACCGAGACACTCAGATCACCAGTATAACATAATGCAATATGACAGCGCTAGCCAAAAATGACACGTCGTAGGTGCAACGATAATCAGACCATAACTTAAAAGATAGGGTGCAGCATGCAGCCGCGAGTTTACCCGCATTCATGGTGGCGCAGCGGTAATACTCTAATCACTTGTTGAAATGAAAAGAATAGCCTATATCAAAGTTTGAATCTCGTTGAAGGCAAGCGCATCAATCAATCGATCAACAATAAAGAATGCACAACGATGTGTGTACCCTTGGTCCTGTGACATGAGATGTCATGCCAAACTTATTTATTTATTACTTTTTTACAAGGACTGTTGGATTAAAGTTGTATTATTGACGGTGAAACAACATGTGACTGGTAACGTGGAAACGATGTATTGACGTCGTCTATGTAATTTTCAACCTCAAAGGCAACGTCACAGATTGACTGTTAAATTGCAATATCATTACAAAATTCTATTTTTAACATTATGAATTTAATGTTTAAAAACCTTCAAATTTGAACCACCTTACAACATAAAGTTGACGTTATATACTGGAAGTGGAAATGTGGAAATGTACCAAGTACATATGGTATAGCTGTGAAAACCTTCTATTCCAAGAGAACAGGCATGTTAAAAATGTATATTCTGATTAGGTAAGAGAACAATGAGAAAATGACTATAAACTTTCTGTCCACTGTAGTGGACATCATGCATTAAGGTTGTAATCTGCATGTGTGGCCTATGTTTTCAATGAGCCATTTGGTGCACATTTCTGTCATAAAAGGGCTGTAAACATCGGCGGAGTTTGCCATTTAAGCAAGGGGTGCCAGTGTGGGAATGTGGGGGGGGGGGTTACTGATTGGGGGTAGACTGCCTATCGCAGAGGGTGAAGGGGGGTGGGCCTAGTGCCTGATGGAGATTTGCAAGCATGACCCGGGGTGGGGGTGGGTGTCAGATTGCTATTGTGGACTCACTGGACTGGGGAATGAGGGTGTGAAATTTAAGATTACAAACTTGGGGGTGGGTATTCTAATTGCTATCTTGGACCGGGGCGGGGGGGGTGCGCCGATTGAGATCTCAGGCCACTTAGACGCCCCCTTAATCTTCACCAATGGATGTACATGACTACAAGGATGTACAAACAGGCACTCACCCTTTTCCTCTCTCCTTCCATCCCTCTTCCCCTCACTCCCCCTTTCTCCCTCTATCCCCCTCTTTCTCTATCTCTCCTTTTCTCTCTATCTCTCCCTCTCTGTCCCACTGTTCTTATGTTTTCACAGGATGCCACTATTGTGACCTTTATGATTGTTATTACTGTATTTCTGCTTTTTCAATATGTACAGGCCTAGTATGTTTGTTTTTCTGACTGGGAAAAAAACTTAATCACAAAAAATATTTTTTATAGTTGTGGTAAGTGTGCAGAAAACACATTTTTATCGTATTCCATTAATTTAAAATAGTGGGATTATACTCAAACATTTATATCTGTTAAATGTATTGGTGCTAGTCTACTGGATCAACTAATGTTAAGTAAATGAGACTGCACACAAATCTAGGTAAATCTTATGAACCTTCCTATTTTTTATTATTACATACCGGTTAGCACCTGATGTTTAGGCACATTGTCTTCCTCTATTGTATTCCAATACAAATGATCCTAATCATTTTTTATACCTTTAATGCATGATTTTCATTGTAGTGGACTATTATGTAACTGCAATATTTTAAAAACTAATTTAACATTCCTTCCCATGTCCTTATAAGTAATAAAAAACAAAAAAAATGGTTAAACAGGAGTGTATAAGAATAGCACAGTTACAGGTGATTGGTATATTGAGTGAAAGGAGTTCATCTGAGCTGTCTGTAATGTGCCTGCAGCTTATTAGAGGTAATTTGAGTGCAAAAGCTGGCCACACCCACCTAGACAACCGTCATTCCCTTCCCCCACGGACAAAGCAACTTTCCCTCCAAAATTTTGGCCAATCAAAAAATCCCCAAATGAGGACACCTTTGCGTCTGCCCAGCAACAAGAGGTCCTCACTTAACGGGTTAATAAATTTTTCTCCCTGTTGCTTGTTTAAGGAATGTAAAGTGTTAGCAGTGGTGCTGGCATGGTCTAGTGTTGACGTTCAGTGTCTGTTTCTCACTATGTAGTACAGAAACACGGGTCCTCAGTTCTATAGTCTCCGTTCTCGGTCCTCACTATGGATGCCATACAAGTATGTGTGTGTGTGTGTGTGTGTGTGTGGAAGTGTGCATGTGTGTGCCTGTGTAAGTGTGTATGTGTGCATGTGTGCGCATGTGTTTAAGTTTAAGTTTTAGTTTATTGGGATTTAAAGTGCATTTTACCCAAAGGTCACAATACACTGTACAAAGCAATTAAAACAAATGCACAAAAACACAAAATAAATAAATAAATTCTATAAAAACGCAAGAGCAAAGAAGTGAGTTTTAAGTCTTGTTTTAAAAGTAGAGACTGACTCTGCATCCCTGACATGGGCCGGCAGACTGTACATTATATGAAACTATATAGACTGTTCTATATGAAAAGACTCTGCCACCTACTGATTTTTTATTTTATTTTGGGGACCACAAGATGTCCTGCGTATTGGGAGCGGAGAATACGTATGGGAACATAAGGTATGAGCAGGTTGGAAAGATATGAAGAGGCTATACCATGAAGTGATTTATAAGTCAACAGCAGTACTATAAAATCAACTCTAAATTTGATAGGTAGCCAATGAAGGGATGCAAGGACAGGGGTAATGTGTTCTGATCTCCAAGTTCTGCTCAAGATTCTTGCAGCTGGGTTTTGAATGAGTTGCAAATTATGGAGAGT
>CM056387.1:27310834-27318334 GCA_029718625.1 Synaphobranchus kaupii
TGTAGCAGGTTTGTGTGAGTAGCTCTGGATAACGTGGCTGTAATGGGTAGTTCAGTAGCAGGTTTGTGTGAGTAGCTCTAGATGAGGTGGCTGTAATGTAATGTAAGTTACTGTGAGGAAGGGTAAGGTTAACCCACAGTCTAAATGCATCTATTACAGTCATAGAGGCTCTTTACAAAATGTGCTAATGTTCCTGTTTAAACATTTTGTGAATATTTCCATACCAGCAGAGACATGAGAAGAGTTCATGAACCTATAGTGAAAAAATCATCAGTTCCAGAGCGGGCTATTATAAATATGGCAATATCATCATCATCATCATCATTGCATTTTACAAAAATACCATTATAGTTATTACAGTTATTACCGTTATTATCACTGAAAACCAGGCCATTCTGCCCCTGATGGTCCCGGCTGAATATTCCATCATATTGAAAAATAATAACAATAATAATCATAATCATAGTAAACATAGTAATAATAATAAAACATCATTGAATCAAAAGTGAAGAACAATTCTGAAGAAAAGGCGCTTGAATGATTCCCCATCTTACCAAGGCTCTTAATGAGTAACATTGCTCTGTAAAAGTATCAGGGCAGAGAGAGATATTATATATGTCATATACATCGCAGAAAAAAATAGTGAGATGTGAGATGAGGGAGAGAGAGATATAGAGAAACTGAGAGAGCGAGAGTGAGTGATAGAGAGAGAGAGAGAGAGAGAGAGAGTTACAGGGAGGCGCTGATGCTGTCAGAGTCTTTGAGGAGTTAATTGGTCATTAATTAGTGGAAAGTGAAGGAGGAGGAGAGAATCTCTCGTGTCACCAGGGAGGCGGTGAGTAGAAACATAATAAATAAGATAAATGAATAAAGCAGCGGACAGAACAGGAGAGACGCTAATGAGCTAATGACGTGTTTGCAGCGGACAGAACAGGAGAGACGCTAATGAGCTAATGACGTGTTTGCAGAGAGCGCTGCACTTTCTCAATCAGACACATTAACAGAACATATCAACGTCTCCTTCTGACCCAGGGATACAGAATACAGGTGGATCTGTAAACAGGAACTGCTTATCTTTCTTAAAAATGCACACCTTTGAGAGGACACATTTCTGAGAGAAAACATCTTTGAGAAGAAATATCTTTGAGAGGAGATGTCCGCCCTCACACCAGAGCCCCACCCACACACCATAGCCCCGCCCACACATTATAGCCCCGCCCACACACAATAGCCCCACCTCCACATCAGTCTCTAATCTCACAGTTTGAAAATGTGCAGTGGAAAAACTACCCAAATTCTCCCTGTGATAGCCGCTGTTTCCCCGTTATCTGATCCTTGTGTGCCCTGGCAAAAATTGATGGCGATAAGATCATCGTGCAGAATCTAGGGCAGTGAGCTGTGGGACGGCAGGAAACCACGGCTTTTTCTGAGCATGATGCTGTTTATGATCCACACGCCTAACACACTGCAAGGATTCACTGAGAAAACCAGGCTGAGATCAAAGGCCATGGATTATGTGTGTGTGTGTGTGTGTGTGTGTGTGTGTGTAATACAGTGGTAGAATTGCCTGACCTAGGACCACTGACCACCAGGCGAGCTGTGGTGGCCTCTGCTACTGTGGGAGTGTGTTCTGCACAGATGTTAAAGCCCCTGTCACCATGGCAGCGTCTGTCACCATGACAGCTGCGCCCACAGACAGGTGTTGTGTTTACCCACAATCCACCATGTTACTGTTCATTCTCCTGCTGTTCTGGGATTCACTGTTACTTTGAGAGTCTGAAGAGGTGACTGTGTTTGGGGGTGTTTAAACCTGTGGGTGTTTAAACATGTGGGTGTTTAAACGAGTGTTTGGGGGTGTTTAAACCTGTGGGTGTTTAAACATGTGTTTGGGGGTGTTTAAACACACAGGGTTATACAATGATGACCTGCATAGTCCCAAAGCTACATGTCTTTGGACTGTGGAAGGAAACTGGACTACCTTGAGGAAACCCACAAAAACACGCAAACTCCACACAGAGAGGATCCGGGACAGCCGGGACTCGAAATGGAACCTCCTTCTTGTGAGGCAACAGTGCTACTTACTGCACCAACCTGCCACCCTAACCCTAACTGTAATCCTAACCCTAGTTTGTAAGCAAACATTAAACATTACAATTGAAATGGAAGACATTCTATGAGAATGTGAAAATTTATAAAGAGGGAACAAATTATTAATTTGAGGCCACAAATTACTAATTCGATAGCAGCAATTATTGATTTGAAGGCATGAATTATAAACTTGTACGAAATAAATAATTTGTGGAAACGGATTACCAATTTGAGGGAACATATTACTAATTTCAGGAAAAGATTTACTAATTCGAGGGAAGGACGATTTATCAATTTAACACCCTGACCTCTGGGGGGCGCTGTATCAGTTTCTCACACATAAATAAAACCCATGAAAAGTCTAGGATATTGAGTCACAGCAGCTCTGTAGCTCTGCTGGTTGCCGTGGCACCTGGATGGCACTGTGGACCACAGCTGTGAGTTATCCAATCAGAAACCAGTTTGCCATCTGCAGCCCCCGGTCATCGTAAGCCGCCAGGATGCCAGAAGCACTCGCGACTCCCACAATTTGGCAACGCGGCAGCGTTGAACGTATAGGCCACCAAACCCTGACGCTGTGTATAAAATGCAAAGTAAACAGTCAGCCTGTGGTTAATTTCACTTCTCTTTTATAAACATTTTTAAACCGTGAACAGCGACTATGACGACGCGACACACCTGAACGCTTCCGATGCGATTTATCACCTGGCCGTGGACGCCGCGGTAGGGAAGCGGCCGGAACGATCGGCACTCCAATTACCGCTGCGGCGGATGGAAGGGGCGTGACCGAGCCGCGCGGCTCGTTTGTGTCGGTTTTTAATCAGCCGTAATTAATCTCTCGCTGAGCGTGCTGAGCTCGCGACACGGACATTAGCGGCGAAACGGAGGGGAACCGAGATTGCATCGGGAGGGAAAACATCCGCCACACATAGTCTCTTAATTAACGCACGCTACAAACATGTCCCAACGAAGTAAATAAATAAATAAAACGGGTCAACCGTATTATGCACTTGTTTTTTTCTATTACATTACCCATTCGCTAAAAGTGGGGCCCTTATACAGACAGACAGACTTGTTGTAGCTTGTATTTTTGCATATTCTCCACACACAGCTGGTGATGTTTCAGAATAATTCCGGGTAAATAGCCTCCTTCCAATGACATTTCAGCATTTAGCGGACGTTCTTTTCTAAAAGAACTTACACAGCTTTTTTACGTGCACTCCATGTACACAGCTGAATATTTTACTGAAGCAGTTCAGGTTAGCACCTAGCTCAAGACTCAGCAGTGCCTCACCTAGAAATCAAACCTGCAACCTCTTGAGTTACAAGACCAGTTGCAGCCCACCTGGGAACTACGCCAGCGGTGTTCTGCTCACGAGCTCCCACTACAATAACACTACAATACAATTTATGCACATTTTATGGTTTATACACATAAGAGCACTAAAGCATATTAAACACTTAAAGGAGAAGAGATCAGAGAAAGACTGAGGGAGAGAGGCACATCAGGACCTGCTGGAGTGTGTATGTGAGTGTGTATGAGTGTGTGTGCGTGAGAGAGAGAGAATGAATAAGCACACCAGAACAGCTGCGGCCTCTATTGTGCATTTGGTTTTTTTATTTCTTTATTTTTTAGATACTATGATATCAAGCCTATTATATTCAATTCATATTAATTTTTTTTCTTTTAGCTGGAAAACAAACACAATTCTTATACCTCCAGCTACAGGAGGAAATGCTATTGATCCCTTCTAGGCAAATGAAAATTGATATTTCAACCAATCAGTGGAGTGACTGTTTAGTGGGCTGCCAATCAAAAGGGAGTATGTTTACAGAATTGACGTATCAGGCCACACCTCTAGGTCTCCTGTATAGAAATGCCATAAAAGGACATTGCGTTGTTTTCCTGTTTGTAAATTTGCAGAAAGCACGTAAACACCTTTATGTTGTGGGAGAATTAATATTTCAAACGCATGAAATTAAATTATTGCAAGACTTTATTAATGTCTGACTGAGAAGCACGCAAAATGAGACAATGGCACTATATAAAACATTGATTGATTGGTTGGGTGATTGATTGATAATTACCACATCTTTAGAGAGCACCACTTGTGAGCAGGGAAGAGCATTTCCCAGAATCCACCTGAATTTGGGTTAACTTATCATCACCATAGGCACTCAAACCGATATTTAAAATGATAAAAAATTTAAAATGGTTTGTGGAGTCACAAATTAGTTTTCAAGATAAAAGATTTCAATTTTGCCTTCATATTAATCTTTACTCTGGGGAGCTAGCGTTTATTAAAATCTTTAAAATTATATAACAACAAAATGTAGGTTTGATTAAAAAATGCTTTGCAGAGCATCTCTAAGATTAATTGTTATCATTTTGGGAAGCCTTAAATAGTGCTGAAGAACACCTGCTCACTGCTGCTAACTGCTGCTAGCTACTGCTCACTGCTGCTCACTGCTGCTAGCTACTGCTTACTGCTGCTCACTGCTGCTAACTACTGCTCACTGCTGCTCACTGCTGCTAGCTACTGCTCACTGCTGCTAGCCACTGCTCACTGCTGCTAGCTACTGCTCACTGCTGCTAGGTACTGCTCACTGCTGCTAGCCACTGCTCACTGCTGCTAGCTACTGCTCACTGCTGCTAGCCACTGCTCACTGCTGCTAGCTACTGCTCACTGCTGCTAGCTACTGCTCACTGCTGCTAGCTACTGCTCACTGCTGCTAGCCACTGCTCACTGCTGCTAGCTACTGCTCACTGCTGCTAGCTACTGCTCACTGCTGCTCACTGCTGCTAGCTACTGCTCACTGCCGCTCACTGCTGCTAGCTACTGCTCACTGCTGCTCACTGCTGCTAGCTACTGCTCACTGCTGCTAGCTACTGCTCACTGCTGCTCACTCCTGCTGGCTGCTCCTGTGAAAAGCACTGATAACTCGAATCAATTAATTTTGAATTGCGCCATCTGTGTTAAGAGAAATCAGTTGACAGTTCATTTACCCGTTTGACAATTCACTGGAGTACTAACATACATTCACTATTTAGCATTTTTTCGTTTGTAAGGCGTTTTTTGTCTATTGTATTTGTGTTCTTTGTGTATATGTGTGTGTGTTTTACTCTTAGAGTATGTAATATGTACAGATAGTGATGCCAATTGAAACCAATGTGCTCGACAGACATGCGCAGATAGTGACGTGGAGAAGGCTACGTCAAAGCCTAAATTTAATTGGTTGCCAAATAGCGCATCAAAATATGATGTAGGCCAGAATAAATAATAATAAAAAAATTATAATATCTTTGTCTGTATGGTTGGTTAGAAAAGAATATTTGACTACAGAAACACCCCCCTGGTGCGGTCTCATCAGGGGGCAGTACACTCCCTACAGTACACTCCCTACAGTCTCAGCAGGGGGCAGTACACTCCCTACAGTACACTCCCTACAGTCTCAGCAGGGGGCAGTACACTCCCTACAGTCTCATCAGGGGGCAGTACACTCCCTACAGTACACTCCCTACAGTCTCAGCAGGGGGCAGTACACTCCCTACAGTACACTCCCTACAGTCTCAGCAGGGGGCAGTACACTCCCTACAGTACACTCCCTACAGTCTCAGCAGGGGGCAGTACACTCCCTACAGTACACTCCCTACAGTCTCAGCAGGGGGCAGTACACTCCCTACAGTACACTCCCTACAGTCTCAGCAGGGGGCAGTACACTCCCTACAGTCTCATCAGGGGGCAGTACACTCCCTACAGTACACTCCCTACAGTCTCAGCAGGGGGCAGTACACTCCCTACAGTACACTCCCTACAGTCTCAGCAGGGGGCAGTACACTCCCTACAGTACACTCCCTACAGTCTCAGCAGGGGGCAGTACACTCCCTACAGTACACTCCCTACAGTCTCAGCAGGGGGCAGTACACTCCCTACAGTCTCATCAGGGGGCAGTACACTCCCTACAGTACACTCCCTACAGTCTCAGCAGGGGGCAGTACACTCCCTACAGTACACTCCCTACAGTCTCAGCAGGGGGCAGTACACTCCCTACAGTACACTCCCTACAGTCTCAGCAGGGGGCAGTACACTCCCTACAGTACACTCCCTACAGTCTCAGCAGGGGGCAGTACACTCCCTACAGTACACTCCCTACAGTCTCATCAGGGGGCAGTACACTCCCTACAGTACACTCCCTACAGTCTCAGCAGGGGGCAGTACACTCCCTACAGTACACTCCCTACAGTCTCATCAGGGGGCAGTACACTCCCTACAGTACACTCCCTACAGTCTCATCAGGGGGCAGTACACTCCCTACAGTACACTCCCTACAGTCTCAGCAGGGGGCAGTACACTCCCTACAGTACACTCCCTACAGTCTCAGCAGGGGGCAGTACACTCCCTACAGTACACTCCCTACAGTCTCAGCAGGGGGCAGTACACTCCCTACAGTACACTCCCTACAGTCTCAGCAGGGGGCAGTACACTCCCTACAGTACACTCCCTACAGTCTCAGCAGGGGGCAGTACACTCCCTACAGTACACTCCCTACAGTCTCAGCAGGGGGCAGTACACTCCCTACAGTACACTCCCTACAGTCTCAGCAGGGGGCAGTACACTCCCTACAGTACACTCCCTACAGTCTCAGCAGGGGGCAGTACACTCCCTACAGTACACTCCCTACAGTCTCAGCAGGGGGAAGTACACTCCCTACAGTACACTCCCTACAGTCTCAGCAGGGGGCAGTACACTCCCTACAGTACACTCCCTACAGTCTCAGCAGGGGGCAGTACACTCCCTACAGTCTCAGCAGGGGGCAGTACACTCCCTACAGTCTCAGCAGGGGGCAGTACACTCCCTACAGTCTCAGCAGGGGGCAGTACACTCCCTACAGTACACTCCCTACAGTCTCAGCAGGGGGCAGTACACTCCCTACAGTCTCAGCAGGGGGCAGTACACTCCCTACAGTACACTCCCTACAGTCTCAGCAGGGGGCAGTACACTCCCTACAGTACACTCCCTACAGTCTCAGCAGGGGGCAGTACACTCCCTACAGTTCACTCCCTACAGTCTCAGCAGGGGGCAGTACACTCCCTACAGTACACTCCCTACAGTCTCAGCAGGGGGCAGTACACTCCCTACAGTAGGTGGCAATGTTATATCTTCAACCTAGAAATCCATCAAGGAAGAACAAAAAGGAGGAAAAAAATGAGAAAACCAATCTTCTGAAAAGTGGCGTTGAAACTGCCCTGTACAAAACTCCCCTGGTGTGTTACAGTAACCGGCCCCGACAGGATGCCCTGTACAAAACTCCACTGGTGTGTTACAGTAACCGGCCCTGACAGGATGCCCTGTACAAAACTCCACTGGTGTGTTACAGTAACCGGCCCGACAGGGTGCCCTGTACAAAACT
>CM056387.1:27325834-27331278 GCA_029718625.1 Synaphobranchus kaupii
TCCCCAGGGCCTCCAGAGAGATCCCGCCCCTGGCTCCTCCCCCGGCCCCGCCCCCAGCCACACCCCCGCCCCTGCCCTGGCCCCCATCCCCCTCTGGGGTGGCTGGAGGAGGCTGCTGGGAGGATGGGGTCTGTTGCTGTGGTGACTGGGGAGGCTGATGGTGCTGATGCTGCTGTTGGCTTGGCTGCGTCTGTGGAAGGGAGACGAGGCGTTACCGCTGGCAACAAACTGCATCACCCCAGGAATTCAACCCCCTCCTCTCACCTATCAATCAGTGTGAAATGTGTGCGCGCGTGTGTGTGTGTGTATGCATATGCATGTGTGTGTGTGTACAACTCACTGCATCCGTGGGCAGGTGTGTGTGTGTGTATGTGTGTGTGTGTGTGTCTGTGTATAACTCACCTGTACTGCGTCCATGGGCAGGTGCAGCAGGTGTGTGTGTGTGTGTGTATAACTCACCTGTACAGCGTCCGTGGGCAGGTGCAGCAGGTGTGTGTGTGTGTGTATAACTCACCTGTACAGCGTCCGTGGGCAGGTGTGTGTGTGTATAACTCACCTGTACAGCGTCCGTGGGCAGGTGCAGCAGGTGTGTGTGTGTGTGTGTGTGTGTGTGTGTGTGTGTGTGTGTATAACTCACCTGTACAGCGTCCGTGGGCAGGTGCAGCAGGTGTGTGGAGCGCTCAGGCAGGTGCTGTGGGACTCCACAGCTCTCCTGCTCATAGATGGCGTCGCGCTCTGATTGGGGCAGGCTGAGGAAGTGGCGAATCAGAGACAGGTTCTCCCACAGCGTGCGGTTATCTGGGGAGGGCTCCTCCTTCCAGCGCAGCAACTCACACAGCCAGCCCTGAGCAATCAATCACATATCAGCCCTGAGCAATCAATCACAAATCAGCCCTGAGCAATCAATCACAAATCAGCCCAGAGCAATCAATCACAAATCAGCCCCGAGTAATCAATCACAGATCAGCCCAGAGTAATCAATCACAGCCAGCCCTGAGTAATCAATCACAGATCAGCCCCAAGCAAACAATCACAGCCAGCCCTGAGCAATCAATCACAAATCAGCCCTGAGTAATCTATCACAAATCAGCCTGGAATAATCAATCACAGATCAGTCCTGAGCAATCAATCACAGATCAGTCCTGAGCAATCAATCACAAATCAGTCCTGAGCAATCAATCACAAATCAGTCCTGAGTAATCAATCACAGATCAGCCTGAAATAATCAATCACAGCCAGCCGCTAGTAGCAGAACTCCGCCGTGTAACAGCAGAGCTCCACCCTGTTACAGCAGAGCTCCACCCATGTTACAGCAGAGCTCCACCCTGTTACAGCAGGGCTCCACCCTGTTACAGCAGAGCTCCACCCTGTTACAGCAGGGCTCCACCCTGTTACAGCAGAGCTCCACCCATGTTACAGCAGAGCTCCACCCATGTTACAGTAGGGGCTCCACCCTGTTACAGCAGGGCTCCACCCTGTTACAGCAGAGCTCCACCCATGTTACAGCAGAGCTCCACCCATGTTACAGTAGGGGCTCCACCCATGTTACAGTAGGGCTCCACCCTGTTACAGCAGGGCTCCACCCTGTTACAGCAGGGCTCCACCCTGTTACAGCAGAGCTCCACCCCGTTACAGCAGAGCTCCACCCATGTTACAGCAGAGCTCCACCCATGTTACAGTAGGGCTCCACCCTGTTACAGCAGGGCTCCACCCATGTTACAGCAGGGCTCCATCATGTTACAGCAGAGCTGAACCCATGTTACAGCAGAGCTCCACCCATGTTACAGCAGAGCTCCACCCTGTTACAGCAGGGCTCCACCCTATTACATCAGAGCTCCACCCTGTTACAGCAGAGCTCCATCATGTTACAGCAGAGCTCCACCCATGTTACAGCAGAGCTCCACCCTGTTACAGCAGGGCTCCACCTTGTTACAGCAGAGCTCCACCCATGTTACAGCAGAGCTCCACCCATGTTACAGTAGGGCTCCACCCATGTTACAGCAGGGCTCCATCATGTTACAGCAGAGCTCCACCCATGTTACAGCAGAGCTCCACCCATGTTACAGTAGGGCTCCACCCATGTTACAGCAGGGCTCCATCATGTTACAGCAGGGCTCCACCCTGTTACAACAGAGCTCCACCCATGTTACAGCAGAGCTCCACCCATGTTACAGCAGAGCTCCACCCTGTTACAGCAGGGCTCCACCCTATTACAGCAGAGCTCCACCCATGTTACAGCAGAGCTCCACCCATGTTACAGCAGAGCTCCATCATGTTACAGCAGAGCTCCACCCTGTTACAGCAGGGCTCCACCCTGTTACAGCAGAGCTCCACCCATGTTACAGCAGAGCTCCACCCTGTTACAGCAGGGCTCCACCCTGTTACAGCAGAGCTCCACCCATGTTACAGCAGGGCTCCACCCTATTACAGCAGAGCTCCACCCTGTTACAGCAGGGCTCCACCCTGTTACAGCAGAGCTCCACCCATGTTACAGCAGAGCTCCACCCTGTTACAGCAGGGCTCCACCCTGTTACAGCAGAGCTCCACCCTGTTACAGCAGGGCTCCACCCTGTTACAGCAGAGCTCCACCCATGTTACAGCAGAGCTCCACCCATGTTACAGCAGAGCTCCACCCTGTTACAGCAGGGCTCCACCCTATTACAGCATAGCTCCACCCTGTTACAGCAGGGCTCCACCCTATTACAGCAGAGCTCCACCCATGTTACAGCAGGGCTCCATCATGTTACAGCAGGGCTCCACCCATGTTACAGCAGAGCTCCACCCTGTTACAGCAGGGCTCCACCCTATTACAGCAGAGCTCCACCCATGTTACAGCAGAGCTCCACCCTGTTACAGCAGAGCTCCACCCATGTTACAGCAGAGCTCCACCCTGTTACAGCAGGGCTCCACCCATGTTACAGCAGGGCTCCACCCATGTTACAGCAGGGCTCCACCATGTTACAGCAGAGCTCCACCCATGTTACAGCAGGGCTCCATCATGTTACAGCACAGCTCCACCCATGTTACAGCAGAGCTCCACCCTGTTACAGCAGGGCTCCACCCATGTTACAGCAGGGCTCCATCATGTTACAGCAGAGCTCCATCATGTTACAGCAGAGCTCCACCCATGTTACAGCAGAGCTCCACCCTGTTACAGCAGGGCTCCATCATGTTACAGCAGAGCTCCACCCATGTTACAGCAGGGCTCCACCCATGTTACAGCAGGGCTCCATCATGTTACAGCAAAGCTCCACCCATGTTACAGCAGAGCTCCACCCTGTTACAGCAGGGCTCCACCCTGTTACAGCAGAGCTCCACCCTATTACAGCAGAGCTCCACCCTGTTACAGCAGAGCTCCACCCATGTTACAGCAGGGCTCCATCCTGTTACAGCAGAGCTCCGCCCATGTTACAGCAGGGCTCCACCTTGTTACAGCAGGGCTCCACCCATGTTACAGCAGGGCTCCACCCTGTTACAGCAGAGCTCCACTCATGTTACAGCAGAGCTCCACCCATGTTACAGCAGGGCTCCATCCTGTTACAGCAGAGCTCCGCCCATGTTACAGCAGGGCTCCACCTTGTTACAGCAGGGCTCCACCCATGTTACAGCAGAGCTCCACCCTGTTACAGCAGAGCTCCACCCTGTTACAGCTCCAATCTGGAATCATCTCACAAAATCAGCTCTGGAGAGCAACACAGTGGAGGGCTGCTGCTGATTGGCTGACTGGGAAAAGAAACATCAGTGATTGGCTGATAGTGTAAATGATAAAGAGCTGCAGGACATACATGCTGGAAACAGACTCTGTGTGTTCTGTGTGTGTGTGTTCTGAGAGAATGTCATTATGCAAACTGGTCCGCTCCAGGCCCGTTATTCAAATATCTTCTCAGAAACATGGGCCTGTAACTGCCCCACCCAAAGCTCCCAAACCTGAAGCTGACTGTTCAGAAGTCCCGATTTCCAGTTCAAAGGAATAGGACAGGAGAGCAGTCCTGTAGGGAGCAGGTAATCCAGAAGCCAAACGCAGGTTCTGACATGCTCAGTATATGACATACATTCCTGTCTCATTAAAAACAGCCCATAACAGTCACTCTCACACTCTCACACACACAACTGCTTTAACTGCACCAATTATACCAATTAGATGAATTACTGTAATACTACACCTCTGCGCCAAGACTGTACTCTCTCACAGACTGCACTTCATATCTCATACACTGTCTCCTCCTGAGAGCCTCTGATTTTATCACCACAGCTCATTCTGTCTGCTCATACACCACAGCTCATTCTGTCTGCTCATACACCACAGCTCATTCTGTCTGCTCATACACCACAGCTCATTCTGTCTGCTCATACACCACAGCTCATTCTGTCTGCTCAGGACTTTAACTGTACTAAAGTTCCACTCAGTGCTCAGTATTGGGTCAGTAAACGTAAGGTCAGTACCAGTCTCTGATCAGTACTTATCTTGGGGTAGTACCATTGGAACTGGATCCGTAACACGCTAGTCAGTACTGGGTCAATAACTCTCTGGTCAGTAATTGAGTCAGTAACTCTCTGGTCAGTACTGGGTCTGTAACTCACTGGTCAGTGCTGGGTCAGTAATAATCCAGTCAGTAACTCTCTGGTCAATACTGGGTCAGTAACTCTCTGGTCAGTACTGGGTCTGTAACATGCTCGTCAGTACTGGGTCAGTAACTCACTGGTCAGTGCTGGGTCAGTAATAAACCAGTCAGTAACTCTCTGGTCAATACTGGGTCAGTAACTCTCTGGTCAGTACTGGGTCTGTAACATGCTTGTCAGTACTGGGTCAGTAACCCACTGGTCAGTACTGGGTCAGTAACTCTTTGGTCAGTACTGGTCAGTACCTGGCTCTTGGAAACCGCCACCTTGGCAAACATGGCCTGGGAGACTTTGGCCCGTTTCATCTCCTGCTGGATCTCCTCATAGATGGAGGTGCTGAGGGAGGTGCTGAGGGAGGCGTTTATGTTCAGCAGGCAGTTCTCCATCTTGCCGTTCCGTTCCACCTGGAGGGGTGAGGGCGTGCCCTGTGGAGGGGCACAGGGGTCATCAACACACCAAACTATCTGTAACACATCAAAAGAGGTACAGTGTGTGCTGCCCAATCAGAGAAGAGGGCGGAGACACAGGGGGTCGCACTCACAGGCCCCCGCTGGTGCCAATCTTCAGGCCTGCTGCTGTTACAGTCCTCTCTCCTGACCTTTGGATCACATATAAACACAGCATTACCGAAGATCACAGACACATTACTGAGGATCACAGACACATCTCAGCATTACTGAAGATCACAGACACATTACTGAGGATCACAGACATTAGGAAGTCTGTCACCTGTTTACTTCCTGAGAGGCCAGATTGAATGTCTCATTTCCTGTGGATTCTACCTTAACAATATCTCTCTCTCCTCACTCTCTCTCCCCCTCTCC
>CM056387.1:27331778-27373309 GCA_029718625.1 Synaphobranchus kaupii
AACCTCTATCCTCTATCCCTAATACATAACCTCTATCCTCTATCCCTCTATCCCTAATACATAACCTCTATCCTCTATCCCTCTATCCCTAATACATAACCTCTATCCTCTATCCCTCTATCCCTAATACATAACCTCTATCCTCTATCCCTAATACATAACCTCTATCCTCTATCCCTCTATCCCTAATACATAACCTCTATCCTCTATCCTCTATCCCTAATACATAACCTCTATCCTCTATCCCTAATAAATAACCTCTATCCTCTATCCCTCTATCCCTAATACATAACATCTATCCTCTATCCCTCTATCCCTAATACATAACCTCTATCCTCTATCCCTCTATCCCTAATACATAACCTCTATCCTCTATCCCTCTATCCCTAATACATAACCTCTATCCTCTATCCCTAATACATAACCTCTATCCTCTATCCTCTATCCCTAATACATAACCTCTATCCTCTATCCTCTATCCCTAATACATAACCTCTATCCTCTATCCCTCTATCCCTAATACATAACCTCTATCCTCTATCCCTCTATCCCTAATACATAACCTCTATCCTCTATCCTCTATCCCTAATGCATAACCTCTATCCTCTATCCTCTATCCCTAATACATAACCTCTATCCTCTATCCGCTATCCCTAATACATAACCTCTATCCCTCTATCCTCTATCCCTAATACATAACCTCTATCCTCTATCCCTCTATCCCTAATACATAACCTCTATCCTCTATCCCTCTATCCCTAATACATAACCTCTATCCTCTATCCCTCTATCCCTAATACATAACCTCTATCCTCTATCCCTCTATCCCTAATACATAACCTCTATCCTCTATCTCTCTATCCCTAATACATAACCTCTATCCTCTATCCCTCTATCCCTAATATATAACCTCTATCCTCTATCCCTCTATCCCTAATACATAACCTCTATCCTCTATCCTCTATCCCTAATACATAACCTCTATCCTCTATCCCTAATAAATAACCTCTATCCTCTATCCCTCTATCCCTAATACATAACATCTATTCTCTATCCCTCTATCCCTAATACATAACCTCTATCCTCTATCCCTAATACATAACCTCTATCCTCTATCCCTCTATCCCTAATACATAACCTCTATCCTCTATCCCTCTATCCCTAATACATAACCTCTATCCTCTATCCTCTATCCCTAATACATAACCTCTATCCTCTATCCCTAATACATAACCTCTATCCCTCTATCCTCTATCCCTCTATCCCTAATACATAACCTCTATCCTCTATCCTCTATCCCTCTATCCCTAATACATAACCTCTATCCTCTATCCTCTATCCCGAATACATAACCTCTATCCTCTATCCCTCTATCCCTAATACATAACCTCTATCCTCTATCCTCTATCCCTAATACATAACCTCTATCCTCTATCCTCTATCCCTAATACATATCCTCTATCCCTAATACATAACCTCTATCCCTCTATCCTCTATCCCTCTATCCCTAATACATAACCTCTATCCTCTATCCTCTATCCCTCTATCCCTAATACATAACCTCTATCCTCTATCCCTCTATCCCTAATACATAACCTCTATCCTCTATCCTCTATCCCTCTATCCCTAATACATAACCTCTATCCTCTATCCCTCTATCCCTAATACATAACCTCTATCCTCTATCCCTAATACATAACCTCTATCCTCTATCCCTCTATCCCTAATACATAACCTCTATCCTCTATCCTCTATCCCTAATACATAACCTCTATCCTCTATCCTCTATCCCTAATACATAACCTCTATCCCTCTATCCTCTATCCCTCTATCCCTAATACATAACCTCTATCCTCTATCCCTCTATCCCTAATACATAACCTCTATCCCTCTATCCCTCTATCCCTAATACATAACCTCTATCCTCTATCCCTCTATCCCTAATACATAACCTATATCCTCTATCCCTCTATCCCTAATACATAACCTCTATCCTCTATCCCTCTATCCCTAATACATAACCTCTATCCTCTATCCTCTATCCCTAATACATAACAGAGAGATCGAGAGAGAGAGAGAGGGAGGGAGAGAGAGAGAGAGAGAATGAGAGGGAGAGATAGAGAGAGAGGGAGAGAGGCAGAACAGACTGAGAAAGGGAGTGAGACATACAGACGGACAGAGAGTCACACAGACGGAGGGAGGGAGGAAGTCACCGGGGGCTCAGATCGGAGGGGTAGGAGTGGTTGGGGGCGGAGTCTTGGCCCAGTTTGGGGACGCGTTCCTCCCTCTCCTCCTGACCGGATGAGGACACGCCCCTCGAGTAGAAGCCCCGCCCCCTGCTGGCAGCAGGAGAGAGCAGAGAGATCTCCTCTTCCTCATCCTCTTCTTCCTCTCTGTCCTCCATGATTGACAGGTGGCGTGTGAGGATACGGCCATTCCCCTTTCCTCCCGTCTGCAGAGAGAGAGAGTGAGAGAACGCTGTGCCTCAGGGCACCCTGAAAACATATTGCACCCCAAAATCCCCATAACACATATAATACCCCAAACCCGTGAACACACCCTATAACAACACTAAAATCCCCAAAAAACACCCCAAAAATCCCTAACCACACTCTATAACAACACTAAAATCCCACCCTACAACACCTCCAAACACCCTTAATCACATATATAACATCCTTAAACATACTGCAAAGCCCCAAAATATCCTACAAGCTTTCCACCACTCTGCCACACCCCCTAAGAACCATATGACACCCTAAAACACACAGTCCAAGGAATGGGGTGCTGTGGGGTTCCCTAAAACATGGCTAGGGTGAAGGGTTTAGGAATTAATTTTGAAAATGGCGTATTTGTGAAATGACTAAACCTTTGGCCTCCTTTGTGTGACCGCAGAAGAGGAAGAGCCTTCCGTACGACAGGCTTGAGTGTTCCTCAGAGTGTAGCTGTGATAAAACACTCAAACACTGAAACGCTCGTCACCCACGCAGAAACTGACAGATAGAGGAAAAAACCCCGCAGACGGAGGACAGGAGAGTCAACTTTGATCGCTCACACAGAGGTCCGTAATGAACAGCGTGACCTTTGACCCCCCCCCACCCCCACCCCGACTCGCTGCAGACCCCGAAGGATGGCCTTCGGCGGTAACGACACGGTGATCTTTAACTTCACAAAGAGAGACAGAGTGGCTCAGATCTGGCATCTGTCTGACCGAATGACACCCACAAACATGGCCTTTGGCCCCCACAGACAACTACGTGACAAACATTATTTACTGAACTCAAGGTGAAGCGTTGAGTCATTCCTGCACAAGGATCACAAATGGAGGGGAAGAGAGGAGAGGGAGGGGAGGAGAGAGGGAGGAGAGGTGAGGAGAAGGGAGGAGAGGAGGTGAGAAGAGAAGAGAAGGCAGATATGATGAACATATTTTTCAGAGCTGACAGAAATTAGAAACGTGTTCATTAGCAGGTCAGAATCATGCTCTGCGACAGCTAAGGATAAGGTTTTTAATTATAATGAAAAAAATTTGATCACAAATTAATGTAACATTGATTTAAAAAATCTGGGGATGAAGCATTTTTCAGGATGCTGTACCTCGTAAACATTAAAAAGATTATTAGACTAAATTAAATGTCTCCACTGACCCCCCATGTTTTAATATGGAATGTAATTCTGACAGAGCAGGTAAGACCTAGCTTGTTTTACAACAAATACACTGATAATCAATTTGAGGAATTAATATTACATAATTAATGTAATTATTATATGTATACTGTATGTGTGTGTGTGTGTGTGTTTATGTGATTACACTGTATTCGGAACACACAGTATGTAATAAATATATTCAATTCAATTCAATTTTATTTGTACAGAGCTTTTCCAGAGTACTGTCACAAATACGTTTTACGAAAAAACAGAAGGAGAATTGGGCCAAAACCAGGCCTGAACCCCCATATATATATATACATATATATATATATTTGGGGCCACAGTCCACTCGAGATGAAGCTCTGCTCTGGTCAGATCTGATTAATGACACTGTGCATTAAATATTATTCCATAATTTCATGCTGATGCATATCTCATTTCCTGGCTTTGAATAATGGATGACCCACCAGGCCACGTGTCATTCAGTGGATAGAGAGATTTCCAATGAGACTGAACCCCTCCCAGGCCTGAACAGGCTCTCACTGATAACCGTCCCACACCCTCATTTCAGAAACATGCAGAGTGGTTTTAAATATGGAACCGTTGAACACAAACTCTACAGACTAACCATGACTGTTTGAAATATGAAACGTTAAACACAAACTCTACAGACTAACCACGACTGTTTTAGATATGGAACTGTTAAACACAAACTCTACAGACTAACCATGACTGTTTTAAATATGGAACCGTTAAACACAAACTCTACAGACTAACCACGACTGTTTTAAATATGAAACCGTTAAACACAAACTCTACAGACTAACCACGACTGTTTTACATATGGAACTGTTAAACACAAACTCTACAGAGTAACCACGACTGTTTTAAATATGTAAACATAAATTGTATTACAGTACAGAACACCCACTGCCACTGCATTGCACATCCTCTTAATGTTAATCAATGAGGAATAATTCAGCTTTAACTGCAGGGGAGAGAGAATAACCTCAGTTAAGGACACAGAGCGGAGGGACTGGGTGAAGGGCAGGGCAATGGTGAGGGGTGTGGCATGGGAAGGGGGCGGGGCATTATGAGGTGACGGGGCATGGAGAGGGGGCAGGGCAGATTGACTCACATGACTCTCCTGGCCCTCCCGCAGGTTGTAGGTCAGGTCCTGTTGGATGTCCTGTACGAAGCGGTGGGCGTATTCGGGGTACAGGTCCAGCACCTCGTGGAGGCCCTTCAGGCTGATGCACTGCAGGTCGCAGTATGTTAGCGCCTTCACGTCCGCGTTTGTCTTTATCACACGCTCGTCCACTGCCACGTTTGCGCCAATCAAGTCTCCTTTCCCTAAAACAACAAATCATCACCCCATTAAACACGTCCCCTTTCATTTCTCTTGCCATCTAGTGGCAAGTCATGGTACTGCCATTACAACAGGGGGAGCCTCAATGCCATCTAATCAGTGACTCAGACATTACAGTTTCTTGGACTGCTCAGATGAAAAAAAACATTTAAACACAAACTATCTCCATTTAGGCTCTCTGAATGTGAGAGATCTGCCAGGGAGGTAAAGGTGTATCAGTGATCTCCATTTTGGCTCTCTGCATGTCAGAAATCTGCCAGGGAGGTAAAGATGTGTCAGTGATCTCCATTTTGGCTCTCTGAATGTCAGAGATCTGCCAGGGAGGTAAAAGTGTTTTTAGAGTCAGCTACTGCAGCTACTACAGACTACAATGTCAGAGTGACCTGCCCCAACATCAAAGAGAACCCAGACAGGGGTACAGAAAATAAAGAGAGAGAGAGAGAGAGGGAGAGGGAAATACAAACACACACGTACATACACATAGGGGCATGTATAGATCATCACATTTTAGTTTCTTCAACAGGTCAGTAATGGAAGGATAACTAACAGGGTGCTTTTCATATCTGGACAAAAGCTGACTGGCTATGGCTTGCCTCAGAGATCAAACACCACTGCAGCTTGTGAAGCGTTGGTCTCCCAACATCAGAGCGACCTTTTAATAAAACACACACACACACAGTCTGGGCGGGGCTTTAGATAGTCAGTCGGCAGGGCTTTAAAGCATCAGTGGGCGGGGCTTTAGATAGTCAGTGGGCGGGGTTATAGAGCATACGTGGTCAGGCTTTAAAGCATCAATGGGCGGGGCTATAAAGCATCAGTGGGCGGGGTTATAGAGCATAAGTGGGCGGGGCTTTAGATAGTCAGTGGTGGGGTTTTAAAGCGTCAGTGGGTGGGGTTATAGAGCGTAAGTGGGCGGGGCTTTAGATAGTCAGTGGTGGGGTTTTAAAGCGTCAGTGGGCGGGGTTATAGAGCATAAGTGGGCGGGGCTTTAGATAGTCAGTGGGCGGGGTTATAGAGCATAAGTGGGTGGGGCTTTAGATAGTCAGTGGGTGGGGTTATAGAGCATAAGTGGGCGGGGCTTTAGATAGTCAGTGGGTGGGGTTATAGAGCATAAGTGGGCGGGGCTTTAGATAGTCAGTGGGTGGGGTTATAGAGCATAAGTGGGCGGGGCTTTAGATAGTCAGTGGGTGGGGTTATAGAGCATAAGTGGGTGGGGCTTTAGATAGTCAGTAGGTGGGGTTATAGAGCATAAGTGGGCGGGGCTTTAGATAGTCAGTGGGTGGGGTTATAGAGCATAAGTGGGCAGGGCTTTAGATAGTCAGTGGGTGCGGTTATAGAGCATAAGTGGGCGGTGCCTCGTACCCAGGATTGCCAGCACCATGCTGTCCTTCAGGACCTCCATGGATCCAGAACAGACGAAGAAGATGGCCTGTAGGGCGTCGCCCTGGCGCAGGAGGTACTCCCCCGGAGCGCAGAAGGAGGTCTTTATGTGCAGAGACAGGGAGCGCAGGCACCCCCTGCTGGCTGAGGCAAACAGCGACAACTGCAGAATCTCCTTATTCAGGTGCATGGTGATGTCAGAGCGCAGCTCGTCTGGGAAGTCCTTTAGGAGCTGCGCAGGGGTACAATATACAGGTTACCCCAGCGATCACCATAGCAACATACAGGTTACCCCACTGATCACCACAGCAACATACAGGTTACCCCAGCGATCACCATAGCAACATACAGGTTACCCCACTGATCACCACAGCAACAAACAGGTTACCCCAACGATCACCATAGCAACATACAGGTTACCCCAACGATCACCATAGCAACATACAGGTTACCCCCAGCGATCACCATAGCAACATACAGGTTACCCCACTGATCACCACAGCAACATACAGGTTACCCCAGCGATCACCATAGCAACATACAGGTTACCCCAGTGATCACCATAGCAACATAAAGGTTACCCCACTGATCACCACAGCAACATACAGGTTACCCCAGCGATCACCATAGCAACATACAGGTTACCCCACTGATCACCATAGCAACATACAGGTTACCCCAGTGATCACCATAGCAACATACAGGTTACCCCACTGATCACCACAGCAACATACAGGTTACCCCAGTGATCACCATAGCAACATACAGGTTACCCCACTGATCACCATAGCAACATACAGGTTACCCCACTGATCACCACAGCAACATACAGGTTACCCCAACGATCACCATAGCAACATACAGGTTACCCCAGTGATCACCATAGCAACATACAGGTTACCCCACTGATCACCACAGCAACATACAGGTTACCCCAGCGATCACCATAGCACCATACAGGTTACCCCACTGATCACCACAGCAACATACAGGTTACCCCAGCGATCACCATAGCAACATACAGGTTACCCCAGCGATCACCATAGCAACATACAGGTTACCCCACTGATCACCATAGCAACATACAGGTTACCCCACTGATCACCACAGCAACATACTGTACAGGTTACCCCAGCGATCACCACTGCAACATACAGGTTACCCCAGTGATCACCATAGCAACATACAGGTTACCCCACTGATCACCACAGCAACATACAGGTTACCCCAGCGATCACCATAGCAACATACAGGTTACCCCAGCGATCACCATAGCAACATACAGGTTACCCCACTGATCACCATAGCAACATACAGGTTACCCCACTGATCACCACAGCAACATACTGTACAGGTTACCCCAGCGATCACCACTGCAACATACAGGTTACCCCAGCGATCACCACTGCAACATATAGGTTACCCCAGCGATCACCATAGCAACATACAGGTTACCCCACTGATCACCATAGCAACATACAGGTTACCCCACTGATCACCACAGCAACATACTGTACAGGTTACCCCAGCGATCACCACTGCAACATACAGGTTACCCCAGCGATCACCACTGCAACATACAGGTTACATGTGTGCAAGATTTCAAAAAATTTTCAGAGTGATTTTCACAAAATCAATTAGTGACCACTGAGTTATGAATGATTACATCATGTGTGATACATTTATGTTGATTTGTACAGTGGCTGGTAACACAGCCACAAAAACATTAGCCTTTTCTAAACGTTTCTAAACATTTCTAAGAGCTATGACAGCCAACACCATGCTCACCTTGTCCCTATTTAAAGCTCAGTCTGAACCGTGCTTTTTTATTTATTTATTCTTAAATGACTGTGCATTAATTTGTGAAAAAATTAGCAGTTCTAAGAAACTGTCAAGTGATATGATCAATGATTCATATGTGACTTGGCTTTAATAAGTGCACATATCTATAATTAATCACATATTTAGATTGCACAGGCACCTCCACTGGATCGCATCAGCATCTGGGTGTTGCTAAGAGAATCCCTGGATACTGTATCACATGGCAACCGGGGGTCTATTGGAGGGGTGAGTTTACAGGAAAGAAGGGTTGTTTTTTTCAAATCTCACTTGTGTATGTAATTCTACACCTGCACTAATGTTCTCCTCTTCAGACTGGAGAGAATAATTAATATATCAGTTATTGATTAACTGATAGATATATTGATTGGTTGGTTCACAGATTCACAAATTGGTTGATTAATTGATTGCTTTAGTAATTGTCTACCTGGCTGATTGGTTGGATGGTTTCTTCATACATTTAATGATTGATTGATTGATTGATTGATTGATTGATTTGTTGATTGATTGATGGATTGATGAATTGATTGCTTTAATAATGATCTGGTTGGTTTATTCATACAATTAATTACCGATTGAATAAATGATTTGTTGATTGATTAATTGATTGCGGGTACCTCGTTAGAGTCGATTCCGTTGTTGACGGACCAGGTGGTCTGAAAGTACTCGAGCATGCGCTGTTTGAGCTGGTGAGGCAGGTGGTGCACACGGATGAAGTCTTTCAGGTCTTTGGTGCGAGTGTGGTACAGCGACCACCGAGAATACAACCGCTGGATAATGGCCGTCACGTTACCAAACACCAGCGCATGCATCAGAGCTGAGAGAGATAGAGAGAGAGAGAGAGAGAGAGAGAGAGGGGTAGAAAAACAAACAGAAAAGGAGAGGAGAGAGGATTATTATGCAATATGTTTTTCGGTAGTTTCACAGTAGCTGTTGAGGCTATTGCGTTATTGTTCATTTATCTGAATTTGAGAGAGGGAGAGGGTGAGAGTTTAGCACTGAGATCAGTGCCCTGAGATCTGGCAACCTAAGCCCCGCTGGCCATAACAGGCCCAATATATCCCCTCTCTCTACACTCGCTATACGAACGTAGAGTGACGAGGCAGGACTCTAAATACAACTGGGTCCTAATTGTGTTTAAAAAATAAATAAATAAGCCTGCTGTTATATATTGTAGTCATGATTTTGGCGGTTTGGCGGTTTGGCGGTTTGGCGGTTTGGCACTCGCTGTGAGTTTCTGGGCAGGCATACACTTCCCGGGAGGCAGGAGGGTGCGAGTGTGTGTGTGTGTGTGACTGTGTGTGTGTGTGTGTGTGTGTGTGTGTGTGTGTGTGTGTGTGTGTGTGTGTGTGTGTGTGTGTGTGTGTGTGTGAGTGTGTGTGTGTGTGTGTGTGTGTGTGTGTGTGGGTGTGTGTGTGTGTGTGTGAGTGAGTGAGTGTGTTGTGTGTGTGTGAGTGTGTGTTCTGTAGAGCGGTTTGTTTATGAGACAACACATACACCAGGGACCCTAAAATGAGACCCCGCTCCAGGCAAGGCCTGGCATTTCACCGTGTCCCTGTGCACGACTCGCACACGGCTTGCACACGGCTCGCACACGGCTCGCACCACGGCTCGCACACGGCTCGCACACACCACCATGTCACTGCTCCCCCGGGCCTAGCGCCTCCGCACGATTGGCTAAAGTCGCACTTTCAGAGAGGCTGAAAATACTGAACATTCCGTCTCTGATACTGATTGGCTGGCTCATTATAAATATTCATGAGGAGGGTGTGGTTGAAGACATTACACCACCTGCACCAGAAATGTAACAGCGATCCAACACCTCAAGAAAGTTTTTATCATTTCGATTTTTAGCATTTTGTATTTCTGTGTATTTTTCATGCTCTGGGGACATAATGTACAGTCAAGCTGGAAAGTCTGCACACCCCTTTCACCTTCTCCACGTTTTATTACGTTACAGACTTATACTACAATAGATTGAGTTCATTTTTTGCCTCAAACATCTACACACAATAGCCAATAATGATGAAGTGAAAACAGGTTTTTAGAAAATACGCAATTTTATTTTATTGACAAAAATAGGTTATTTAGGGATTACATATCTGTACACACCCTTAGCCTAATACTTGGTTGCTGCACCTTTGGCAGCGATTACAGCTTCAAGTCGTCTTGGGAAAGAAGCTACGAGCTTGGCACACTTGTTTCTGGACATTTTTGCCCATTCCTCTCGGCATATCCTTGCAAGCTCCGTCAGGTTGGATGGGGAGCGTCGGTACACAGCCATTTTCAGCTCTTTCCACAGATGTTCAATTGGATTCAGGTCTGGGCTCTGGCTGGGCCACTCAATGACATGCAGAGACTTTCTCCGAAGCCACTCCTTTGTTCTCTTGGCTGTGTGCTTTGGGTCGTTGTCATGTTGGAAGGTAAACCTTCGCCCCAGTCTGAGGTCCAGAGCGCTCTGGAGCAGGTTTTCTTCAAGGATCTCGGTGTACTTAGCTGCATTCATCTTTCCCTCTATCAGGACTAGTCGCCCCGTTCCCGCTGCTGAAAAACATCCCCACATCATGATGCTGCCACCCGCCATGCTTCACTGTAGGGATGGTATTAGCCAGGTGATGAGCGGTTCCTGGTTTCCTCCAGACGTGACGCTTGGTATTCAGGCCAAAAAGTTCAATTTTGGTTTCATCATACCAGAGAATCTTGATTCTCATGGTTTGAGAGTCCTCTAGGTGCCTTTTGGCAAACTCCAAGCGGGCTGTGATGTGCCTTTTACTAAGGAGGGGCTTCCATCTGGCCACTCTACCACAAAGGCCTGATTGGTGGAGTGCTGCCTGGATGGTTGATCTTCTGAAAGGTTCTCCCATCTCCACAAGGATACGCTGGAGCTCTGTCAGAGTGACCCTCGGGTTCCTGCTCACCTCCCTGGCCAAGGCCCGTCTTCCCCGATTGCTCAGCTTTGCCGGGCGGCCAGGTCTAGGAAGATTCTTGGTGGTTCCAAACTTCTTCCATTTATGAATGATGGTGGCCACTGTGCTCTTTGGGACGTGTAAAGCTGCAGAGATTTTTCCGTACCCTTCTCCAGATCTATGCCTTGACACAATCCTGTTTCTGAGGTCTGCAGATAATTCCTTTGACCCCATGGCTTGGAGTTTGCTCTGACATGCACTGTCAACTGTGGGACCTTATATAGGCAGGTGTTGGCAATCCCCAATCATGTCCAATCAATTGAATTTATCACAGGTGGACTCCAATTAAGTTGTAGAAACATCTCAAGCAGTATCAGTGGAAACAAAATGCACCTCAGCTCACTTTTGGGTGTCATATGAAAGGGTGTGCACACTTGTGTACATATGATATTTTACATTTAGATTTTTAATAAATTAGCACAAATGTCTAAAATCCTGTTTTCACATTGTCATTATGGGCTATTTTGTGTAGAATTTTGAGACAAAAAATTAACTCAATCTATTGTAGAATATGTCTCTAACGTAATAAAACGTGGAGAGTGGAGAAGGTGAAAGGGGTGTGCAGACTTTCCGGCTTGACTGTATATACATATTTGAAATTAAAACTGTAAATCCTAAATCCTGAAACAAACAGGGAGCCTCCCAGAATAAGTACAGAGAACAGAAGGAATGCAGCACCCTCTGACCCCTGGCCCTGACCCTTGACCCCAGCCTCCCTGTCCCTGATTGGACGGGTACCTCCGATGAGCATGGTGCAGATGGAGAAGATCTTCTCGGCGTCTGTGTTGGCGGAGACATTGCCGAAGCCCACGCTGGTCAGGCTGCTGAGGGTGAAGTAGAGGGAGGCGATGTAAACGCTGCGCAGTGACGGGACCGCCGTGCTGTTTCCCCCGGCAACGCTCCCGCCGTACGGAGACTGCAGCCGCTTCCCCAACTCATGCAGCCAACCTGCGGGCGGGAAATGCATCAGAGACAGACACACACACACACACACCCTGATCACACACACACACACACACACACACACCGATCTCACCCACTTATCACACACACTGATCTCACACACACACACACACACACACACACACACACACACACACACACACACACACACACACACACACATCGAATACACTGACCACACATGCTGATCACATACTGATCACACACACTAATCAGACATGTATCACACACACAATATAATATGTCTTTAATATCTCAGGGTAATGGTAGAGTCTGATACAAATATCAGCAGTGATACTGTCTTTCCGGTCCACTGTGCTTAACATAAAGTAAATGCTAATTTACGATGGGGTACGATGTGCCTGAAGCAGAGAGGACCATGGGATTTGAAGTATAGCAGGGATCTTGTGAATGAAGCAGAGAGATGACAATAGGACTGAAAGTGCAGACAGACAGGATAATGGGATTTGAAGTACAGAGAGGATGATGGGATTTGTAGTGCGGAGCTCACCAATGTCCCAGTTCTTGGCATTGAGCTCGATCTCCTTCTTGCCGATGACGTACCAGATGCAGGCCATCCAGTGGGCGAGCAGGCCGAACATGGACATGAGCAGGGTCAGCACCACGGCGCTGTGCTGTGAGTACCTGTCCATCTTCTGCAGCAGCCGCAGTAACCGCAGCAACCGCACCGTCTTCAACAGGTGCACCACCGACAGCTGCAGCAGGGCGGAGATAAGAGAGCATCATCAGGAGGGCGGGGGCCAGGTGAGAGTATCACGGGCGTGGCCAGGTGAGAGTATCACGGGCGGGGACAGGTGAGAGTATCACGGGCGGGGGCCAGGTGAGAGTATCACGGGCGTGAGAGAGTATCCCCAACATTAAAACATCCCAATGTGAAGTGTTAGCAGGGCAGCTCTGCAGCACTGGAAACTGCTGCTTCACGGGCATTGGGGAGAGTATCCCCACCATTAAAACATCCCAATGTGAAGTGTTAGCAGGGCAGCTCTGCAGCACTGGAAACCGCTGCTTACTCAATGTAACAGACTCACTGTCAGTGTGACAAGTTAAAATAATGCTCTCATATGAATCGGTTGTAAAGAATAAAACTGTTCTAGGAACATGTAAATTCATAGTGAATGCAAGTTTAAAACCATAATAGGAAACAATTCATAAGATAACTCGCAAGAGAACCTGGTAAAAGTTCACTCGAGTTCGGAAAATCGTAAGAATTCATGACGAAACAACGTAGCTTATTGCCGGGTTTAGAAAAGTTCAAATCCCCATTTTATTTTCTTATATCGGTAATCTAGCAGGAAACCTTAATTGAATTGGGATCGATTGCTAATGCCTTCGCCCATACACTAGAGGGAGATCGCGGTCTTTTCTCAATCCTGATAAAGATTCTGATGAGGAAACGTAACTAGTATCACGGCTGTGATCTTTCTCCCCCTTTTTCAGGTATGACGTTTTTATTTAATTATTACTGGAGTTAAAATATAACCGTTAGAATAGGGAAATACTAACGAAGTTGATATGTGATGTTGGTAAAGTTAATTCTAGCTTTTGCCCAGTTTCTACCGAATGGAAAACATGTTAGCTAAATGCTAGCTTAATGAGCCCCAAATGGCTATATTAAAGTGATACTGCAGTCAAAAACCGACTTTTCCCGTTGAAAACCTATGTTTTGAGTTAGATTATGATCATACACAACTATTTATGTCCGAAAATTTAATGTTTAGTCAAAATGGTTTTATCTGAGTTTTTGTGTAGACTTACCAATATGCTGGCTTCCGGGGGTTCGTGACGTCACGAAATCCTTAACATAAAAATGGGTGGACTTGAGGTGGTCCTAGGGGTGGGTCTTGGCTGGTCACGTGGTATAAAAGCAGAGAACGACGACTTTTTTTTTTCCTTCTGAGACTGAGACCCTTGTACTGCTAATTAGCTAGTTCAAGTTCAAATGCGAATTGCTTTGTATTATTGCTAACGTTAATATTACTACTTATATCGAGCTACAGTTATTCATATACGACGTCTTACTACTTGGTATCTTTAGCTAACTTGCCTGCATTATGCCAAGGAGTCAGAGATGTATCGTTCCTCGGTGCAACGCCACCGGCTCTGCTAGCTTTCATAATCTGCCGAGAGACCCAGCGCTACTTAGCCAGTGGCTTCAAGCTATCGGTGTAGAGCACGCGGACTTGCCGAAGAAAGCCCTAGTGTGCAACGCACACTTCACACCGGACTGCTACCACAATTTAACTGGCTTTGAGATGGGCTTCTATAAAACTCTGTCGCTGAAGCCAGGTGCCATCCCAACAGTGATGGATGTAATTTTGTAATCATTACATCAGCTAAGTAAAACAGCTAAGTACAATATACCTATTACATTGTATTTGTGACATTGTGTAATTGCACATGTATTGGCCACTATTATACAGTTGGGCCAAGCATGCCCGACTACAGCACAGCAGTATTAGACAAATCAAGAATCGCTTCATAACTACGCTGACATAACGTTACCTCAGTAACCTCACGGCAACATAGGTTTTCTGGAGGGGACAGGTTAGAGCAGTGGCCACAAGCACACCTGTTGGGACATTAGTTTGTTTCTGTTTACATGCAAGTTATCTGTACAAACTACAACAAAAATGCTTTTTGCAAACGGTTGACATTACTGATAGGTAATAGCTAATGTGGGGTTGAAGGCAACCTATTGTGTGAGCTATCTTTTATGAATACGTAACGTTAGCTAATAAACGATAGCAATAATACATTTGATGTAGCCCTAGCAAAACCAGTAACCAGTTGGTCAGTAACTCGGACGGAATGTATCGATAAGTTAGGTAATGCAAGGCAGTCTATTGTGTGTGTTTAGCCCCGTTTGGTCCAGAGAGAACTGGTAACTTAGATAGCTAGTTATATTAGCTATATCATTTATGAATAATGTTAGCTAATAAATGATAATTCTCTCCGGACCAAGTGAAGTTATGAGGGCGCTACAACCAGCCATGTTCAATATACTAACGTTACTGTGTGACTGGGTTTTGCTGTGTATTTGAATGTATTCAATAGTAACGTTACTTTAGGCAGACAAACAAGCTAACTTAGCTAGGTAACGTTAGCTTTACCATTCGGTTACATCCCGGGTCCTCTCCTCGCGAAGACGTTGCTCAACTAATACAGCCATTTTATTTAGTTGTGAGGAGAGAGCTGGAAGGGGGCTGAGTCAGTTCACCAAGACACACCCTTTCACTCCTTGACCGTATGAATATTCATAATATGACTACGTGGCATCATCGTCATATGACCACACCTACTCACGAGTTTCAGTTCAAATTGAAGCGGAAAAAAGGGCCTTAGAAAAGCCTCTGCAGTATCTCTTTAAGGTTATGGTAGGCTCAAACGAAATGTGCATTGTGGCTTGTTAGCACGGTTGATAAAACGGTATTTATTTCTTTGTGTTTATATTAATGCTCAATTACTGTAATAGCGTGCGGTTTAAATATCGTTATTTGTACTTGTTTGTAAGTTTTCTACCGAGTGTACTGAGAATGCATGCTAGCTTACTGAGCTAAGACGGCCATTTTGGGATCACACTAGGTGCACGTGAAATGTGCGTGATGTCTGTTAGCACAGCCCAGAACAGTAGTTTGTGCTTGTGTGCTAAGCTAATGCTCATTTACGGTAATAACTCGCAGTATATATTTGTTGCTTGCATTTATTTGTAGCTTTGTTACGAAGATATTTGATACATTTGAGAACGTATTATGTTTGTCACTGTAGACGTTATAAAGAACAATATTTCGTAATTGAGAGGAGATAAAGGGAAAAGAATATATATTATAAAGTTAAAGTGTGAATTAGATAATCAATTGAACCAAACTGAAACAAAATGTAAAGTAGTATGGGTTCTAGTAAATATCTCAGGAATATAAAGGGTGTTGAATTAAGATTTAAATCAAGGAGTTATTCAAGTTATACTGATGTTACTTACCTGTGACAGTGTAGCTACTTTATAAGTAATGGTGGTTATTATTTGAACTGTGACTGCTAAGAAACACTGTAAAGACCAAATAGATTGTGGAAACAGGGTGTACAAGTGTCCTGAAAATGTGATTTATAAGAAATGTAAATGTGTAATTGCTGAATGATTCCTGATAAAGATTCTGATGAGGAAACATCACGACTGTGATCTTTCTCCCCCTTTCTCAGGGGTGTAACATCAGCCTGTGAAAAATGGCATAGCATCGGCTAACTAAGTTCTAATGTTGTTATTAGAAAATAAAACAACCATTATGAGAGAATACCATACGCTGATCCGGTGTAAATGCATTAGTACAGCGAACTGATGAATGCGTTTAATAATCTCATAGCCACCTTTAAGCATAAATCACAGGAGGCTAGTCTAAAGGCCTGGGGAATACTCTTTCCCTGCGGTTTTCACACGGATCCGGCCTCTGATGGAAAAATGGCCGCTTCCGAGGAAAAGAAACGGCGTTGTGCGGAACACGAGGAGAGGCAGAAATACGTTCATCCGCGGTGGCGCTAATGTTCATCAACGAACTAAACATTAGCAAAGGAAATAAGCCCCCGTTTGCAGCAGACAGAATTACATATTCAAGAGCTGGTGGAACGGCAGTAATCACAACCACATCAGCAACGCTAACGGAGAGAGAGAGGGGGTGGGGGGAGAAGGAGAGAGAGACAGGGGAGAAGACAGAGTGAGAGGAAAGGGGGGGGGGGGGCACAGACATCTAATGAATCACCACTTAATCCCAAATTAACCCGCATCTAAATCATGTGCTACAAGCTGAGCTCGGCCTGGTCTCCACCCCAGACACTGTCTCCCTGGAAAGAAAAGTCAGTTTGTGAGAAGGATGAATCTGATTGGTTCTGCCAAGTTTAAATCAGCCTTATATTATTTCCATATTTTTCATTGGATGAGTTGGCTTCAAAGGTTGCCTCCACTTGGAACCCTGCCTACACAACATTAGAAGGTTAACCTGGTCAGGCTCATAGTACCGTAAGGTTAACCTGGTCAGGCTCATAGTACTGTAAGGCTAACCTGGTCAGGCTCATAGTACCGTAAGGTTAACCTGGTCAGGCTCATAGTACCGTAAGGTTAACCTGGTCAGGCTCATAGTACCGTAAGTTTGATACTGTGAGATAAGTCCACCCAAATTCCAAGGATGTGCCTTGGCTTGAAGGGGAGTGGCTGAAACTTGGACAGACCAATCAGACTGCAGGGATCTAATCTCACAAAGTGTAATATTCTTTTGCAGATAGTCTAGATGAAAAGTGAGCCTAATTCCAAGTTAACCTGAATCCAGACTGTGCGATCCAAGCCTCACTCAGACAAACCCACCCGTCCCCCAGAGGCTGAAAGTCAGACCGGCGTAGGCAGTGAATACAGAGGGCTGAATACAGAGGGAAACAGATGTTGCTCTGGACGACGGCCGTGTGAACGACCGCCCTGATTTCCCCGTGTTGTGCAGGGAGAGAGACTCGTGAGACTCGTGTTTTTGCCGGTGGCAGAGAGGGAGAGTAATGCCGCTCTACAGCCGGACAGCGGAACATTCCGGAGTCTATTACTGGAAATATCACACGCTCCCGGGGGGGGAGGGGCATGCGGGTGGGAGGGGCTCGCGGGGGGGACGGCGCCAGGGGAACACCACTTCAGCCCTTAATTGCCAAAGATTCTGAGAGATCCTGGAGAATATGGCTCACTGTGCAAGGAAACTCGGGACCTCACAGTGCTACACACACACACACACACACACACACACACACACACACACACACACACACACACACACACACACACACACAAACTAACGCATGCACACTTACACATATGCGCACGCATGAACACACAGACACACACACACATACATGCATGCACACACACACACACACACTAACACATACGCACACACACACATTCCAACAAACGTGTGAGAACACACATACACGTACACACACATGCATTCAGATACACACACACACATGCACGCATACTCACACACAAACACATGTGCATTGTTTTAAAAATTCCACAGAGCCTACTTTAATTAGGGCTCTGTGGAATAGCCGATCGTTTGAGTTCTTCAGTCATTTCTGAGCTGATTGGCTGTCTCTCAGATGTAGCCCACCCTCCACAGCACATATTGATCCGATAGGCTATACTCAACGGGACCCGATCCAATCGGGCCATGCCCCCCCCCCCCCCCCCCCCCCCCAATGGAACAATGTATCCAATGGTCCTGTCATCCAGCAACTCAATTACAACCTGCTCTAAACCCTGCTCTCTAAGGCCTGCTCTAAACCCTGCTCTCTAAACCCTGCTCTCTAAACGTTGCTCTCTAAACCCTGCTCTCTAAACCCTGCTCTCTAAACCCTGCTCTCTAAACCCTGCTCTCTAAACCCTGCTCTCTAAACCCTGCTCTCTAAACCCTGCTCTCTAAACCCTGCTCTCTAAACCCTGCTCTGTCTAAACCCTGCTCTGTCTAAACCCTGCTCTGTCTAAACCCTGCTCTGTCTAAACCCTGCTCTGTCTAAACCCTGCTCTGTCCTAAACCCTGCTCTGTCTAAACCCTGCTCTGTCTAAACCCTGCTCTGTCTAAACCCTGCTCTGTCTAAACCCTGCTCTGTCTAAACCTCTAAAACCCTGAATACAACTGTAAAACCTGTGCATACACTGGGGGAACCAAAAAAAAAGCCTGCAGACATATATACACACACACAGATCACATTACTCTTCCGCCATATAGCAGCTGCTTATATAAAAAAGCCACTTAAAAGCAAAGTACACAAGAGCGCTGAATAGGTTTTTGAGAGTAGCCAGTGGCCACACCTACAGGCTCATGTGTGGGCGGGGCACAGGTTTGGTGGGATCACTCTTTGATTATGGCTCATATTTGTGACTGGCTTTATTTTCAGTGGACTTCCTGGAAAGATATTGTAATGTAACAACAAGTACTGTAATGTACTGTAACACCCAGTACCTGTGAACACACTCATGTGTAATGCACTAACACCCAGTACTGTAATGTAATGTAACACATTAAAATGTATTGTAATGCAAAGTAATGTAGTGTAATCTAATGCACTGTAATAATATTATAATATAATGTAATGTAAGGACACACTCACCACGCTGACTTTGAAGGCGAACAGAGGTCAAAGGGCAGGGCAGCGACCAGGTCGATGATGAACCAGGTGGTCATGTAGTGAATGCAGATGAGCCCGCCTCAAAGATCACCTGACCAGACTTACTCACGTATGTGGTGCGGAAACTGAACACGATATCTGCAGATTACACACACGCATACGCACACACACGCACGCGCATGTGTACACCGCATGGCACCCACACGTGCACATAAACACACACACACACACACACACACACACATATGTGCACATAAACACACACACACACACAGCGCTTAATGTGACATTGGTGTATATTGGCATAGCATTTCTCATAAAGACCTTTGCTGAGAGAATGGGCCTTCACCGATAATGAAGAGAATCTCCACGGCGATGTCGCTGACCGTGGTGCTGCGTGTGAGGTCATCGTCCTCCGATGAAGCACACGTTGTACGGCACCGTCACGGCAACGTAGAAAGTGGCCAGGAGAATCAGCCAATCCCAGCCCTGCCTTGAAGGTACTGTAGTGCAGGAGGATGAACTTGGACTTCTTGGCATCAGCGACTTTGTACTCAGGGAGCGCCGGCGGGTCACCAAACACGTTCTGCACACAGGAAACTCCCAGGTAACAGGTGGGCATATCACTCCAGGTTAACCCCAAGCCTGGCTTTCTTTGATTTTCTGCAGTTATGTGTTGTGGGGAGTAGGTTGGGGTATGGGTGTGGTATTTGGAGGGTGTGGGCTATGGATTTGGGGGTTTTGGAAGTGTATTTGGGGCTGTAGAGTGTGGATTTGGGGGTTTTGCGGTGTAGATATAGATACCTTGTTGAGTTTGAGTTTGCTCTTCCTCTCCGGCTGTGCAGGTGTCCAGAGATGTGGTACAGGACGGTACCCCCCCTGAGCCGAGCCGAGCTGAACTGGGACCCCTTCTTCAACCGGCCTTTACGTCTCTCTGAGAAAACAAACCGGCCTTTACGTCTCTCTGAGAAAACAAACCGGCCTTTACGTCTCTCAGAAAACAAACCGGCCTTTACGTCTCTCAGAAAACCAAACCGGCCTTTACGTCTCTCTGAGAAAACAAACCGGGCCTTTACGTCTCTCAGAAAACAAACCGGCCTTTACGTCTCTCTCAGAAAACAAACCGGCCTTTACGTCTCTCTGAGAAAACAACACGACACAAGCTAACATCTCACAATCAACAATGTCACAGCCACAAAGAGCACACAATGTCACAGACGCAACCCACAACATCACAGCCACAACTAAACGCATCACAACTACAACTCAACACACATCACAACCCAACTAAACACACACTCACAACCACAACTAAACACACAACATCACGACCACAACTACAATGACAGAACCCACAGTGTCAGTAAAGGTTAACACCCAGGAGTGTAGATCTTGTATGTTGCTCCCCTCCAATTCAATAGTATTATAATTTATTTCTATACTTTGAAACAGAGATAATGTATAAGGGGAGGTGACGCTTTATAATTGGGTTACGAGGGTGGTACAGAAAGTGGCGAGCTGTCCGAGATCATACCCCCACTGTCTGGCCCTGACCACAAGCTCCACCCGCAACCTTTTCAACACGCACTTCTCATTTTCACAAAGAGATTATTTCCTCTGAAGAAACTGACCTTGTGCACTACCAAAATTACATATTGACATTATCGGTGTGAAATGGTAATGTATTAAATTTAATATCTCTTATGCACGTTGTCATAATGTGGCCTCCCTTGTCGAGCAAAAGATCATCTTCATAAGATTAAAAAAATAGAGGAACTTTAATTTGTGGAAAGGCAGGGAATCACATGATATTTAATCACAGAAAGCAATACGTCCTTGTAGAATTTACTCAGAGGAACTTTCTTAAAGGAATTTAGTTTTGAACGAGGGAAAGGTTTACTGATCGAATTCCGAAAAGCAGGAATTCCCATTTTTACTCCACATCTGTTTGCCAGGTCCCGTGATTCAGACCAGCTCACCTCAGATGTCGATGGATTACCGCTAACGGAATATTAACGACAGTGTACCGCTAACGGAATATTAGTTTTTTTACGATTGCTTTGACTCATTTTGCACAACAGAGTTTCAATGTGCAAAACTCTTAACACAGAATGCTATACTGCTCATTTTGGGTTCAAAATGTAATATAGCATGCAAAATACCAGTGTCAAATCAGAGAATATTATATGCAAAAGTTTATCACAGCACCAGAAAATTAGATATTTCAAACAATGAAGTTAAATTGTTTGAAAGTGTTCTTTGGTCATAACGCAAAATGCTATACTCCTAGGGCTCTATTTTAATAAACCAAACGCAATGGTGAACGCAAGAGTAATCGCTTGGCGGTATCGCTCTGAGGGCGTGTCGGCGAGAAATTTGGTAATTTCATGACGGCAATCTTGGCGCACCTTATGGCGGTATTGCTAAAAGGCTGGGTTTAAACGTCCAAGGTGTGTCTCTATGGTAGCCAATCAAATTGTTGTTCTCATGCTTTAAAAAAAAGCCAGTTGGAACGCAATCGCTCCATGCAATTTCATAATGAGCAACCCAAACGCACTGGACCGTCAACGACAAGAGCGATTTTCCGCACAGGAATCAGACATACTTGCAACAGAAGTACAGGCTAGGACTGTAGTAATTTATGGATCACAATCCACACCACCTCGTCTCCCAGAAGTTCGGAAGGCACGGGAGGAGGTGGCGAATGCATTAATTAGCCTACATTAGGTGATGTAGGCATAATTATGATTCAAATGGTAGGCTTATGATTCAACTGTGTCAATGTGTAATTTATATATTATAGGCTATTGGCCTATATGATCGCAAGTTTCTTGTAAGCTGTCCTGTTTTATTCTAGTAGTTTAAATTAAAATTAATTAATTAATTAATAATAATTATAGGCTATTTGTTCATTAAATGGAAGTGTAATGTTGGCATCACCTATAGACACTACATAGAACTACATGACTAACAAGTTGCCAAATTGCCAGAGTCTATTGCGTTGCCGCTAAGAGGTGGTTCCAGCGGATCATAACGCAATGGGTTTTCGTTGGTTCAAACTGTCACTGCGCCGAAAGTATTTTAGAACACGCCCCAGACAGCGCCACCCATCCCACTGCAGCGCAAGCGAAAGGATGTTATGTTGAGAATTTGTTGATCCTAGCGGTATTGCTGAGAAACGCCATAGCGCCAGTTTTAAGACGTTGATGCTGTCAACAAGCTTGCGTTTGACTATACCGTCCCCTTGCGCTGGTTTGAAAATAGAGCCCCTAATCTTGGGCTCAAAATCATATATAGCATGCACAATAGAAATAACCAAATTAGATTGTATTTCATGCTAAAGTTTATCATAGTGTCACAACAGTGGATATGTTCATCGTTGAAGTTTAATTACTGGTGCATTTTCAAATACAACGGCCATTATCAAATAATGCGGTCAAACACAAAATACTTGTTACCAAAAAAGACACTGCAATGGTAATTTCCTCATAGGTACTTGAAATTATGTACAGCAAGCATGATTGACTGCAGTTTTGCACTTTTTTATGAAAGACAAACAAAATATTAGATTATGTGAAGTTCAATCATTAAAGAAAAATCATACAGTAATGCAGTACTGTTAACTCAACTGTATTGTACAGTAAAAACAACAATGACAGTAAAAGCAAAAAGTTACAGTAACAACAAACTTTACTGTACAGTAAAAAAAAAACAAAAAAAACTGCAGCATTTTGCCCCTCCGCTGCATTTGGCCACAGAATTTCACCATCAGAGCATTTGGCTGTACGAGACGGTTGTACAGCCCATCCAGAAAATGTATGAGGCGCACAGAGTTGTATGCCGCCAGCAGAGGGTCACGAGCCTCAACTCCATTGCGGGAAATGGCAGCACACATTGTGATGTTGGCTCCACGCTGTCCTGGAACTTCAACAGTGGCCCTCTGCCCAATTACATTCCAGCCCCGATGCCGGCGCTTGCAGAGATTAAATTTTGCTTCATCCACGTATATGATCTCATGCTGCTCTGCTCCAGCATCAATGTCCATCATGCTCTGAAATCTAAAACACTTGAGCATTACCGAGATAAAAAATATACCAATGCTTTACTGTATGTACAATATGCAAAACAAGGTTTTTTGCATTGGACCCTAGGCACATGCCTAGTTTTCCTAGATCCGGCCCTGAGACCAATGGGCAGGCCCACACACATACGTACATAATCCTAATGTGATGTCTAGGGCATAATGTTAACCTATCTACACATAGAGGATGGGTCACTAAAGTATTTGCTACTGTAGTATTGCAACATTGCTATACACATACCTGAACATATTCCACCCTCAGTCTTCACCCTTCATTCCTTTGTAAAGGCACCAAGTAAATTTGTTTCAATGTGATTTGGTGCTTTTTTAAATTTTTTTTTGTTGTTAGGCTGATTGTGTGGATGTTTTGGAAGATTCCGTTATCGGCTAGAATCTGTTGCTGTATTTCTTTTATTCGTATGTCGTTTCTTTGCACCACCATGTCTACTAGTGCCCTCTCCTGCTGGGCAGAGAGAAGACGGCCACGTCCTCCACCTGGTGGTGCTCTTTCAGTTCTAATGTACAGTAAAGATAACAATTACAACAGAGATAATTCACACCCACACTTTAGTATTTATGAAATATACTGTAACACAGACAGCAATATCAATTACTGTAATTTCAATATAGTTACTGTACAGTAAATTAGTAAATTACACATATTGACTTACCGATTATCTCTCTTAAAAATTCTTATTATAGATGCCACAGTTGACATTTTCAGGTTTGGCTGCACAAACCTCCCAGCTTGAGCCAGTGTTAGACCTCAGTTTACCACATGGTCGACAATAGTGGCTCTAATTTCATTTGACACAACTGCTCTAATGCCTCCTTGACCCCGTCCACGACTCTGTCCTTCGTTCTCAACCTCACCGACCTGCTCCATGTTGTCAGAAACTGCTATTCAGGTTTCTAAGCAGCATTTTATGTAGTGGTGAAGAGATTATCAATTGTGTTGCAATGCTACTCACCTTGGCAAGGTTGTTGGAAGTACTGAGACATGACTACAAAGACCTGTTGAATTGATTTAGTGATCTGCATTTGTAGTAATAAGCATTTGAACATTGTTGTAATATTAGGTGGCTGTATTCTGAGAATGGAGCATATGATTTAGAGTTTGGCACTTTGTATTAACAGTTTTGCACTTTGTATATCAGCATAGGATGTAGTGTCTTAAGGTAAGAATTCTGCAAGTCAGTTTAGCACTTTGCGTTAACAGTTTTACACTTTGTATGTCAGCATAGGATGTGGTATGAATTTTGAAAGTCAGTTTGGCACTTTGCATTTTGAGTTTTGTACAGTGAAATTCTGCTGTGCAAAATGAGTCAAAGCAATCGTAAAAAAAACTAACTGCAGTGTAGCGCCATCCTCGCGGGTTCATTATAGTCAGCATGCAGCGCTATGGACACCAGGGCTATGAGCGCGATGACACCGTTATAATGAAGGAATCTCGCTTTTTCTTGCACAAAACGCCGCTGGGAGAAAGCGGGGTTGCAGACGATTGGCCGACCGATCCGAGCGTGTTTATTTTGGGACGTTTCCACAGACTCGCTCCTGCCTGCTCTTTGATTTTCCGCAAAACATGCCGTCTGAGGCGCCCGATTCGTCCCACGTGCACCCCACCCCGGTGCCCCCCCGTCAGGCCCGACATGCAGCGGAGAGAGGGGGGGGTAGAGACAGAGAAAGGGGCGCAGAGTTTGCTGCTTGAACAACGGGGCTGTAATCATCTATAAAACCTGCCAATCACCATGGAGTCTGTTTATTTTTAGCTCATGATGAATTTCCCCTTTTCACTGCTACCTGTGAGGCCAGATCCAGAGAGAGAGAGGGGGAGAGAGAGAAAGGGGGAAGGAGGGAGGGAGGGAGAGAAGAGATGGAGAGGGAGAAAGAGGTCTTCCTTTCCTGTAAATTAGCCAATCAAAATGCAGCCCAGAGATAATGGGAGGCAGGTGTGAGGGGGGGCTATAGGATTTCCCCCATGTCTGATACTACACACACACACACACACCTCTCACTAGTGCCCACACACCACACCGCTATCCTAACCATTGAATTCCATTAAACCAAAATAAACCTACAGGATATAAATCATTTCCTGTGAAAAAGAAGCTGTTTTTTTTTGAAAGCCTAATTACCCTAATTATGCTGCAGTGCATCTATAAGCAGCGTTTTGCTTCATTACTGAGAGTTTTTATAACCTCAGTTGTTTCTCTGAGGCCTGGCTTATCACTGCATTCATTCAAGAGGTGATTCCTTGGTCAGCACTACAGGACTACCAGTTCTGCAGCACTACAATATACTCTTTTATCAGTGTACGGTATACAATATACTCTGTCAGTGTTGTTTTTACACTGAGCTGTGAGCCCTGTGGTTACCTTCTCTCTTGTCCTCAGGGACAACCTTGACCTTGGTGTCGGTGATGTCCTTAAAGGAGGCGAGGAACAGGACCACATCTCCCTTCTCATTTTTAATGGGGACGATGTCCAGTAAGCACCAGAAGAACGCCGCTACAGAAAAGAGCCCACAACATGCACATAAAACACAAAAAAGCCCAGTAAATAAAACATAAAAAAACATTCTTTTCTGGGGCTTATGTAGAGAGACGTTATGTATGATGTATGGAGGATACTCTACTGGGGCTTATGTAGAGAGATGTTATATATGAGGATACTCATTACTGGGGCTTATGTAGAGAGATGTTATATATGAGGATACTCATTACTGGGGCTTATGTAGAGAGACGTTATATATGAGGATACTCATTACTGGGGCTTATGTAGAGAGATGTTATATATGACGATACTCATTACTGGGGCTTATGTAGAGAGATGTTATATATGAGGATACTCTACTGTAAATGCACTGATACCTGTGCCAGTTTATTATACAGTGCATTTCAGCAACAACATAATGCTGTGGAAGGAACCGGAATTAAAGTACACACTCTGTCAGATCTGACACTTTGAGTTCAGTGAGAGAGAGGGGAGGGGGGGGGGGGGGGGGGGAGAGATCCCCGTGCAGTAACACGCACTGAACTATAAAAATGATTTCCAGACCAGCGTGAGTGCATTCTAAACAGGAGTGATGCTGCTGGAAATATCCCTGAGCTCCCCTCCCTCCCTCTACAGCCTGTCTCATACCCATCTCTCTCTGTCCTTGTGTACCTCATACCCATCTCTCTCTGTCCTTGTGTACCTCATACCCATCTCTCTCTGTCCTTGTGTACCTCATACCCATCTCTCTCTGTCCTTGTGTACCTCATACCCATCTCTCTCTGTCCTTGTGTACCTCATACCCATCTCTCTCTGTCCTTGTGTACCTCATACCCATCTCTCTCTGTCCTTGTGTACCTCATACCCATCTCTCTCTGTCCTTGTGTACCTCATACCCATCTCTCTCTGTCCTTGTGTACCTCATACCCATCTCTCTCTGTCCTTGTGTACCTCATACCCATCTCTCTGTCCTTGTGTACCTCATACCCATCTCTCTGTCCTTGTGTACCTCATACCCATCTCTCTGTCTTTGTGTACCTCATACCCATCTCTCTCTGTCCTTGTGTACCTCATACCCATCTCTCTCTGTCCTTGTGTACCTCATACCCATCTCTCTCTGTCCTTGTGTACCTCATACCCATCTCTGTCCTTGTGTACCTCATACCCATCTCTCTCTGTCCTTGTGTACCTCATACCCATCTCTCTCTGTCCTTGTGTACCTCATACCCATCTCTCTCTGTCCTTGTGTACCTCATACCCATCTCTCTCTGTCCTTGTGTACCTCATACCCATCTCTCTCTGTCCTTGTGTACCTCATACCCATCTCTCTCTGTCCTTGTGTACCTCATACCCATTTCTCTCTGTCCTTGTGTACCTCATACCCATCTCTCTGTCTTTGTGTACCTCATACCCATCTCTCTCTGTCCTTGTGTACCTCATACCCATCTCTCTCTGTCCTTGTGTACCTCATACCCATCTCTCTCTGTCCTTGTGTACCTCATACCCATCTCTCTCTGTCCTTGTGTACCTCATACCCATCTCTCTCTGTCCTTGTGTACCTCATACCCATCTCTCTCTGTCCTTGTGTACCTCATACCCATCTCTCTCTGTCTTTGTGTACCTCATACCCATCTCTCTGTCCTTGTGCCTCATACCCATCTCTCTCTGTCCTTGTGTACCTCATACCCATCTCTCTCTGTCCTTGTGTACCTCATACCCATCTCTCTCTGTCCTTGTGTACCTCATACCCATCTCTCTCTGTCCTTGTGTACCTCATACCCATCTCTCTCTGTCCTTGTGTACCTCATACCCATCTCTCTGTCCTTGTGTACCTCATACCCATCTCTCTCTGTCCTTGTGTACCTCATACCCATCTCTCTCTGTCCTTGTGTACCTCATACCCATCTCTCTCTGTCCTTGTGTACCTCATACCCATCTCTCTCTGTCCTTGTGTACCTCATACCCATCTCTCTCTGTCCTTGTGTACCTCATACCCATCTCTCTCTGTCCTTGTGTACCTCATACCCATCTCTCTCTGTCCTTGTGTACCTCATACCCATCTCTCTCTGTCCTTGTGTACCTCATACCCATCTCTCTCTGTCCTTGTGTACCTCATACCCATCTCTCTCTGTCCTTGTGTACCTCATACCCATCTCTCTCTGTCCTTGTGTACCTCATACCCATCTCTCTCTGTCCTTGTGTACCTCATACCCATCTCTCTCTGTCCTTGTGTACCTCATACCCATCTCTCTCTGTCCTTGTGTACCTCATACCCATCTCTCTCTGTCCTTGTGTACCTCATACCCATCTCTCTCTGTCCTTTTGTACCTCATACCCATCTCTCTCTGTCCTTGTGTACCTCATACCCATCTCTCTCTGTCCTTGTGTACCTCATACCCATCTCTCTCTGTCCTTGTGTACCTCATACCCATCTCTCTCTGTCCTTGTGTACCTGATATGAGAAAGACTTTCATAATTTAGCTCAGATCTGACCCTCAGGGCTCTAACACTGGCTCAAATGTTCACCTGGAAAAACCCAAAAATGTTTGTTGGAAAAGCCCCAAGGGAGCGTTCTGAACCAAGAGGGGAAGCCTTCAGTTAACAGGGCCGGAGGTGTGGAATATACAGCCTGTTCATTTTAGAGCCTTCAGAAGCTCACATCATTAAAGACTCATTACAGAGAAAGGGGGAAACTCATTTTGCACAGTCTGCTGTGTTAAATCACATCTGAGCAAATTTGATCCTGATTGAACTCTATGAACTCTGTTAGAGTTAATTTAACACCAGTTGAACATTTTTTTGTGCATTTGTGTCTGCATGTATGGACATAATGTTAAATACAGCATGTCACAACATCCACTAATCCACACTAATCTCAACAAAGCATCCATTAATCCCCTAATAATCTATACAGAATATGCACTAATACCCACAATCTAAGCACAGCAGCACTAATCCCCTTAATCTAAACACAATGTCCACTAATCCCATTAATGTAAACAACACCAACGAATCAATCCCCTCAATCTAAGCACAATATCCACTAATCCCTGTAATCTAAGCACAATATCCACTAAACCCCCTTATCTAAAGACAACCTCCAGCAACCCCCCCTTTCCAGACATGCATTTAGCCTGAGGGGAATTAGTCCTGCCAGCAGGAGATCTGATTAAGGCTGAGTATAATAATATATTAAGTGTCAAATTCATTATGAAGAAGAGAGTAATGAGGAGGTAATGATTCTCTCTGACTGCAGGCAGGTCTGGACAGTGTGTGTGTATGTCTGTGTGTATGTGTATGTTTGTGTACATGCGGGCGTGTGTATATGTGTGAGTGTGTGTGTACATGTGTGCGTTTGTGTATGTGTGTGTGAGTATGTGTGAGAGTGTATGTGTGTGTATGTGTGAGAGTGTATATGTGTGTGAGTGAGTCTGCATGTGAGAGTGTATGTGTGTGTGAGTATGTTTGTGCGTGTGTGTATGTGTGAGAGTATGTGTGTGCGTTTGTTTGTGTGAGTGTGTGAGTAGAGAGGATGGTGTGTGTGTGTAGAGAGGATGGTGTGTGAGTAGAGAGGATGGTGTGTGAGTAGAGAGGATGGTGTGTGAGTAGAGAGGATGGTGTGTGCAGCTACATAACACTACATTTGAATGATGCTCCGTTTGAATGACATCATAATTAGAGTGATTCCCCCTGCGCCTTCGTCTTGGCGGCCGTTATCGCGCGCGGGAGAGAGCCGCCGTGAAACAGGCACTCATTTTCCGCTCCATCGACCGAGCCCCCCTTCCCCCAACCCCCTGTCAGTACGAGGAAGTGGGCTCTGAGACAGGCGGCTGCGGGTTCGAATCCCGGGGGGCACATGCTGTGCCCTGGAGCAATGCGCCTCAGTGAACAGGAATAATGTGTGTAAATATACGCTGTGTTTAGCCTTGGATTGGGGTTTATTACATGCTGGTTATATTGTGTATTTTTGTGTAGTGCTTCAGTAATAAGCCCCATAAAGTGAGCTGTCATTGGTTTATATTCTGCAGCATACCTGGCTATTCACCTGACATGTGTCTCACACACATATGCACACACGCACACACACTCACGCATGCACACACACTCTCACACACATTCACTCACTCACACACTATGTGTGTGTGAGTGAATGTGTGTGTATGCGTGCGTGCGTATATCTGTGTGTTTGTATGTGTGTATATACAGTTGAAGTCGGAAGTTTACATACACTTAGGTTGAAGTCATTAAAACTCCTTTCTAACCACTCCACAGATTTCATGTTAGCAAACTATAGTGTTGGCAAGTCAGTTAGGACATCTACTTTGTGCATGACACGTAATTTTTCCAACAATTATTTATAGACAGATTATTTCACTTTTAATTCACTATATCACAATTCCAGTGGGTCAGTTTACATACACTAAGTTGACTGTGCCTTTAAATTTTTGGTCGCATATCCTTTGGCTTTGCATGCCATGACTTCCTGATGTCTGTGACCCAACAACATCAAAAGACTCTTGATCTAATTTTCTGGTACTCTTAGAAGTGATACTATATATAGATGTCCTAACTGACTTGCCAACACTATAATTTGCTAACATGAAATCTGTGGAGTGGTTAAAAATGAGTTTTAATGACTTCAACCTAAGTGTGTAAACTTCCGACTTCAACTGTATGTGTGTATATCTGTGTGTGTGTTTATGTTTACATGTGTGTGTATATCTGCGTGTGTCTGTGTATGTGTGTTTATGTGTGTATATCTGTGTGTGTTTGTGTGTGTGTGTTTATGTTTACATGTGTGTGTATATCTGCGTGTGTCTGTGTATGTGTGTTTATGTGTGTATATCTGCGTGTGTTTGTGTGTGTGTTTATGTCTACGTGTGTGTTTGTGTGTATATCTGCGTGTGTCTGTGTATGTGTGTTTATGTGTGTATATCTGCGTGTGTTTATGTCTACGTGTGTGTTTGTGTGTATATCTGCGTGTGTCTGTGTTTGTATGTGTGTGTGTGTGTTTATGTGTGTATATCTGCATGTCTGTGTGTGTGTGTTTATGTATGTATATATGTGTGTGTGTGTGTTTATGTGTGTATATATGTGTGTGTATATCTGCGTGTGTTTGTGTGTGTTTATGTTTACGTGTGTGTTTGTGTGTATATCTGCGTGTGTCTGTGTTTGTATGTGTGTGTGTGTGTTTATGTGTGTATATCTGCATGTCTGTGTGTGTGTGTTTATGTGTGTATATATGTGTGTGTGCGTGTGTGTGTGTGTTTATGTGTGTATTTATGTGTGTGTATATCTGTGTGTGTATGTGTGTGTTTATGTGTGTATATCTGCATGTGTCTGTGTTTGTATGTGTATGTGTTTATGTGTGTATATCTGTGTGTGTGTGTTTATGTGTGTATATATGTGTGTGTGTGTTTATGTTTACATGTGTGTGCGCTTCTGAAATCCTTCCTCCTCACCACTCTTCTTGTAGAAAACGATCTCGCCCTTAAACTCTTTCTTGTCCTCCAGGGCGTGGTCGACCTGCAGCACGATGGCGTCGCCGGTGTCCGGGCCGTACAGGAAGCGGCAGGCGCAGCTCTCCTGCATGACCTCCGCACGCGAGAATCCCGTCAGCTCGCAGAAACCGTCTGAGCAGTACACGATGGGGAAGCCTTTGGACACCTGCGCGTTGGCCAGCAGGAAGTTACTGTCTGGAGGAGAGAAGAGGAGAAGTGTGGAGGTGCGTCCAATATTCTTCACTCTTCTCCTCCTTTCCTCCACTCCCACTCCTCCCCTACCCGGAAGCGTGCAAAACTGCCTGCACGTTTCGAGTGCAAGTATTTGCATGTACAGTATACAATGTACCTGACATTACATTACATTGTGTTTAGACATTAATTAATATGTAACCATTGATATGTAATTAATGTGTAATCAGCCACATTAGATTAGGACACAAAGATCGGATACCAGGGCACAGAGGAGTGGAGGATGCAGCCAGGGCTGGACCCCCACATGGGCCAGTCGGGCACATGCCCCGGGGCCCAAAGGTCAGGGGGGCCCTTGGGAGTTGGGCCCACCGCTCTCTATTTTTTTTCAGGCGAATCTTTCTCGGGGTTGGGGGGGTTGGGGTTGGGGGGGGTCGGGGTTGGGGGGTCGGGGTTGGGGGGGTTGGGGGGGTCGGGGGGGGTTGGGGGGAGTATGGAGGGACAACGGGGCCCAAAATGGTATTTTTCTCCCAGGCCCTGACTGCATTGCATCTGGTTGCTAATAAGATGTGGCTGGTCACCAGGGCCATTGTATCAAATCCTCGGGCCCAGGACAAAAAGTCGATTTCAGGGCCCCCCTTAACAAAATTCCCATATTTTCTGGAATTTCCCTAGAGATGGCTTTCATGGCAAACTTCTGGAATAATCTTAACCCGATTCCAAGCACCATCTGTTTTGTTGCAGAAAAGTGATGTTGACCTCGCCACAGGTGTGAGAGCACTCGAGTCACTGCAGACTTTTGTATCTACACAAAGAGACCTGTTTGACAACTTTGAAAGTCAAGCTCTGAGTGTCCCTGGTGTTAACAAGCAGGATGAGCAGCGGAAACGCAAACGAAAAACATTTGCAGATGAGGGAGGTGCGGATGATGGTTTGGTGGTGATCGATGCTTGTAGCAGATTTAAAATAGAAACGTTTTATATTGCCATCGACAATTTGGTTAACTGCCTCCAGCATCGCATAAGTGCCTACAGCCACCTGTGCTCCCTATTTGGGGGTTTTTTCTGCATGGAATCCGAGCCCAGTTCCATAATTCACCAGGCCAAAATTCTGTCTAACACATATAAGTCTGATTTAGACAGTAGTCTTGGTGACGAGATAATTCAACTTTCTTAAGACCTGACCAAGATAAAACGCCATCTATGATAATGCAAACATTGCTGAATTATGGTTTGCAGTCCACTTTTCCAAACGTGTACATTGCGCTGAGACTTTTCATGACCCTGCCAGTCACCAGTTGTGAAGGAGAGAAGATCTTTTTCCCTTCTGTCGCCGATCAAAAATGAACTGAGAACACGGGTGACACAAAAACGCCTCACATCGCTGTCACTAATGGCAATCGAAAGTGATGTGACAAAAAGCCTGGATTTCGATGAAGTGGTCGATGAATTTTCCAGAAGGAAAGTGAGACAGAAGCCCATGTAAGGTAGGCAGCCTATTTATCCTTCTTTTTGTACACGCTATATGTACACGTTTTCTATTATACTAGATGTTTTTTCCTTCGGTTTTGCTTGCAAGCGGCATTGATGCTTGAGTACCCTAGCCTATTTTGAGTGCAGGTCTATTGCCGATTGGTGTAGCTTGCTTTCGGTCTATTGCCGATTGGTGTAGCTTGCTTTCGGTCTATTGCCGATTGGTGTAGCTTGCTTTCGGTCTATTGCCGATTGGTGTAGCTTGCTTTCGGTCTATTGCCGATTGGTGTAGCTCGCTTTCGGTCTATTGCCGATTGGTGTAGCTTGCTTTCGGTCTATTGCCGATTGGTGTAGCTTGCTTTCGGTCTATTGCCGATTGGTGTAGCTCGCTTTCGGTCTATTGCCGATTGTTGTAGCTTGCTTTCGGTCTATTGCCGATTGGTGTAGCTTGCTTTCGGTCTATTGCCGATTGGTGTAGCTCGCTTTCGGTCTATTGCCGATTGGTGTAGCTCGCTTTCGGTAGCTGTATGGTGACGTCCTTGCTTTACGATCTGATTGGAAACTGAATGTGTCGAATATTAACAACGCAATAATCGCGTACTCTGGTTGTTTTTGTGTCTATTTTTATGTGCCAACGATGAACAAAAAAGTTACACGTATTCATAACTTTGCATAAATTGAACACTATTTTTCGTAATGTAGGCCTAGATGTGCGCAATATTGTGTACACAAGCACCGTCCGGAATAAATTGATTGTTAACCATTTTTGAAAACAATTGATTTTACAAACCAAGTGAAAAGTTGTCAGTTTACAAACATCACAACTATGATAACCTAACGTTACAGGGAGTGTTTTCCATTACTTCTTTCACTAATCCATGTAGACTATGTTTCAGTATCAATTGATTTAAATGACATCGATACAAAGTTGAAGTTTGTACGTTCACTGTGTGGTCACCTTGAATTGAGGTTAAGTTTAGTAGAGTTGAGACTGACGGTGTGTTTATTGCATCAGCTGATATTTAAAACATCTATAAATGTTTGAGAGGGGGGGGGGGAGGGCACGCAGATAACCCTGATGATATGATCTGTGCTACACGTGGGTGGGTGGGTGAAGGGGGGGGGGGGGGGGCACGCAGGTAACCCTGATGATATGATCTGTGCTACACGTGGGTGGGTTGGTGAAGGGGGGGGGGGGGGGGGGCCTGACGTGCTCACGTGCCCAGGGGCCCGTGGATTCGGGATCCGTCCATGGATGCAGCAACGTCCCCATTTTGTCCAAGAAGTTGCAGAACTCTTAAGAAGTGTCACATCCTGTAGAACATTTTTCACAAAAACCTTAACAGGCTGAGTGTGATTGATTCAGATGTCCTGTGGAGGATTTTATGTACATATGCATGTAAAATATATCTACAATATCTCACAGGCAGGTACGAATGAGGCTTTCAGTGAAACACTGTAAATATTAAATATGAACGGCCTGGTTATGATATGCAGTAGGTGATCTGTTTCATCATAGGTGATCTGTGGTCATTACGCTCAGCTGGAGTAGACGGTGAGTAATGACGGTGTGATTTATCGCTACGGTAACCGATCACATGTGACTGCGCTCCTGTGTGGAGAGGACAGTACAGGACAGGGAATGAATGTGTGATGTGTGTTGTGTTTCGGAGGAGAGCCGTGGATGTCTACAGTCTCCCGAATCGGCAGTTGGGTTTGCGCAAATTATGCGGCTGTGGTTGGAGATGATCGGCCGTTGCAAATTGGGATGGGAATTGGAGATGCTCAGGCCCACGTTGGGCGCCAAATTTATTTAAATAAATAAAAAATAAAAAGAGGGTTTTTCCTTACGGTACGAAGAGGGTTTGATAGCTTTTTTCACATCAGCAAAAAATTCTAACAAAGTAACCAGTTGGGCATGTTTTTCCCCAACACACACACACACACACACACACACACACAACACAGCCCAGGCAAGATGCAAACACTCCCTTTGGAGAATAATAGTTACAGTATATTGCCTAACTTTAATGTGATGAAACGCAGTGCAGGAAGATGGCATCAGCAAAGGTTACCTTGGGGATGAATGTTTGTTTGATTGTGTTTATTTTATAACAGAGTACGGACACAGTGGATGTGGGTTTTTTATAGTTCTGGTTTGGGAATGGGAGGGATTTAGTCCAGTATGAAGTGTCCTTAACATTCCACACTACTGTGATGTCACAGAGGTGAGTACTCTTTCATAGATATAGAACCATAGATGTGACATATGTCATAGTTTAATGGTACAATTTTTGAGACCATACCCAGGTAAGATGGTGGCCAGTAACCATGGTTTTATATCTATGAGCCAATCATCAGCTATCTGGCTTCTAGGACCTGATTATGACATCACAGTGGATTAGAAAGTACGTGACACTTTTGCCATAGGTTCCTATTATAGCTGTACCCAGGTAAGATGGCTGCCAAATTGTTCCATTACAGAATTCCAAATTACTATTACATTACATGATATGTCATATCTATTGTTCTATATCTATGTACTCTTTAAACTCCACTTCCTATTTTAACAGCTGAATCCAGCAGGAACCTATCATTCAACCATGCACCTCTGAATTCACTACAGGCAACTGAATCCGATATAACTTCCGAAAATTCAGCACAAATTCTCTGAAACCAAAATAAATCCGACCGTGGCGGTGGGGGGGGAGGAGATTATGGGATGTGTGCAGTGAATGGAATAGTGGATAATGAAGCGTTGTTGTGATTATGTGGGGTTTAAACCATCATGGTAGAGGTTCTAAGCCCAGATGGAGCACTTTTGTGACGCTAAAGCGCACTGATGTTTGGCGATGGACAGATGCCAGCGTCGCGTCAGCGATGAGAACAGAGCCCAGCTGCTGGAGCAAACGCCACGCTCGTGTGCACACACACACACACACGCACACACACACACACACACACACACACACACGCACACACACACGCACACACACACATGTATGTACGTACGTACGTACGTACGCATCCACACCCTAATCATACAATGCCCTTCCCCCTCTCAAATGTTTTGCACAAGTTTCTAAATGAGAACATAGGAAGGGGAGACACGGGGTCAGACTGAAGCACACACACGCACGCATACGCACATGCACACACGCACGCATACACACGCGCACGCACGCACGCACACACGCACACACACACACACACATTAAGCTCTTAATTTTCTCATTCACTTCAGTCTTTCCGGCACGCATTTGTCAGTTCCTCTGCAGGTAAATCCATTAGAACTCAGATGGTGAAATGGGATGCAAATCTAATTACTGAAGAAATTAAATTCTTTAATTGAAAGAGCATTTCTGCTCCAAAGCAACTCCCCCAAACCACCCCACCCCAACCCTTTTAATAAAATGCTCCTGTGCTGTTCAGCACATACACAAACCCACACACACAGTGCTGTTTAATATTAGCATAGCATATAGCACATACACAGACCCACACACACAGTGCTGTTTAATATTAGCATAGCATATAGCACATACACAAACCCACACACACAGTGCTGTTTAATATTAGCATAGCATATAGCACATACACAAACCCACACACACAGTGCTGTTTAATATTAGCATAGCATATAGCACATACACAAACCCACACACACAATGCTGTTTAATATTAGCGTAGCATATAGCACATACACAAACCCACACACACAATGCTGTTTAATATTAGTGTTGCATATGGCACATACACAGACCCATTATGAATATTATCATTCATAAAAATAGCATGAACATTATACTTTTTTTTTTAAAGAATACATATATAGTTATTGTTGTACCTATTATTAGTATTATAGTTTATTATTATTATTATATTAATAAATAAGACCCACACGAATAAAGAGAAAAGAAACCAGTGCAAACACAATAAACAATATAAAATAAATGTCCGTTAATACCTTTCTCTCTCTTTATCTCTCTCTGTCCCTCTCTCTCTCTCTTTATCTCTCTCTGTCCCTCTCTCTCTCTCTTTATCTCTCTCTGTCCCTCTCTCTCTCTCTTTATCTCTCTCTGTCCCTCTTTCTCTTTCTCTTTATCTCTCAGTTCCCTCGTTTATAGCTGCCCTCGATGTGACTGTGCGAAACAAATTAATAATAAATAGTTCACATTTTCACCTCAGTGCCTCTTAGTCACGGCCATGTTCTGCATGAACGCAACATCACTGTTGTTTTCCTGAAATAGTTCATATTAAAAGTTAGCTTTAGATGTTGCCATGGCACAAGAATCAAGCCTTGATACTGATTGATGTAGAACTTTCTGGTTTCACCTTAAGCTGATAGAAAAATAACTTCCTTACTCTGTTTTCACTGTGGACATGTGTGTGTGTGTCATGCACACATAAGGACCAGCAAGTCAGCACATTTTAACACAAAAATGCGGAGAATGTCTAACACAAGTGCAGTTAAACATGTATAATAAATGTTTGGTTTGCCCTGGATGCAGAGTGGGTGAGGGGGGGGGGGGGGGGGGGGGGGGGGTTGAACAGTGTCTCCTGTCCCCCAGGAGACAGGCTAAATTTAGGGCTTGGCGGCGGCAGCAGTGGAAGGAACACCCTCCCATCCCATCACAGCCCGCCGCCCATTTTGGCCAATCACCTGGAAGCTCACTGAATACACGTTTATTACCCAGCATCCCTGGGGGCGATAACGAGCCATACCTCAGCTCACGCGCGGCAAGTTGCTCCGTCAGGCAGAATAACGATGTAATCACCCCTCTGGAGATGTACCTGTGAGGAGGGCCTGGCGGGGGGGGGGGCAGAATCTGCCCCAGGTCGCCCCCCCAGCTGGGGCAAACTGACAGGGGCCTTCAGACTCGTTAATAACCCACCCTTAAAATAGAGGCTCTGATTGGTAGTTCCTCTCTAATTAGCCTGCGCACCTGTGGTGGGGCTGGAGATGCGGATGAGGATCGCAGCTCTGCTGCTGGCAGAAGGTTTTGTGTCTGTGTTCGACCAACATTAGCTTCTGCTCATGGATTCATAATATTTGGTTGATGGCAGCACAGCTAACACAGCCAACACAAAAAATGTCTTAGTGAGAGTTTTAGTCTGAGACTTAAATCTTTTTTTTTTTTTCTCTTAAGTGGAAAATATTAGCTTGTTTTAAGTTTGCTTTTTGCTTGACAAGTGAAACAAATTCACCCCATTGGCAAATATTTTTGTGTTATTTAGCAAAAAAAAAGTAATAGAAGTAAGATTTTAAGTCTAAATATAAGACCAAAATCCTTGTTAAGATTGACTTATTTTTTGGTTTTTGCAGTGCAATGTTCTGGAGCTGGTCTTAAATCTCAAATAGTGATGGTAGCCTGCCTATTCTGTCATCCAATCAGATCACATTCACAGAAATGTGCGGTCAACAAACAATTGATTACATTCGCATGGTACGGCCAACCAAATTCTTTCCATGTGTGTCTTTTTTTTTGTGCTAAAGCTGGCTCAGTTTGAGAGGGTTTGGAGGGTCAGTGATCAGGAATATAAAAGGAATTAGTGAAGAGGAATATAAAAGGAATTTATTCAGATATTCAGACACCCAATTGGGATTCGGCCCAATTAAGGTGTAATTAGAAGTGATTTGGATCTAAAAGCCCCCCCCCCAGGTGCAACAGCAAAGATGACCTCTCCTGTCTCCGTCTACGGCGTGTGTAACATCCCTCTGAGCAAATCTTATTAGATATGATTAAGATATGATTAACTTAGCCAAACCCCTACTTTCTAAGGCACAGGGTTCCCCCGTCAACTTCCTCTGTTGAAACCACGTTAAGAAATGATCAATTAAGCTGAAAAGTGCCACAGAGACCCTGGCCAGGTCTGGAATTGCTCAAATACCACATTTCACAAATCGTTTTGAACAGTTAATTTGGCCGCATAATTAGATGTGGAGTCTGTGTCCCCCTGCTCATTAGTGGGGTGAAGGATCTGATCTGCTACATATCATAACACACACAGCGACATCACTTCCTGTCTGCACAGGAAGACAGTTTTTAACCCTTAAGCAAAAACCAAAATAATCGTTTCCCAGAGTTATTCTTAGTCAATACTGAGATCAGGATTAAGACTGCTTGGAGAAAGAGTGTACACTTATACCTTCATAAATTACATATTGATGACATATGATCAATTCTCAATACTAATTGCTCATCTAAATCCAGGACAACATTGTTTACACTGCTCACGTCAGGCGTTGTGATGCACCCAGAATTGACCTCTTACAGTAACTCATTACATCCACTGAGCATGTGGCTAAATAACTCAAAATATGGGCCAGTCTTGGAGGGCAATAGATCTGCACTTAACAAGCGGCCTCCAGGATAAATGAGCCCCCCAGGGACGAAGTCTACAAAGAAACCAGTCCCTTCCCCCAGCTAATGGAGTAAAAGCCATAAACACCAAGTCTATAACCCCCCCCCCCCACCTCTCACCAATCAACACGGCAACCTGCTGCTGTTTCTACCTGAAACCCAGATACACCTGCTCCTGTTTCTACCTGAAACACAGACACACCTGCTCCTGTTTCTACCTGAAACCCAGACACACCTGCTTCTGTTTCTACCTGAAACCCAGACACACCTGCTCCTGTTTCTACCTGAAACCCAGACACACCTGCTTCTGTTTCTACCTGAAACCCAGATACACCTGCTCCTGTTTCTACCTGAAACCCAGACACACCTGCTTCTGTTTCTACCTGAAACCCAGATACACCTGCTCCTGTTTCTACCTGAAACCCAGACACACCTGCTTCTGTTTCTACCTGAAACCCAGATACACCTGCTCCTGTTTCTACCTGAAACCCAGATACACCTGCTCCTGTTTCTACCTGAAACACAAACACACCTGCTCCTGTTTCTACCTGAAACCCAGACACGCCTGCTTCTGTTTCTACCTGAAACCCAGACACACCTGCTCCTGTTTCTACCTGAAACCCAGACACACCTGCTTCTGTTTCTACCTGAAACCCAGACACACCTGCTCCTGTTTCTACCTGAAACCCAGACACACCTGCTTCTGTTTCTACCTGAAACCCAGATACACCTGCTCCTGTTTCTACCTGAAACCCAGACACACCTGCTTCTGTTTCTACCTGAAACCCAGATACACCTGCTTCTGTTTCTACCTGAAACACAGACACACCTGCTCCTGTTTCTACCTGAAACCCAGATACACCTGCTCCTGTTTCTACCTGAAACCCAGATACACCTGCTCCTGTTTCTACCTGAAACCCAGACACACCTGCTTCTGTTTCTACCTGAAACCCAGACACACCTGCTCCTGTTTCTACCTGAAACCCAGATACACCTGCTCCTGTTTCTACCTGAAACACAGACACACCTGCTCCTGTTTCTACCTGAAACCCAGATACACCTGCTTCTGTTTCTACCTGAAACACAGACACACCTGCTCCTGTTTCTACCTGAAACCCAGATACACCTGCTCCTGTTTCTACCTGAAACCCAGACACACCTGCTTCTGTTTCTACCTGAAACCCAGACACACCTGCTCCTGTTTCTACCTGAAACCCAGATACACCTGCTCCTGTTTCTACCTGAAACCCAGACACACCTGCTTCTGTTTCTACCTGAAACCCAGATACACCTGCTCCTGTTTCTACCTGAAACCCAGACACACCTGCTCCTGTTTCTACCTGAAACCCAGACACACCTGCTCCTGTTTCTACCTGAAACCCAGACACACCTGCTCCTGTTTCTACCTGAAACCCAGACACACCTGCTCCTGTTTCTACCTGAAACCCAGACACACCTGCTCCTGTTTCTACCTGAAACCCAGACACACCTGCTCCTGTTTCTACCTGAAACCCAGACACACCTGGCTAACGAAGCGAAACCTGGCGCAAGGTGTCTCAGCTCTGCGCATTCTATTCAAAGCACAATGCAAAGCAGGAGATGTGGCCACGCGGTGCATGCTGGGAGAAAAAGGAAAAGATCTAATTTCCCTTCATTCTCCAAAACAGCAAACAGAGTCAGTCCCAAAGATCGAGTCCCCACACTGTCTTTGCAATTTATGTTTTGTTAATCGCTTAAAAAAAAGGGAAAAACAATGAAAAGTTTAAACCATTCTTACGCTTTTCCAAATGCAAGGATGTAAGTTGTTTTCATTCGTATGCCTTTTCCAACTTCAAAGAAGTGAATTTGGAAACAGACTTTTTTTTTCTTTTTTTGAAAAAACTGAACAGGGAGCGTGACACAGACTCAAGCAGCTGCCTCAAAGGTGCAATTAAAAATGATATTTTAGATTCAATTCAATGTGTTGATTAATGGGATCCCAGATGTCTTCACCCCCACATCTCCAGCACTGTGGGGTACAGGTCAAACACAGCTGCTCTACACCGACGCTCCAGCATGTCGATTAGGGCAGCTCTTCCTCGTTAAAGCCT
>CM056387.1:27373809-27436309 GCA_029718625.1 Synaphobranchus kaupii
ATCATTCAACCAACCAACTAACTAACAACCAACCAAGCAGCCAACCAACCAAACAGCCAACCAAGCAACTGACCAACTAACCAAACAACTAACCAGCCAACCAAACAGCCAACCAAGCAACTAACCAACCAACCAACCAAAAAACCAACCAAACAATAAACCAAGCAAGCAATCATTCAACCAACAAGCTAAACAACCAACCAAGCAACTAACCAACCAACCAAGCAGCCAAGCAACCAACCAGCCAACCAAACAACTAACCAAACAGCCAACCAAGCAACTAACCAACCAACCTAAGCAGCCAACCAACCAAATAAGCAGCCAACCAAGCAACTAACCAACCAACCAAACAGCCAAGCAGCCAACCAAACAACTAACCAACCAACCAAGCAACTAACCAACCAACCAAGCAGCCAACCAAACAATAAATCTTTATTTTTGTGTAACGGGATGTGCTCCAGAAGCAGTCAAAACTGAGGCAGTTTGGGACAAACTGGGAAAGGATTCTCTGACCCATGAACTCCTGGACCTGAAAAGCACTGAATTCTGGGAAATGGATGCAGGAAGAACAGCAGATCGTGGGACAGTTCCCTTCGAGGTGTTTGGGTGGGATACATATACAGTGAGCACTATAATTTATTGGACAGTGACACATTTTTTGGTTCAGTACACTAGCACTTTGAGTTTGAAAGGATACAATGACAATATTTTTTGATGCCCGAAAATGGGGGGAGACTATGTACAAAAGGTTCTATAATTTCTAAACGATTCATCCGATATGGATGAAAATACCCTCAAATTAAAGCTGACAGTCTGCACTTCAACTGCACTTCTCATTGTCATTGGATCCTTTCAAACTCAAAGTGCTAGAGTACAGAACCAAAATAACAAAAAATGTGTCCCTGTCCAATGAATTATGGTGCTCACTGTAACGACAATACCTAACTGCAAACAACAGCACTATTTACAGTGCGCTTACTGTCCATTTACACACATTATAAACATTTTACTCCCCTGTTTAATCGTCCATCAGGCTCAATTTCAATTAGGGAGGGGGTCAGAAAAAACGGGCGTGCATTAAGTGGGTACTGAGCTGGGAAAGTCAGCCTTTCCAACCAGACATGAACCAGATTTTAAAAAAATGGACAGGTCAGATGCATTTACTGCTCTGGCAGGAAGTGCAATGTTAGCTCTCTGTTTGTACTCAGAAAAACATGGACTACAAATGGAACACTGATTCTGTGGATATCAATTATGACATCACAGTGATAATGACATCACAGTGCTGTGGAAACCTTAGCAGGGTTGCTAATGCTACTGGAAATTTTCAATTACTTCCAAATTTATGGCGGTTCCCGCTGGCAAACAGATATCAAAGATACGTGAATGAAAGGCTACAGCCGTGTTAAATGTCAGGAGTGGTTTTGTTTGCAGTCCCTCTGCCTTATTTCCTCCACAGCGTTTTACCTTCCACAGCAGCATGTGGATGCCTGCCTGAGGCCAGAGCTACTCTGGTATTCATGGTGACATCACAGTAGAGATGATTGCTCTGATTACATCACAGTAGAGATGATTGTTCTGATTCCATCACAGTGGAGACAATGGAATTGCATACATCATCACGACCAGTCTCTTTAACCAGTCTAGGGGATTTAAAGACATGTCACCGTTCACCTGAATTGAAGTTGCAGGTATAACATTTCAGCACTCAGTGACCTCACAAACCACACCTACTGAAACCGGCAAGGGGATCACTGATTGTGGGGATGTCAACTATGATGTCACAATGTTAATGAGGTCAGCATGACATCACAGTGGTGATTAAAGCTTAGTTGTCAATCCACAGAGAATGAAAGAGAAGGGGAAATGAGTGGGGGAGGAGAGAAGAGGGAGGGTAAGGTGTGGGGAGAGAGGGGGAAATGAGTCGGGGAAAGAGAGAACGGGAGGAGAAGAGAGGAGAGAAGATGAAGGATGAAGATGAAAGGATGATAAATCAGGCTGTGTCCTTTAGGGGGGGGGGGTGGGGGGGGTCGCTCAGTGACTCATTTGCTTTAGTGTCACGGGGGAAAACCTTCCTGCCCCCTATTAAACTGAGCTCTTTAAAAAAAGTGAGAATCAGCACATAAAGACTGGCCTCTGCCCAATCTCAGCACCGATAACTGCCAGAAACAAGGGGTTTCAAAGACAAGACCGTATCCCCATTATTTATATCAGAACACTTTTCATTTTAAACACACAGCATGGAATGTTTCCCAGTGTATATCGCCACACTATTAAAAAAATGACCATCAAAGGGGGAAATTCAGCACTCTTTCACTTAGGATTCAAACCCACAGCTCCTACGTTCCACTACAACGCTGTGCCACACTGCTGGCTGCGACCACAGGTGAGTGTACACCTGGACAACTTGGGCCATGTGCTGAGTATCCACCATTCCAGTAAAGCCCAGTGACTGTAAGGAGTGTGTGTTTAGAGCTGCTGTGTGTCCAGTGCCTGTCATGAGTGTGTGTTTAGAGCTGCTGTGTGTCCAGTGACTGTAATGAGTGTGTGGTTAGAGCTGCAGTGTGTCCAGTGCCTGTAATGAGTGTGTGTTTAGAGCTGCAGTGTCCAGTGCCTGTAATGAGTGTGTGTTTAGAGCTGCTGTGTATCCAGTGACTGTAATGAGTGTGTGTTTAGAGCTGCTGTGTGTCCAGTCTGATTGAGCAGAGTAATACCAACATCATGATTGAGAAATTAAATTAAAACTGCTACAAAACAACAGCAATGGTGTTTTTCCACAGATCGTAGCTGTGGAGCTGTTTTCATTGTCAGCCTTCGCATGGCTGTTTTTTGTGTTGGCTTGTTGTCATTTATAGGGGGAAGCCTGTTCCTGTTCTCCAGTATCTCACCTGAACTTCACCCGACTTGCAGTGTTGACCAATTTTCAGTTTTTAATCACTTGAAATATTTGTGCAAATATTACAGGAATTCTGTGGCTGGACATATTATTTTGCTGTCTGTAATTAAATGAGCATTCAGTCACCCAGCCTGCAATTTAATGAACCATATGACTGAATTATCCACTTCAACAACGGAACAGGTCATCCGTCCACGTTCATAAGCCTTCTGCACCTACTTTAGCTCTAGGAACAGCACGTTCATAAGCCTTCTGCGCCTATTGTAGCTCTTCAGAAACACACAGGAACAGCACATTCATAAGCCTTCTGCGCCTACTGTAGCTCTTCAGAAACACACAGGAACAGCACGTTCATAAGCCTTCTGCGCCCTACTCTAGCTCTTCAGAAGCACAAGAACAGCACGTTCATAAGCCTTCTGCACCTACTGTAGCTCTTCAGAAACACACAGGAACAGCACGTTCATAAGCCTTCTGCGCCTACTGTAGCTCTTCAGAAACACAGGAACAGCACGTTCATAAGCCTACTGTGCCTACTTTAGCTCTTCAGAAACACAGGAACAGCACGTTCATAAGCCTACTGCGCCTACTTTAGCTCTTCAGAAACACACAGGAACAGCACGTTCATAAGCCTACTGCGCCTACTTTAGCTCTTCAGAAACACACAGGAACAGCACGTTCATAAGCCTACTGCGCCTACTTTAGCTCTTCAGAAACACACAGGAACAGCACGTTCATAAGCCTTCTGCGCCTACTTTAGCTCTTCAGAAACACACAGCAACAGCACGTTCATAAGCCTACTGCGCCTACTTTAGCTCTTCAGAAACACACAGGAACAGCACGTTCATAAGCCTTCTGCGCCTACTGTAGCTCTTCAGAAACACACAGGAACAGCACGTTCATAAGCCTTCTGCGCCTACTGTAGCTCTTCAGAAACAGCACATTCATAAGCCTTCTAGCGCCTACTCTAGCTCTTCAGAAACACACAGGAACAGCACGTTCATAAGCCTTCTGCGCCTACTGTAGCTCTTCAGGAAACACACAGGAACAGCACGTTCATAAGCCTTCTGCGCCTACTGTAGCTCTTCAGAAACACACAGGAACAGCACGTTCATAAGCCTACTGTGCCTACTTTAGCTCTTCAGAAACACACAGGAACAGCACGTTCATAAGCCTACTGTGCCTACTTTAGCTCTTCAGAAACACAGGAACAGCACGTTCATAAGCCTACTGTGCCTACTTTAGCTCTTCAGAAACACACAGGAACAGCACGTTCATAAGCCTACTGTGCCTACTTTAGCTCTTCAGAAACACACAGGAACAGGACACAGCTGCCAAGTCTCTAATCTCCATTACACTGAAGGAGAAACCTTTACTGGGCAGATACATTCCACTTCACTATCGAGTGTGTGACCAGAGCCACAGGATACACACACACACACTCATAGACACACACTCACACAAACATCCACATACACACACACTCACACAAACATACGCACACACACTCATGCACACACACGCAGCGCATACACACTCATAGATACACTCATGCACACACACGCAGCACATACACCTACAAACACACACACACACAAACACAGAAAAAATGCCCCCCAGCGGAACTTCACTGCTCTGGACTGACTTGGCAATGACAAGGCGGAGAATGGGCCATCAACATTTTAATTGAATCTGGTTATTAAACATTGTGACTGTTTTATATAGCTGTTTGGGGAATTGTTCCGCATGCGGAGGGAAACAAGAGTTAAATGGTTGGGCCTGTAGGTCGCAAGTAGAGTCCAGTGCTTTTGCATGTCAGGCTGCATAAGTAGAAACCTGTGACAGTAAATTCAAGGCTCGTCCATTGTATAAATTAGGACTTCACTCAGTGATTACGTCACTGCCGACCTGCCTGGGCAACAGCTGCAGAACGCAACCTCCATCTTTGTTCAACCTCCATCTTTGTTCAAACCGCTGCCTTTGTTACAAACTCAACATGACCAACAGAGTGTGATCATTAACGGAGCACGAGAATCCATTCAAAAGAGAAGTCAGGACCAGTAACTGTTGAGACATGTCTGTAGAATACATACACTACTCACAAAAAGTTAGGGATATTCGGCTTTCGGGTGAAATTTCAGGATGAACCTAAAATGCACTATAACCTTTACAGGTGAAATTAATTTGACCTTCTCTAAACTTTTGAATGCACATGTCCAACTATTCAATGTTTCAGTACTTTTTGCACAACTTGCTGTTCTCTAACAAGGAGCTGAACGGCAAAATTCACAACAGGTGTTTGATCCATGAATCGACCAATAAATTTCCTGGTTCAATTAGAATTGGTATTTAAACAGTCCTCTTCATCATGCTGTTCACATTTTGACATCATGAGACCAAGACGACACCTAACAATTAAACAACAGTACCTCACCATTGCGAGGCTTCAAACAGGATGTTCTCAGAGGGAAGTGGCCACTGAGCTTAGAGTGTCAAAGAGTGTCATCAGCAGGTTGCAACAGAGATACAGAGAGACTGGAAGAGTCACAGAAAGGCATAGAAGTGGACGTCCTTTGGCCACATCCCACACTGATGACCGCTTCATTGTGAACAGTGCCCTGCGGAACCGGATGATGAATGCCACTCAACTCCAGGCACATTTAAGGGAGGTGAGAGGCACCCAGAGTGTCACGTCAGACCATTCGAAACCGTTTACATCAGCGTGGTCTGCGTGCTAGACGACCTGCAAGGGTACCTGACCACACCACCAGGCACAGGCGTCATCGTCTTGCATGGGCCAGGGAGCATTTACGCTGGACGAGGGACCAGTGGGCCTCAGTGCTGTTCTCTGATGAAAGTCGATTCACGTTGAGCAGAAATGATGGCCGCCAACGATGTTGGAGACGTCAAGGAGAGCGCTATGCATCAGCCACTGTTGTCACCAGACGACCCTTTGGTGGTGGCGGTGTTACAGTGTGGGCAGGTGTGTCTAGTCAATACAGAACTGCCCTACACTTTGTGAATGGTACAGTGACAAGCCCATACTACCTGAATAACATCATTAATCCAGTCATTGTGCCCCTGCATGAACAACACAGGCCTAATTTCATCTTCATGGACGACAATGCTCCAGCTCATCGATGGTCGCATCATTAGGGAAAGGCTGCTGGAGACTGGGGCACCTCAAATGGAGTGGCCTGCACTTTCTCCAGACCTGAATCCCATAGGAAAACCTATGGGATCAGCTGACTCACCGTGTAGAGGGTTGTAACTCTGTACCCCAGAACCTCAATGACCTGAGGGCCGCCCTTCAAGAAGAGTGGGATGCCATGCCTCAGCAGACAATAAGTAGACTTGTGAACAGCATGAGACGTCGTTGTCAAGCTGTAATTGATGCTCAAGGGCACATGACAAGTTATTGAGACATTGACATTTTTGTTGTGGTATACCCACCACTGTTGTTGGCTTTTGTTTCAATAAATTGTTTGAGATGAGGAAATCACCATTGCATGCTTCTACTTAAATGCCCTACTTTCATGATACGTATAATATCACTGTAGCGTGAACTTACATTTTCCATAAATTTCACCCGAAAGCCAAATATCCCTAACTTTTTGTGAGTAGTGTATGTCAGGTGACTAAACTAAATCAATTTACATGGACTGTCCAACGATAGCCAATGACAGAGAAGGCGAATGGTCGCCAATGATGGAGAAAGCCAACGATAGCCAATGACAGAGAAGGTATGCATTGTTGCACGTTTGACTGATGCGTGCACCATCCAGCTCAGACAATTATGCCGAAACATATAAAAACAAACCAACACAAAGGGTACCTAAAAGCAATTAACTAACGCGCATGTTCCTGTCAAGAGAAACAGGCTGTCGTCTTTAAGCACTACAGGTTCATTCATGGGTTGACGTGTTTTCCTTTTTCATTAAACACGTCGAGAGATTCTGAGGCGCGTCTAGTTTAGGGGGGGGGGGGGGGGGGCTTTCACGCCTTCTTTTTGAATATAAAACGGTATTTTTTTTTGCGCGCACGGGGAACCCCCTTGTTCACGGTCTATTCTCTGTCCATGGTGCTGACCGAAAAAACTTCCTCTCGCCGCGAGAGGAGGGAAAAGAGGATTAACAGTAGCACGGGACAGTGAAGGTGCCCAGCGCGCGCAGAAAACCTCAGGTCACTGCCAGATGTAGACGATATATGAAGACAATGATAACCCATCATATAAATAGCCTGCAGCATCCAACGGTTTCTCTTGCGGCTTAAGCTTCCCAAATCATCCGACGTTACTTCTTCATTTCGTTCACAGAATAGGTAGAATATCTCATGTTTTCTTTCTGTTTTAAGTTTTTTAACTCATTATAAACCAACATGTGCCGCAAACCAATGAATGCATTTGATACATATACTAGCTGATAAAGTAAACTTTCAATGAACACGTAATGGGAATTTAGTCTATTGATAAAACATGTAACTTAATATGGATTGCAAAAGTAGACACTTTATTTGTCGTTAACTAACTTAATCAAATAATGGGTAGCGGGAGTAGCAAAATACGCTGCAAACAATATACATCGAACGACTTACGTGTGCCGTCAAAACGCGTCGCAATAGTATCCAGAAACGTGTTTTGAGGCGCGAGCAATCCCTTCATAACCGGCATTTTCCCCCCGGCGTGTGAAAGTCCCCATCAAAGTTGCGGTACGAGGTGCGGGCGCGAGATGCGTGTGCTGCTCCCGTGTAGAGGCGCGCGAGCGTCGGATATAGAGTCCCCCCGCTTTCCCTTCTCCCGATTGTTCCTGATCGGAGAAATTGAGGCATGCGCTCATCTGCAGCGGCTCCTCTGATAGGCTGTGGAAGCAGGCAAGGAGCCTCCGGGCATGTACGACGCCCGCAGGTGCTCATCAGGTAATGGGCAGGGACAGTCTCGGGCAGAGCAGAGCGCCTGGGAACGAGAACTCTTTAAGGGACACCAAAACAACATTTTACTGGGTTGTGTGTTGTTGTTGGTGTTGGTCTAATAGTTCGGGTGGGTGGACACAACACCTGTGAAATGCAAGCTTTTGGGGGAAAAAATCTTAGAACGTTTACATTTTGTTCTATAAAAAGCAATTATGCCTTATCTTTCTCTAGGATCTAACGCAGTACTGAAATGTTTATCTAGAAATCCCATCTGATCATTTTGTTCAGAGAACACGTCACGCTGGATACACGTGAACGAGGCACCGTCGAGTTGGAATTTCCTCGCATAACTTTAATGGACTAAGGAAATGAAGCGCGAGGAGGGGCTTTGTGATGTCACCATATCGTGCCACTTTGTGTCTTTTTCAGTTTTTATTTTATACTTCCCCTTCTTGCGTCATTTTAAATAACATTTGCACAGCCACGTAAAAAAACAACGACATTGGAGTGCCTGGCTCTGTACTGGATGTACCTGTTTATATGTATGACGACAGTTTGTTTGTTCAATTAAATATCTACACAACTGAGTGCACCTTGCAAGACCAAAATCTAATCTTGATATATTATGATACCATCATAGGCTATATGATTATAGGTTATGTCATTAGCAACTATCTATGGAGGGTGACTATAGTGGTCAACCACATCTGCCGTGCAATTTAAGTGATTACAAAAGTGATTACTTTTTTCTTGAAAAAGAAAACACCTCCTACATCACAGTGTCCCCACAGATATAGAAGAGTTTTGTCCAATATGGGAGAACTGCCCTCTAATGGCTCACCAACATCACTCAGCTCTGCCATGGTTACTTCCTTTCATCTTACAAATGGATGGCATCTTTACAGGATCATATATGGTTGTCCTAATAACGACTCTTAGAAGACATATCTGCATTTAATGTACTGCTGCGTCACGTAAACATAAACACTGTAGCCTACTGTTGCCGTGCCGCGTGCGCAAATCGCATGCATTCCCCCTCGCGCTGTGCGGTTCGGTTTCAGACGCAGCGCGCGCGTCCTTGGAACAGGCGCCCTTCTCCGATGTCAGCGGGCGCGCGGGCAATATTTACCCACCTGTCACCCTCAACAACAGGCGTGTAGCCTACACCTTTCATTACTGCCGATATTGTGAAGGGGTACAAGGTGCTGACGTGACCCTTTGTGATGAAAGCGGTCGCAGTGCCGGCAATCGTGCTGCTTCTACTTTTACCAAGGCTTGTTTGTTGATCTTATTGTCGCGGTGTAACATATTAGACTTAATTTAAAAAATCAACATATGGATTTGGAGATTGGCGATCCTCATCCTCATTATTAAACCAAGGGAGATAATATTAAGTTGGATTGAACAAGCACCCAGCATTTAATGCCACATCGGCTAGCACACGGAATGCGTGCCAAAAATTAAGGTTTTCGTTTTTATTCCCCCCCCCCGCCGGCATTGGGACTTGAACATATATGTGTTTGCTCACAAGTGGGCCAAAAAAAGAAAGATGATGATGTTGTCATTGTTAACTGTCCATTTCTAACAGTGTTCGTGCTATACAGCTGCGGCTCTGAGCTACATCCCGTTAATATATGCAGCTCTGTGCGTCCCCTCACAAACATCGTGAAATGTATCGCAAGTGGCTGATTAGCAGAGACAACCAGAGTTCTGTAAGAGCGCGATTACCTGAGATCAAGAACTCCACCATACCCGGAACATCACAATTGAATTTCACTGATAATTAAGTTTTACACGTAGGCCTACATTTAGAGGGAAAGAGTAAACAGATATCAGACGAGGCATTAAGCGCTCTCAGAGTTTTAATATATTTATTTTTATGGCTGAAACCCAGTTCCGACCGTACCTAGGCTAGGAGGACGTCTAAACTGAAGTTGTGTGAAACTCTAGCGCCCCCTGCTGTCGTCGCGACATGCTACAGCGCTCATGATTTTCTCAGCATTCTGTAGCCTATAGTTGTCAAAAAATGGTCGATGCTGCACATTTAAACATGCATAATCTTTTATGGCTGTCATAAAATCAAAACTCCAGATACCTCCACAAGCCTTTATTAAGTATTAACATAAAGTTCTGCGTTGTAATATTTAAGTTTTCTGTCCCGCAATGAACTCAGGCTAAGTCACTCCTCCCGACAACTGGCGACAGAGTGCAGGGTTTTCACTGACTCGAAGGCGCCCTCTGGTGGCCCCGTTGAGTTCTTCTGAAAGTGCAGCACGGTGTGCGCGCTGCAAATGAACTTAGTTTGAGTTTTCTCTTAATTAGTTTAGTTCTGTTCTACAGCACCAACATGTACAGTATGAATCAGATACCCTCGTAAGACCCAGGCATGTGCATCTGGTCTTAATCTCATGAACCATAAATTCTACTACCTATGCTGAAACCTACACTACAAGGGACATTCAATTAAATTTAAATAACATTCTTAAAAATATTTGCACAGCAACATGTTTTTTTTTGTCATCCAAGACACTTGTTTAATGTAAAAATATTAAAATACATAAGCTTTTTTCTCTTCCAGGTCTCAGGAGGATATTCGTATATCATATGAATATTAATGCATATTAATGCCTGTATCAGGTGTGTCTGTATAGACCCTTATTAACGTCAGCGTTCTGAAGGTGCGGTTTTAAACGTTTAAATGTTGCTTCGTTTGATCGATTGCTGTGGCAAAACTCATCTGTTTAAAGAAGCAATGAACACCTCTGCATTTGAATCCTATTTCTATAACATGCACATTACTTTTTAAGTGTTCTTAAACAGCAATAAAATACACACTAGTGCATGAAGTTGTTAAATTTAAATGTTTTTGTAAAGTTAATAAAATTATTTTAGCGATCACGAAGAAAAAGTTGATCTCAAAGATCTCGTATTTTCTCATATCAGCCACAGGTGGCGCTATTGTCTGCAACAGAAATATCCCGAACTGGGCAGAAAGCAGGTGGAGCTTTTAGATCGGACAAATTCTCCTGTGAATCAAAAACAATCCCGACAAAAACCAGTACGGATGTTGAGAAGAGGTTATGTACAATGACTAGCCTGAATTCACCACTCCTGATGACAAGTATGTAATAATACTATCGTATACTATAATATATAATAATACTATGTATTTTAAAACATATTTGATTTCACTTAATAGATGTAATATTAACATTATTCTCGGTTCACACAAACATATAAAACATATTTTTAATTTAAATTGATAATTTAAGTCACACTTTTTCCAGCGTCTGTCGCCTTTGTCCCAGTAAAACCTGCTTAATGTCAAAAAAGTGACATTACTGTCAGAGAAGTCACATTACTGTCAAAAAAGTCACATTGCAGAGTTTTATAAGTAATACGTTCTCCACAAAAGTACTTTCCAGTTTTATTCTAAAGCGGTGTTATAGTTATTTTCCTTTAAATAAAAATGAATGAATAAATAAATGTACTGAAATGTATTATTCATTCTTGATGTAATTAATATGCAAAAATATGCAAATTTTGAGGCAATTAGGTTCTGATTCTCTGGTGGAGTCCTCTATTATGATTCCATACAAAGTAACAGTAATTGGTGTCACGTGTATTTGCGGTTACACGCATGAACTCTCAGACGTGTGAAACGCAAATGCCATCATACACGGTAGCTATATGTGGGTTATTCTGAAGAAACGCATCGTGTGTGATTTTAACACTCATTGTCGGAACATTGTGAAGCCTTTTGCTTCAGTAAAAGCAACATTGATTTAGTGTGTGTGTGTGTGTGTGTGTGTGTGTGTGTGTGTGTGTGTGTGTGTGTGTGTGTGTGTGGACAAGGGGCACAAAAGAGGTAAAGGCACCAGTGTACTGGTTTTATTTAGATAATTTTAAGTAATTCTCTCTCTCTCTCTCTCTCTCTCTCTCTCTCTCTCTCTCTCTCTCTCTCTCTCTCTCTCTCTCTCTCTCACCCTCTTTGGCTCTCTTGTGATATTCCCGCCCAAATGCCGGCATGATATTCCCGCCAAACGCCAGCGTGATATTCCTACCCAAACCCCGGCGTGATATTCCCACCCAAACCCCGGTGTGATATTCCCGCCAAACGCCGGCGTGATATTCCCACCCAAATGCCGGCATGATATTCCCGCCAAATGCCGGCGCGATATTCCCACCCAAATGCCGGCATGAAATTCCCATGTTAGCCTTAAAAAGGGCACCCAGGAATATGAGTTTAGCAAACTTAGCTCAACATCACTTTTAGAGTTATAATAAAACAGCAGCTCTCTCTCTCTCTCTGTCTCTCTCTCACTCTCTCTCGCTCTCTCACTCTCTCGCTCTCTCTCTCAGGAGATCTCATTGATCTCAAGAGCAGAGTTACAGCTTTCCGACTGCAGGCGGCTCAAAGGTTCCTGTACAAGGCAGATGTGAGCTGGAGGGAGACTGCTTGTGCACTGCTGAGGAAAGCGGGTGGTTTGGGGTTGGACAGGCACTGGTTCCTGATGAAATCAGAGTGCACAAATATAACGGGCCTCACTGATTTTTACGCCTCTGTGATGAGGGCATGGGGTGACACTGCACTCAGCGTGAGAGATTCTGGTCACTGGAGGAACCACTTTTTAACAATCCGCTGCTGAACGGGGGGGGCGGAGGGGACAAGTCCCCTTCAATGTTGGGGGGAGGCGAAAAAGTCCCCTTCAATAAACAAGAACATCCCCTACTAGATATATGCATATATATATATATATATAGGACATACGCTCCCTGTATGTGCCAGCATTCATGCCATCCCCATCCCACAATATGTAAAAGTATTAGTTATTAACAACAACAACAAAAAAACCCTCCCCCCATATCTTTGGTACTGGCCACAACCCGCTCTTTGAACTTCGCAAGTTCGCATCATTTTGAGACGTGGCCGGCGAAGTGGAACAACTTTTCAGCACCCTGAGGCAGTAACGATGAATCAGCCGAATCACAGGTTTGTAAATTCCCTCACAAACAAAGTGTACTTACCCATTTTTAAAATATAAACATGTGGTTATGATGAAACCTGAAGTTGAAACATATGTATTTAATTAAGTAGGCTAAATGTATTTTTGCGAACTCCTGTCGATGCTAATCATTGAGCGAGAAGGCTAACGTTAGCTAGCAGAGACGTGATAGTCACACGCAAATAAATTCTCACGGTTATAACATACGGAACGGGTTACATTAACGTTATTGTGAATACAATGTTCTATATAGCATTTAGCTACATTCATTTGAAAGTACTGTGTTTTGGTAACTTCATAATGTGTTATTTTAATGGGTCAACCAGAGCGAACGTAATGTATAGGCGTAGCCAGAGCCATGTAAGGTTAGCTAACGTTCGAGAGCTAGCTAACGTTAGCTAGCTAGTAAGAGCTTGCTACACTAACATTTGGTGACGTGAAGCACTGTTTACATAATGGCATTTACCAAGTGTGCGAGCAGGGTCTGCCAAGCGCCAGATTTTTATAGATTTTTCATTCGGCGTGTAAGTTTCGGAAGCCACCTGACACTTTGGCGGGTGACTTTTTTTTGCAACCAAATATCAGCCTTGGTGGCTCATACAGCGCGAGCTCGCGCGAAAAGAGCAGGAGCCAGAGCACACATACGCGCAAAGAATGTTATGTTAGCTCTAGTCCTGTCAGACAACGACATCGGCTTGCGTACTAGCTAGCGTTAACGTTACTTAAACTAACAACATGATGTGGCGACACATAGAGAGGAGGAAGGGAGTGGAGAAGGAAGGAGAAGAAAAATGAGTGGAAAGGAGCCAGGATGAGAGGAAAGGAGTGGAGAGGAGGCAGGAGGAAAGAGGAGGAAAGGAGTGCAGAGGGTAGAAATGGAATGGTCAAGCAGTAGACCTAGACCGTGAGTTATCTTTGCTTTTGTATATTGATTGTTGATAATTGTTTGAGCATTGTAATCTTTTATTCATATACAAAATAATATTCTGTACCAAAATCTAAATACATTACTTTATTAGGATGTGCAGTCTTGCTGTGAGGTGCTTTGGGTAAACGTGTTAACCAACTACCATGATTTGCCTCAATGATGCTTTACGTTTTTGTCTCGAATGGCTTAAAAATGATTAATTTAGCTGCCGGAAAAAAAAGAAGTAATAATCTTCCGGAGGAGGCCTTATATGGCTATGAAACATGTTTTTCTTTGCTGAAAACCGTTGTAAAATGGCAGTTTTAAACCGTTCTTTTTTAAAAAGAATTTCCAGGGGCATGCCCCCGGACCCCCCCTAGAGGATTTTGTCCCAATATAAAAATCTCCTACGCCCTTACGCCTACGCCTTTGTGTTCAGGGGACTGGTAACAGACCCAGTGGTGGTGTTCAGGGGACTGGTAACAGACCCAGTGGTGGTGTTCAGGTGGCCGGTAACAGACCCAGTGGTGGTGTTCAGGGAGCTGGTAACAGACCCAGTGGTGGTGTTCAGGGGGCTGGTAACAGACCCAGTGGTGGTGTTCAGGGGGCCGGTGACAGACCCAGTGGTGGTGTTCAGGTGGCTGGTAACAGACCCAGTGGTGGTGTTCAGGGGGCCGGGTAACAGACCCAGTGGTGGTGTTCAGGTGGCTGGTAACAGACCCAGTGGTGGTGTTCAGGGAGCTGGTAACAGACCCAGTGGTGGTGTTCAGGGGGCTGGTAACAGACCCAGTGGTGGTGTTCAGGGGACTGGTGGCAGACCCAGTGGTGGTGTTCAGGGGACTGGTGGCAGACCCAGTGGTGGTGTTCAGGGGGCTGGTAACAGACCCAGTGGTGGTGTTCAGGTGGCTGGTAACAGACCCAGTGGTGGTGTTCAGGTGGCTGGTAACAGACCCAGTGGTGGTGTTCAGGGTGACAGACCCAGTGGTGGTGTTCAGGGTGCTGGTAACAGACCCAGTGGTGGTGTTCAGGGTAACAGACCCAGTGGTGGTGTTCAGGGGGCTGGTAACAGACCCAGTGGTGGTGTTCAGGTGGCTGGTAACAGACCCAGTGGTGGTGTTCAGGGTGACAGACCCAGTGGTGGTGTTCAGGGAGCTGGTAACAGACCCAGTGGTGGTGTTCAGGGGGCTGGTAACAGACCCAGTGGTGGTGTTCAGGGGGCTGGTGACAGACCCAGTGGTGGTGTTCAGGGTGACAGACCCAGTGGTGGTGTTCAGGGGGCTGGTGTCTGACTGCTTAAGAATTGAGTATGTGTTCAATGTAACAAACAGCTTGGATGGTTTTAAAAGTATTTGTTGTATTAATGAGGCAATATGTGGAATGGATGAGGATGGATTTTATGACTTGTTGTTTTAGTTACATTTATTTTAAAAGGACTAAGATGGTATTTTATTGGGGTAAATACTTTTAAAACTGTTTTATGAAATGTGTTTTTTGTTTAGTTTTTAAAAAAAGAAATAAAATAAGCACTGAGCAATAGTGTTTATTTAAATTGCTTATTTTATTTTTTTCATTCTTGGTTTTAGCTTTTTAAAGAAAAGCAAGCACTGAGAAAAAGTATTAACTTATTTATCACAAAAATGTTTTGAATATAGTGAGTGTATGGAAGTATTTGTTGAAATATACATTGAATCTAAAATGGGTTAAATAAAAAGATGTTTAAAGTCAAGTCTCTCTCTCACTCACTCTCTCACTCTCTGTTTTTAATAACATAAGGAAGGGATGATGAAAAAGGAGGTAAAGTGTTTTATCAGACCGTTATCAGCCTACGTGTGAATCATCACCAACGTTCTGCAGCCGTCCCTTACCAAATTCAAATTCAAATGCACTTTCTTTCTCCGAGGAGAGAAGGTGGCAAACAGCAGGCCAGGCCTGTCATCACACAACAATGTTTAGAGGAGAGGAGATTTACTGAATGCAGACACAGTCACGCAAAAATTCTCAGAAAGTGGAGAAGCTGCTATAAATAAAAGCGTGTTTACAGAGGATGCTCACACGCGTGCAGTAAGCGTGTGGTGAACTGTCAGCGTTTCCTGCCGCTGCAGGGCGCCGGGTGGCTGAGGTGAGCGGAGAGATGGCGCGTAGCGCACCAGACGTATTTAGGTCAGAAGTGCGAGCTCCGCGGCGCGTAGGCGAGCTCATAAGCGTGTCGGATCGACACCTTGCAGCCACCTGCACCCCTGAACAAAGCGGGCCGCAGAGTGTGTGGGCTCGCCAGTTCTGTCAGCCACATATGAGGCGTTTCGGCGGCGTAATCAGCGCAAAGATTAGAACGCGTGCTATTGGGCCCTTTCGGGCTGTAACGCTTAACTTAAAAAAATCTCAATCGATCAGACGCATGGGATTAGAAACTGATGGCAGGCCTGGTGCTGGTGGGCGGAGCCTCCCAAAATAAGAGGGTGTGGTCGCCGTTCTGACAGAGAGCAGAGCGCCTGGTGTTTGATGTGGAATTCACCCACCCCACCCCTATGCATCATGGGTAATAAAGATGTTCAGTGGGCTGGGACATTTACGAGCACAAATTCAATGAAATCCGATAAACTTTCCCTGACAGCCAACACTGATCCGACATATATCCCACAATTACATTTAGACAAACTACCTTTACCTGAACATTTGCATTAATATGGTTATGTTGGGTGAGGACGGGGTGGGCTGGTATGTGGCTTTACCAGTAAAATTCTTAATTTTGAGGTTCTTTCTAGGTCAGCATTCCACCTACATGCTCAGAGTGGTTCTGTTCATGTAAACACAGACCACACTGCTTTAATTCTGTGAAATACTACTAAATATATTCCAAACATCTTTCACAGTATGTGAAAGAGAATTCTACTGAAAGACTAAATCTTCTTTTTCAATTTCTGACCTTTGAACTTGTCCACTGTCAGCCTTTGATTTTAATTATTTAGTTATTTCATATGTGAAGCTGGAGTTATTTAATTTCACTCATTCCAGTCCCAGGTGATGACATATTATCTTAAGGGTTTAACAGTCTCTTCACTGTAGATCACACACACACACATCCATTTGCATAATTAAAATAATTATAATTAAATAATTAAATAATTACAGTTTTATTATTTATTTACCATCTGGAAAATTATACAATTTTTTGTTGTTGTCATTTTTGTATTTGGTATTAAGGAATAAATCAGAAAGAAAATATTTAATGAAATTCTTTTTAGGATGTTTTTTGGCCAAAAAGGATAAGTATTATTGAGGTCTGAGGGGAAGGGGTATTTACAGGGGGGAAGGGATATTTACCAATGGGAAGGGGTATTTACCAGGCGGAAAGGGTATTTACTGGGAGGGATTTAATTTATTTTATTTTAGAAAAATATTTATTTATTTCATGTTCAACATGCCCTTGTTTGACTGAAGTGCCTGAACTTTTAAAAAAAACAAAAAAAAACAAATTTATTCTGAGGTCCGAGACATCAGTGCCAAAGATTATCATTAGGGTTAGGGGTTAAGTTTTGGGTTATGATCCGATCTGTCTGCATATTCTCAGTCACCCATAGCTACCTACCTAGTAAATTTTTTCCCCCAGGTTTCCACGATAACATGGAATAACCTAATTTACATAATTATGTAATTAACTGTGCATTAATTCTAATTTAAAAAAATAAAAGTAGAACTTATTAGATTAAAAGTTTGTCCACGGCTTCCATGGTAACCGTGTGTTACTATGTGCGGGTGCTATTCGCCCGTATTTTTAACAGAAAATAAATTAGTTATATATTAATGATTCATGTTATTGAAATAAATTATGTCCTCACGATATATTAACAATATGCTGTTTGCGCTCCCATGGAAACTAGAAGGGCCGTAATTATTGGGTTGGAAATATTACTGCGCTGTGAATAACCAGAGCCCTTCTGGCTTCAAAGTGATCTTGCGTCCAACAGACTTAGCTTAACACAGACTGATCATATTTATTACAAACGATAATAATAATCTAGGTATGAGCATAGCCTCCTTTCTGAATGATAATTATAATTAACCTGATATATTCCTGCTTCCTGGGTTTTACCTTATTGTGCTCACACTCAGTTGTGGCCAGTCTGAACATAATGTAAAAAAAAAAATGAAATTGTGTCTGGCCTCTAACCGTGAGCAGTCTACAGCGGTAGGATGACAGTGGTAGGTCAGACTTTGAAACTGAGAAAATAACAATAGTCAGTAGATTTTGAGCACAGTATATCATGTCATCCATGTTAATTTAACTTAGGATATATGTCTGCAATAAGTATATGGTAAAATAGTTTTAAATTTTTAACCTTTATTCAAGATAAATTGCCCATTGAATCCTGTCTCCTGTCAGCGCATAGTTTGAATACAATCGAATAGACAGCAAACTGGGCACACATAGCCTGCATGTATCCCCAAAATGAACAATTTTAAAATGGAGCTTTCCAGGAAAAAAACAAAAAATAAAACAAAACAAAATGATGAGTTCCTAATTTACTTGAAAGCGTCAGTGACAGTCAGTACACACAACCCGGTTGTTCTGATGACATTTTCCACGTTATGCTCCGGCACTTGGAACATATGTCAGTAAGTTTTGTTTCCAACGTATTTGCCCACTTGGTACTCTCTTCTCTTCAAGGGTGGATCATTAAGGTCCTGCAGGATGACTGTGACTGACCTCATTAAGGATGACTGTGACTGACCTCATTAAGGATGACTGTGACTGACCTCATTAAGGATGACTGTGACTGACCTCATTAGGGGTAACTGTGACTGACCTCATTAGGGGTAACTGTGACTGACCTCATTAGGGGTAACTGTGACTGACCTCATTAGGGGTAACTGTGACTGACCTCATTAAGGATGACTGTGACTGACCTCATTAGGGGTAACTGACGGACCTCATTAAGGATAACTGTGACTGAGATTAAGGTCCTGCAGGATGACTGTGACTGACCTCATTAAGGATGACTGTGACTGACCTCATTAGGGGTAACTGACGGACCTCATTAAGGATAACTGACTGAGATTAAGGTCCTACAGGACGAATGAGTCTGGATCTGTAGGTCTGCGCCGCGCAGGTAGGTGATTAGACGACCTGGCTGCTGGCAGTGTGAGCGCTAAACGGTGGAATCCGCGAGCGCGCCGGGGAGACGAGGCGGCACGCTGCGCCGGTGATTTACCCCAAAAGAGAATTAACCCGCCGTGCTTTAAGTGCTTCTGATTGGTCGTGGCGGTGGCGCTGCTGCCCGGCTCGGGCGTTCGCTCTGGAGAGGCCGCACGGGGGCGGTGATTACCGCGGCAGGTTCAGGAAGCGGCGTTTCGCTGCGGGACATGGCGGCTTCGTCTCCATCTCTAAATCTGAGATGTTCCTGTGAAGTTTTTAAAATAAACTGCGCTGAGATCTGAGCTGACACATCTTCTGTATGGGATGAGAGCACTGTGTTTATGTTAATAATAAATAATAATAAATAATTGTCACATTGCTCACTAGGTGCCACGCCCACTGATGATGTCAGTTACAAGCCACGCCCCCCACAGTGAGCAGTGAGACTTCACCTTTGCTAGAACTACCCAGAATGCCTCGTTAACAATGATAACTGCTATGACAGTTCTGTAGCTAGCTAAGCTCATGTTAACTCTAGACGATTATGAGTTACTTAGCCACTGATAACTAGATAACCTAGTTTACCTAAATTAGTGAGTTAGCTCAGTAACAAAACATGATAGTAACAGAAATCATATTGTGATGCATGTTGGAAACTTGTGTGAAAATGTTAGCACACAAATGACACTTGTAAGATGGTCTTCAGAGGCTAAGCTTGGCAGTGCCACCATTACAGTGAAAACTGTTCTCGGAAGATTTTCTCACAAGGAATGATGGGATTTTCCCCCCTGTCAGAGCATGCATCAATGCAGAATTTTGGTCAAAAGGAGTATGTATCCGGGACCTCTATCCATGCTCCACACTACTGTACTTCAGATTGGAGCATGAAAGCATGTGACTTGCTTGGGACACAAATGGACGCACTTTGATGATGTCACACAGAAGCTACTCCTACTCCATGACATCACACTGTGACACCTGTCCAGAAATCAAGAAGAAGAAAAGACAAGAAGAGAAGAGAGCTGGATTCCCTCTCTCCTTTAATGTGGTTAATGTAGGCGGCTGGCGGCTCGCATTGTCTCTAATTGAAAAGTTAATTATCTCTCCAGAACCTTCCGCTGCCATTGGACCGGTCTCTGGGCCAAGATTCAATCCCAGAATGCAGCATTTGGAAAGGGCTCTCTCATTGCAGGGAATTCACCACAGCTGTGCTGGCAATTACATCTTATATATAAGATCTTAAATGGCTACTGCACCAGGACCTGTCCAACACACACACACACACACACACACACACACATAACTGCACCAGGACCTATCCAACACACACACACACACACACATACTGTAACTGTAGTACTATATCAGGACCTATCCAACACACACAAACCCACAACTGCAGTAATATATCAGGACCTATCCAACACATACAAACACACACACGCTCACCCATAACTGCAGTACTATATCAGGACCTATCCAACACACACACACACACACACACTCACTAAAATGGCAGTACTATGTGAGGACCGCATGCAGGAGTACCAAAGTATTATGTGGACATATTAAAATCGCAATTATTGCTGAATGTTGCAGGTATGGAAGGTGAATATACTGTAACTTTAACTCTGCAATCAACCCACCGCCAGCCTAACGGGGCCAACGGAACCTTCTGGACTTTTCTACCTTCTGAATGCGCCCCAGGGTTTACTATAAAAAAAACACCCACAATGCACTGCAGGTTTGTCTGCCTCACCCTGTTTGAGTCTCAGATGCTGGGGCAGATGGACAGGTCTGATTAACCTGCAGTTTAGCAGATAGGAAACTGGGCTCGCGTTTCCAAGATGACACACTGCTGCTGTCCTTTCACAGAAAGCAGTGAACCTGAATCTCTTCAGTAGACGTTACTGCTGTATAAATGCATGCAAAACGTGTCCAGCGTGCAAAAAAAGTATGTTTCTCTGGATAAATGTCTGATTCAAGTGGAGACGCCCTTTATGCAAACCACACAGGAGAGCCTGAAGCTTACTCTACAGTATCAAAACACATCATAACACAGGTATGATCTCCATCTCTCCATCTCCAAGTCTCCATCTCTTTCTTGCTCCAGCTCTCTTTCTCTTGCTCCCTCTCTCCAAACAGTCTTAAAGTTCCGCAGAGGCGTTCCTGCGTCCCAACACTGCAGGTGCATCCAGGTGTTCACCTGCACAGGTGCTGCCCCAGCTGCTCAGCTCTCCTCACACCTTTGGCTGCGCGTTGGTGCTGCCTTTCATGTGCAGCCTGTTTAAAGTCTGATTCTGTAAGCAGCCTGTTTAAAGGCTGATTCTGTGAGTGGCCTGTTAAAGGCTGATTCTGTGAGAGGCCTGTTTAAAGGCTGATTCTGTGAGAGGCCTGTTAAAGGCTGATTCTGTGAGTGGCCTGTTTAAAGGCTGATTCTGTGAGAGGCCTGTTTAAAGGCTGATTCTGTGAGCGGCCTGTTTAAAGGCTGATTCTGTGAGAGGCCTGTTTAAAGGCTGATTCTGTGAGAGGCCTGTTTAAAGGCTGATTCTGTAAGCAGCCTGTTTAAAGGCTGATTCTGTGAGAGGCCTGTTTAAAGGCTGATTCTGTGAGCAGCCTGTTTAAAGGCTGATTCTGTGAGAGGCCTGTTTAAAGGCTGATTCTGTGAGTGGCCTGTTTAAAGGCTGATTCTGTGAGAGGCCTGTTTAAAGGCTGATTCTGTAAGCAGCCTGTTTAAAGGCTGATTCTGTGAGAGGCCTGTTTAAAGGCTGATTCTGTGATAGGCCTGTTTAAAGGCTGATTCTGTGAGAGGCCTGTTTAAAGGCTGATTCTGTGAGCAGCCTGTTTAAAGGCTGATTCTGTGAGAGGCCTGTTTAAAGGCTGATTCTGTGAGAGGCCTGTTTAAAGGCTGATTCTGTGAGAGGCCTGTTTAAAGGCTGATTCTGTGAGAGGCCTGTTTAAAGGCTGATTCTGTGAGAGGCCTGTTTAAAGGCTGATTCTGTGAGAGGCCTGTTTAAAGGCTGATTCTGTGAGAGGCCTGTTTAAAGCCTGATTCTGTGAGAGGCCTGTTTAAAGGCTGATTCTGTGAGAGGCCTGTTTAAAGGCTGATTCTGTGAGAGGCCTGTTTAAAGGCTGATTCTGTGAGAGGCCTGTTTAAAGCCTGATTCTGTGAGAGGCCTGTTTAAAGCCTGATTCTGTAAGCAGCCTGTTTAAAGGCTGATTCTGTGAGCAGCCTGTTTAAAGGCTGATTCTGTGAGCAGCCTGTTTAAAGTCTGATTCTGTGAGCAGCCTGTTTAAAGGCTGATTCTGTGAGCAGCCTGTTTAAAGGCTGATTCTGTGTGAGCAGCCTGTTTAAAGGCTGATTCCGTGAGCAGCCTGTTTAAAGGCTGATTCTGTGAGCAGCCTGTTTAAAGGCTGATTCCGTGAGAGGCCTGTTTAAAGGCTGATTCCGTGAGAGGCCTGTTTAAAGCCTGATTCTGTAAGCGGCCTGTTTAAAGGCTGATTCCGTGAGAGGCCTGTTTAAAGGCTGATTCTGTGAGAGGCCTGTTTAAAGGCTGATTCTGTGAGAGGCCTGTTTAAAGGCTGATTCTGTGAGAGGCCTGTTTAAGGCTGATTCTGTGAGAGGCCTGTTTAAAGGCTGATTCCGTGAGAGGCCTGTTTAAAGGCTGATTCTGTAAGCAGCCTGTTTAAAGGCTGATTCTGTGAGCAGCCTGTTTAAAGGCTGATTCTGTGAGAGGCCTGTTTAAAGGCTGATTCTGTGAGAGGCCTGTTTAAAAGGCTGATTCTGTGAGAGGCCTGTTTAAAGGCTGATTCTGTGAGAGGCCTGTTTAAAGGCTGATTCTGTGAGAGGCCTGTTTAAAGGCTGATTCTGTGAGAGGCCTGTTTAAAGGCTGATTCTGTGAGAGGCCCTGCTCTACTTCATGGGTTTAACATTACAGCTGCGAAAATTTATTTTTTGATGATGATGATGTTTGTGGTGAAGAAGAAGATGATGATCATTATTGTTATTAATGTCGTTATTATTGTTATTTTTTTATATTGTTTTATTTTAATATTATTCTTAGATTTTCTTCCTGTTCTTCCTGTTATTTTCTGTGCTGTTTTTGTTTTATGTTCATTTGGCAGAACAGCGCATTTGTTGTGCCAATAAATCTGATTTGAATTTGAATTAGCTTTAAAGAGATAATGGGAGGAAATGGAATGAAAGAGAAAATGTGTGTGTGTGAGAGAGAGAGAGGGAGAGAAAGAGAGAGAGAGAGAGAAAGAAAGAGAGTGAACATTGATCTACTGTGATGTGATGTGTTGCATAGTGTATTGCCATGAAATGCCCTCAGGAATTTTACCTGCCAAAAAATGCTGACTCTGTGCCAGTGTCGACATGGCAACTGTGGGAATTTCCTCCTGTAAGCCTCCCTTTATCACTGCACGTGTACCGCTACATGCCCGGCAACCAAAACATGCCGCTAATGCCAAACGCTCACTGCCGAGAGACGGGATCGACAAGCTCATCTACCGTTTCAAAGATTCATCCAACCCGCTGGTGCTCCATAAAATATATACGTATCAAACAAGCCTTAAACCATCATTCTGCTGCCAGATAATACAGTAGATATGGATGGATAACATGAAGGATTTCTTCTCCTGACTTATTTTTCCATAGAGTTCAATAGGAAAATTTGTCAGGAGAAACAACCCTTCAAGTGATCCATCCATATCTACTGTATTTCTGGCAGCAGAGTGATGGTTTAAGGCTTGTTTGATACGTCAGACCCTTGATGACTTAAAGCCATTTAGCCAACCATGTGTTCCAGACTGTTCCAGTGTAATTTAAAGCTAAATCTAGTCCCACCCCCCCAATTCCCATAGAGATCCATTCAAATGCAGAGGTTATAGTATCGCTTCTAAGAGTACCTGGAAATAAGATATCAGGAGTCTTTTGATATCCTTTTATATAGAGTCATGATGGCATCACCTGTTTACCTGTGGAATATCTGTTTACCCACAGAAGTTGTTTGAGAGAATGGCAAGAATGTGCAAAGCCGTTATCAAGGCAAAGGGTGGCTACTTTGAAGAATCTAAAATATATGACTTTTTTTATTTAACACTTTTTTTGGTCTTTGCATAATTTAATTTGTGTTATCTCATAGTTTTGATGTCTTTACTATTCCAAAATGTGGAAAACAGTAAAAATAACAGAAAAAAACCTATGAGTAGGTGTGTCCAAACTTTTGACTGGTACTGTAGATCATGTGACAGATACTCTTACTGTAGATCATGTGACAGATACTCTTATATAAAGTAACTTTAAAAAGTGCTTTGAACTTCATTATAACACAAACTTCACACACTAAACACTGCAGAGACAAATAACTCCTGTCTGCACAATTAGTGGAAAGGTTTTTTTAAAGTTAATTTAAAAGGTATACAAAATAACTGCATGTACTGCACATTTAATTGTTCAATGTGATTGACTGTGTAAATGTCATTAAAAAGTGTAAGATATGCAGTATTAACATTTTTCATATTTATCTTGTGACCCAAGTCAGCCCCTCGAAAAAATCCACTTTCCTTCACAGGGCAGCTTCTGGCCTGATTTTAGCTCAATCTCCAAATACATTCACACCGCATGTCCCATGAATCTTTATTTCCTTTCAGTCAGAGCTAAAGCAATAATTAAGAATATTACCAGGTCATGTTATGATAATTAAGATCCCTGTTTGGTTATGTCACAGTAATTAAAGCTATTACATGTTCAGGGAAGCATGAAAATATGTTATTTTAATTCAACTTTGCCCAATGATGGCTTTCTCTGCAAGGCAAAGGCAAGAGGATTTCCTAACAATTACTTTTTTTTTACACTCTAAAATTAATATTGCACGCTAATTAAGACCCCTTGTGCTGCAAGGATTAGGCCTGCATGGGGTTCTCGACACCTCCGTGCATAAAACAAATGCAGATTAATCGCTAATGACTGCGTCGGGTTATATTTTTTTTCCATAACATCACATAAATACGCGCATTATTAACGCATTTCTGGGAGCCTATGGTGGCACGCGGGTCTTTAGCAGGCTCCCATTCGCGCGCTTACCCAAGCGTGACGCATTACGGCGCTTTCCGTAACAGATACCCGTCCAGTCGCTTGCATTCTGAGTCGGCTAATCGGATTTGTCTAATAAGGCGATAGTAAACAGACCGCTCATGGCTTGCCATAGGCAGAGCAAGGCACTTGGTAGCGATACGTGTCAATGACCCTGAAATAACCCCGTCCTCCATGCAGTTTTACAGTACAGCTTCCTCCAGGGACATTGTGATACCCATCCCACTGTTTTTTGGGGAAAGAGACACCTCAGCTCTGTCACGTTTGGGTCCTGTCACCTGTTTTTCATTTTTCACTCATATTTCTTTGTGCCCATACATCTTTATTTCAGTGCCTGTGCGCGCGTGTCATACACGTTTCCACATGGAGATGAACAAAGGTATTTATTTGCAGTTCAAAAGATTACGGTGTGATGAAGAACATTCAGTGCTAGGGAATTTCAGTCTTACACAAATATAAGTTCATTTTATTATTTTGTCATGTAGACTCATGTTCTTTTCAGCCAACCAAACTTGACTTTCAAATTAAAAGGTATATAATTACAATAAACGTAAAGAATATTGGAAATTTCATATCCAGATGTAGATTTTTTATAAAAATAATCACTAGTTATTCATTCAAGGGTGGCTGCTCTCTCAGAAAAACACTTGTTTAGGACTAAAGGGAGGCTTTTCTCTTTAAAGGTTGCTCTATATATAGACCATACAGTACAGATTAATAAAGTAAAGAATAAAAGCCTCATTGTCCAGATAGAGAGACAGACAGACAGATAGAGAGAGAGAAACAGACAGATAAAAAGACACAAAAAAGGAAAAGTGAAAAGGAAGAGGAGAAAAGAAGGGGAAATGAATAGAGAAAGATGGAGAAAGAAATGAGCCCATGTGCAAAGGATCATGGGAGATCAGGAGCCCCAGGGTTGTGCATCTACAGACTTTTTCTTGGCAACAGATGACAGCAAATTTCTCTACCATCAACAATCTGCCCCCCCCCCCCCCCCCCCACCCCAAAAAAAAACACAATTTCAACCTGGGACATGACATATTTGAAAATGAAGTAAAATGGGTTATTTACCATACTGCGTGTGGTTCTCCTGTTAAACACACCTCAGGATGTGAGTATGCTGGCCTTCCTGTTCCACAGGCCTCCCCCTGGTGGCTACTGTGTGAATTACAGCAACATGGCTTACAGTGGGTTCCCAGAATGAGGGTTGGCCCTGGTTTTCATTTTCACCCTAAAACCAGCAACCAGGTCCGGCTGAAGAATCCAGCTGAGCTGCATTGACTGTGTAATCAGCGGGTTTAATTGATAAACTAACTAGGAAATCCAACTAGGTCAACATCAGCCATATAACGCAGGCCTGGGGACGTTTACTGGTTCTCTGTCCAAACTGATCCAGGATCAGTTTGCCTCATCCTCTGTTCTCCATCCTCACCTTAATGTGGGGTCTCGATCAAGCTGAATACACAGCGATTGATCCGAGTTCAAGGCATTGGTGTAGAACAGTGGCAGTTGAAAGGTGTTTGGTGTAGAACAGTGGCAGTTGAAAGGTGTTTGGTGTAGAACAGTGGCAGTTGAAAGGCGTTGGGTGTAGAACAGTGGCAGTTGAAAGGCGTTGGGTGTAGAACAGTGGCAGTTGAAAGGTGTTTGGTGTAGAACAGTGGCAGTTGAAAGGTGTTTGGTGTAGAACAGTGGCAGTTGAAAGGTGTTTGGTGTAGAACAGTAGCAGTTGAAATGCGTTTGGTGTAGAACAGTGGCAGTTGAAAGGTGTTTGGTGTAGAACAGTAGCAGTTGAAAGGTTTTTGGTGTAGACCAGTAGCAGTTGAAATGTGTTTGGTGTAGAACAGTAGCAGTTGAAAGGCGTTTGGTGTAGAACAGTGGCAGTTGAAAGGCGTTTGGTGTAGAACAGTGGCAGTTGAAAGGCGTTTGGTGTAGAACAGTGGCAGTTGAAAGGCGTTTGGTGTAGAACAGTGGCAGTTGAAAGGTGTTTGGTGTAGAACAGTAACAGTTGAGAGGTGTTTGGTGTGGAACAGTAACAGTTGAGAGGTGTTTGGTGTGGAACAGTAGCAGTTGAAAGGTGTTTGGTGTAGAACAGTAGCAGTTGAGAGGTGTTTGGTGTAGAACAGTGGCAGTTGAGAGGTGTTTGGTGTAGAACAGTGGCAGTTGAAAGGTTTTTGGCGTAGAACAGTGGCAGTTGAGAGGTGTTTGGTGTAGAACAGTGGCAGTTGAAAGGTTTTTGGTGTAGAATAGGTCACTGTCGAATTTCATCTTTGTGGAGTAGATACTTTCAATCAAATCAGTTAAAGCTTTAATTAGAAGCAAAACCTCTGTGTCTGGTGAGGTTAAACCAAACGATAGCACGATGAGGTTAAACCGAACGATAGCACAATGAGGTTAAACCAAACGATAGCACAATGAGGTTAAACCAAACGATAGCACGATGAGGTTAAATCGAACGATAGCACAATGAGGTTAAACCGAACGATAGCACAATGAGGTTAAACCGAACGATAGCACAATGAGGTTAAACCGAACGATAGCACAATGAGGTTAAACCGAACGATAGCACAATGAGGTTAAACCGAACGATAGCACAATGAGGTTAAATCGAACGATAGCACAATGAGGTTAAATCGAACGATAGCACAATGAGGTTAAACCGAACGATAGCACAATGAGGTTAAATCGAACGATAGCACAATGAGGTTAAATCGAACGATAGCACAATGAGGTTAAATCGAACGATAGCACAATGAGGTTAAACCGAACGATAGCACAATGAGGTTAAACCGAACGATAGCACAATGAGGTTAAATCGAACGATAGCACTCAAGCACTCACACGTGTAAAATAAAGGGTAACGAGGTATCAGTCTAAATTAGGGTGCTCAGCTCCAGCCTGGAATAGATGCTGTGTAACCTGCTTTTTGTTCTGCCTTTATTAGTTTATTTTACAGATGTTTACACCTGTGCTGGTTCATTCCTGAAACATTTTCAGTACATATACAGTATATGTTCAGCTTTGAGTGTAAAGAACGCTGGACTTTTATATTATGAAGAGCAGAGGCTGGTATCAATCCCTGAAACAGCCTGACAGAATAATCCCAGGTCTAAATGAAGAGCAGAGGCTGGTATCAATCCCTGAAACAGCCTGACAGAATAATCCCAGGTCTAAATGAAGAGCAGTGGCTGGTATCAATCCCCAAACAGCCTGATCGAATAATCCCAGGTCTAAATGAAGAGCAGAGGCTGGTATCAATCCCCGAAACAGCCTGATCGAATAATCCCAGGTCTAAATGAAGAGCAGAGGCTGGTATCAATCCCTGAAACAGCCTGACAGAATAATCCCAGGTTTAATTGGAGCCCCTGATTGGAGGAGGGGAGTCTGACTGCAATGTGACACACTCACAATATGGTTGCAATATGGTCACTGTCAATGAGGGAAACAGGAACCCAGAAATGCAAAAATTATCAAGAACTGTTCCTTTAAAAAAGCGTGTGAGCGTCACGCTGCACACAAAATCACAAGCGGCTTTTCACGGACCTGGGAATGTGCACCCATGGGGGAAAGAAGGATCGGGAATGCCAACGAGCACCACTTCTCCTGCTAAGACAGGCCAATTCAGTTTAAATTTTGGTGGTTAATTACATTTTAAAATGTTCATTTATAACTTCCCTTGTATTTTTATGAAGAGACAGATACACACCGACCATCTGAAGACACAGGTGTCCAACGGATCAATCCACCTGTTTTTAAGAAATGACTGATCTGAGAGAATGACAGTGTTTAACATGCTGAGAAGACTGTCGGACATAAAGACAATATTTTACTCTTTCTATCTGCTCACAAAATTTCTGAAGGATGGATAAACCTGGATTCTCCTGCCTTTAGTGGGGTGGGTTTGTGGGTTTTTTACTACCAGATGTTTTCAATTCCCTGGGTTCTGATGTGGTTTACACTGAAAAACAATGAAAAATATGAGTCAAACAGATGAAGTGTGAGCAGCGTTATATCCGACAGAACAGCATAAATCTAACCTTTACTTGCCAGAGAGATTGTGGTTTTATTACCAAAAATACAAATATAATAATACTAATAATCATCATAATCACTATGTCATAAATGTGTCTGATTCTGGCTCTCATATTCTCATCTCCATGCACAACAGCCATTCGTCTGCACAAATGAAATTTCTGCAACACCTTTCAAGATATATAAATACATGTATGCATGCTTCTGTGTGACTGAATTTATAAATCGTTGAGAATATGAGCTAGGCTGTTACAGACTGGTAGAGACTGAGGATGAAATTAAAATGTATTGCAGGATAAAACTGTAGAATGAAATTTAATGCAACATTTCAATGTTACTTAGATAAAGTGTGCCCTGTTTGCAGTAATATAGGTGACAGGCCCACAGCAAGCAGAGCAGAGAGAGAGAGAGATCACAATAAAATCAAACATACATTCTACTGTATGTTAAAATAGCGCTGATGTAATCCATTTTGTTCTACAGTTTATATTGAATTACAGCACCTATAAATAGGCCACATGCGACCATAAAATAAGCAGCCACATAATCAAACATATAAAAACAATAAAGCCGGTTCCAGTATCCGCTTAAAATAAGAGCAATATATTTATTATTGATATGTATTTCCTTTACAGCATATTAGCGTCTTTGTGCCGTGTAGGAAACAGATCAGAGCGGAGAAACGATGGGTTTTGCGCACAGTGCATACATGGCCATTTTAACTAATTTTTTATATGTATGCCTACCTCGAAATAGCATTTATGAAAGATAATGTCTGTACCATTTTAAGTTATATTGAGGACATAAATATGTTTGTAGTGTAGGCTATCACTTTATTTGTCACAAGCGCTTCTGTTATTTAAGTGTAATTATATACAAGCGTTTGAGTTGCTGGAGATAATGTAATTATAAGCAATCTAGCGCTGCGCCTAGGAGACGCCACATCAACTCCCCCCCCCCCCCGATATATAAACATGTGGCGTGTCACTATGAAAATGGATGAGCCTACAAGGAGAGGGGTACTTGGGGGACTTTCTCCCGACAATATGGACTTCTCTTCGGTAACAGCAGATCCCGGGGGGCGCTTTAAAAATCTGAAGCGTGGGACTCGAGCCCCGCAAGTCGCTGAGCAGCCGCTGGCAAATCACCGGCGCGAGCATCAGAGACGGGGAGGGGCGGCCGCGCTTACCTGACGCCCTTTCAGAGCACTCGGCGCTCCCCCGCAGCGCCGCCATCACTCGCGCTCCTCAACCGTGCAACGCAGCCACACAAACTGTCGCCCGGCCGGCGCGTGTTCGCCAGAGTTTCGCTCGAGGACTTGGTCACTCACCCCCACCCCCCCCCCCAGTGGATCTCCCGCGGCGCGTGACCCAGCCGGGGCTCAGTCCCGCGTTTTTTATCCAAATCCAGAGACGTCTGACGGCTTCTGCTAACTTCTAAGGTACTGTTCACTTCAACATGCTACTTTATCTGGCTGTTTCTGCGTTTTCGGCGGGTCAACTTCGCCAAACACCTGCTCCTGCTCTCTCACACACAGTCCTGCGTCCACATTAGTCTGTTTCTCTGAGCGCTAATCACGATACGATTATTTTTCTTTTCGTTGAATTGAAACGTGGTCTTGCTTGCGAGATACTGAGCGGAAAATAGTTACACTCGCAGACAGTGCGAATGACATTCACTCCTCGATACTTCAAGATAACAGCGGAGTGAGCGGTTGTGCTCTTGAATTGTTTACATTAGAAATGTAGGCTACCTTTATAAATTAAAGTTCAGAAGAAAAGTGTGCTGTCGTATATATTTTAAGAACTCACATTGTCAGGAGGTGGCTGGGAGACGAATAACCTGTTCTTTTGTTGAGGAGATAAGGCAGCTATTGCAACAAAAAAAAACCAGAGTGTACTTCTACCACTTAGGCTACTTTGTTACAACTCATAAATCTTAATAGCAGTAGGCCTACTTTGACGGTTAACTTTCTGCATAAGACCCACAATATTTGTTATGTGAATATTCTGTTCTTCTCAACTTGGAGTTCAGTTCTTGATGAATATGTAGCTATGACGCTTCTTCAGCCCGTTCCCCAGCGCACCTGCGCCACTAAATGACCTCCGCGAGTAGCCCTTATCCAACTGAAATGGAAATGTTATTTAATGGCGAGTTTTTTTTTCTTAAAATTGAGTGCTTTGTGTGATTTACATAGAAAACACGAACGCGTTTTAAAACTTTTCCTGAAAAGCAGTCCGTCGGATTTTGATGACACGTTTTGACATTTGATATTGTATTCACACATTTAGGCCAAAGGCAGTATTTATTTATTTATTTACTGAACTTATTTATATTTTTTTGCTGTAAAACCTACATATGAATCGGATGTTTTGGTGAAAAGGCGGTAGACAGATGCGGATTGTCTCTTGGTAAAGACATCTAAATAATTATTTCACTGAAGGGTGAGGTCCACGTGGCGGTACAGGTACGATTATGTATTTTAATTTAGTACACTTTCGTTTTGGCAGCTGTCACAAGAACATGTATTAGGCTATTCCGTCTCCCAGTGCTGTCTGTTGTACCAGATAGGCTCTCGCTCTGATGATAGTTTATATGTAAAGCCAGATCCTCAGATAAGAGGTAATTGTTGTTCTCCGTAGAGCTTTGGATCCCGAGGAATGAAAAGTGATGGTGCTATTAACACACGTCAGCCAGGCGTGGCTGCGCGTCTCACGCCTTAATAACTCGCTCTCTGGAAGGTTACAGGTCGGATTAAATCTGACCTCGCGGCTCACAGCTGCACTCCACTGCGTTGTAGTTGTGTGACAGGTGTCTAAACGTGCGCTATTAGAGGGCCGATCCTCAGCTTACACAATATATATTGACATATACTTTATATGTAGCCTATGTAGTCTACAGTATTTCAGACATATGATTTATTTTTCCCCTGGATGAGGTACTGCTACTAAAACTATTACTGCTAATAATAATAATAATGCATTGATGATAATAATAATATTCATGCTTAATTTTGCTTTGCAATATGAAATATTGCTTTACCTTGTCTTTATTCATTTGGCTCAGGTTACGGCGGTTTTGCTCTTTTCCTGTGGGCATTAAACCCAGTTTATACTCCGGCTGCAGAACAAAGGGCTCATTGCTCTGTAAATGGTGGTTTTCAGGGCACGTTTGGGATACACACATAATTTCCCTGGTGTTTTATTATATAGCTTTCTCTAGTAAAGCTCTTGTTGGCAAAACAAGGATTTTCTTTTGTTGGGCATGGAAGACCAGCCTTGTTGTGTGTAATAAGTTGGGGGGAAGGAGGAGATGATCAGAACATTTCTGCTTTCCATCCTGTCCTGAAGCTTCATCAGTTCACTTCATTTTATAACTGTGGGCCTGTCTGAGGTGTGTGCGCGCATGTACGTGTGTGTGAGAGAGAATGTGTGTGTGTGTGCGTGTGTTTGTATGTGCGTGTATAGTGTACGTGTGCGTTTGTGTGTGCGTGTGTATAGTGTGCGTGTGTGTGTGCTATTCTGTTATGTAACTCCATGCATATAGTCACTCTGATAGCTGAAGGCAACAGACAGAAACTCACACCACATGCAAAAAAAATTAAAAACAGGAAATGGTCACACAGCAGAGTCAGCAAACAGCACGCTTGTGATTACCACAGAAGAAGAAAAGTAAAGGGACACTGGAAGCATCCCGTCTCATTCTCACCGGTCTCCATGGAGACACAGGACAGTCACAGACAGGTCTCATTCTCACCGGTTTCCATGGAGTCACAGGACAGAGTCACAGACAGGTCTCATTCTCACCGGTCTCCATGGAGACACAGGACAGAGTCACAGACAGGTCTCACTCTCACCGGTCTCCATGGAGACACAGGACAGAGTCACAGACAGGTCTCACTCTCACCGGTCTCCATGGAGACACAGGACAGAGTCACAGACAGGTCTCACTCTCACCGGTTTCCATGGAGACACAGGACAGAGTCACAGACAGGTCTCATTCTCACCGGTCTCCATGGAGACACAGGACAGAGTCACAGACAGGTCTCATTCTCACCGGTCTCCATGGAGACACAGGACAGAGTCACAGACAGGTCTCACTCTCACCGGTCTCCATGGAGAAACAGGACAGAGTCACAGACAGACAAACCGTCAGTGTTCAGCGCTACATGTAGGGTTGCCTGGTTACGTCACTCGCTGCAGCCGTGGTGACGGATTCTTATCTGACTTTGTTCAGGGGTTTTCTTCTTAATTTTGTTTAACTTGATGGTGTTTGGGTTTCCATATTGTTTTGGATTTTGGGGACTTTTGTTTAAGTAAGATGGGTTTTTTCGGCTCAGGATCGTACGGCTCTTAGAGTATTCAGTTTGCGTTCAGAGCCCACGGCTGTCACGGCTCAAACTCCTTTTATGAAATGAGCCAAATGCTCGCTAGCCCTGATGGGCTGTAACTCCGGTGGTGCAGCTACGGCAACGGTTTGGACGTCTTTGTGCACTTTTACTAACGTGTTTCCCATGGTGACCACACAGACGGCAGGGAGGGAGGACCTGGGGAACAGCGGTCGCCTCCATTCCTAACCTGTAATTACGCAACTAAAAATACTGCTGACCTGAAGTAGCTGCAGTAGGACCTGTTGTCCAGAGCTCTTACCTTTCTACCAAAGTATGCCAACTGTGTATATCTGTGCAAAGTATCAACCAAAGCACACAAGTATTATAGGGTGCACGGTGTGGACATGAGCCCCAGAATACTGGTGTGCTTTGATTAAGACTTTGCGCCGCACTTCGTTAGAAAGTAGTTTCCAAAAAAACCCCGTGCACAACAAGGTCTGCGAGTAACCATGGCATTATATTTAGTCGTTGAGTCATTCCTGTTGATTTTTATTCTTTGACCGCCACAAACTTTGGACCCATTGAGGTCCATTATATCGTGGTGATGTCAAGGTGAGTTCCAGCAGATATATCTACAAAACTAGTTTGCAGCAAAACTACCTGGATGGATAGATAGCACTCCAGGTGTGTAGAAACAGATCAATATTAAAGTTTTGGGTGAAGTGCTCCCCCTAACGCTGGCCTGCGATACATTGCAGAGACGCTGTGGGAACGTTGTGGGAACATCTCTCAGCCTTACGGCCCAGCTCACCGCAATTCACCACACTGCACATCGCTGCACAGCACAGCCTGATATTTACTCAAATGTGTTGCACTGACTTTGTATGACATAACCTCATTTTCACATCCCACACACACACACACACACACACACACACAGGCTTACTCGAGTGCCGCCACAACAATGTGTTACAAAAATACTGAGATCTAAAGTAGGTCAACCACAGTGTACATCTTCAGCAACAACTCCCTCAGAAACAAGCATGGAAGCATGCTCGGAAATGCACACACACACACACACACACACACACACACACACACACACACACACACACACACACACGCCGAGATAAAACACCTGCAGACACACACACACACACCCAGATAAAACACCTGCACAAGCACACACATGCTTGTAAAAACTAACCTGCACATAAACGTACACGCACACACACTCACACACATACACACTTGTACATACGCGCGCACACACACACACACACACACACGTACATACGCGCACACACAGTGACACACACGCACACTTGTACATACGCGCGCGCACACACACACACTTGTACATACGCACGCACACACACACACACACACACAATTGTACATACGCACGCGCGCACACACACTTGTACATACGCACGCGCACACACACACACACTTGTACATACGCACGCGCATACACACACACACACACACTTGTATATACACACGCGCACACACACTTGTACATACGCGCGCGCATACACACACACACACACACACACACACACACACTTGTACATACGCGCACGCATACACACACACACACACACACTTGTACATACGTGCACACACCGTGACACACACATGGGAGCGTGCATGCATACACTCATACATAAGCATACACTTGCACAAGCACTCAAATGAACATGTGTACTCATGCACAAGCACACACACATACAGTGCCCTCCACAATTATTGGCACCCCTGGTAAAAATTCACCTTTTGTTGAATTAGCTTAATCTCACACTGAAAAAATGAAACAAATCCAACCTTTAATTTTCTCATCAAGAAAAGAATAATTTTTTAACAAAACCATGTGTGCCACAATTATTGGCACCCCTAGAAATTCTTATGAACAAAATGTAACTGAAGCATTTTTTCCATTTATATTTTACTTTTTAAAGTTGATCAGAGTGTTTAGGAACTTTCAAGCAGTAATCCGTGACTTCCTGTTTCACTGGGGTATAAATATGAGGTGACACAGAGGCCATATTCCCTTATTCATACATCAACATGGGAAAGATAAGAGAAGACACAAATCAAATGAGGGAAAAGTGTTTTTGAGCTTCATAAGTCAGGGAATGGCTATAAAAAAATAGCTCATGCCCATATCTACCGTTAGGACAATACTTAAAAAGTTCAAAGCAACTGGAACTGTTACAAACTTGCCTGGAAGAGGACACGCACACACACACTCACACTCACGCGCACACACGCACATGCACGCGCACATGCACACACAGAGAGTAATGATTAAACCCCACCAAACACAAAACTAATAAGTCAGTATGTTCATATCCCTGCCAAGCGTTTCATTGCACAAAACTAAAAACTCATTAATTCTGAATATACTGCCCTTAATGCTTTAGGAAAATTCTGTGCTTAATGCTTTAGGAAAATTCTGTGCTTAATGCTTTAGGAAAATTCTGTGCTTAATGCTTTAGGAAAATTCTGTGCTTAATGCTTTAGGAAAATTCTGTCCTTAATGCTTTAGGAAAATTCTGTGCTTATTGTTTTATGGAAACAAGTATTGCACATCAGCTGAGAGAGGGTGAGAGATTCAGGTAAAATATTTTTAACTAAAATGAAAAATGTGTTTAACAAATTTGTGTATTGCGTCTGTGGTGTGATTCATAATTGCTGTGTGATTGCTAATGTACTGTAAGTGTGACATTGCATCAACTAGCGACTGTCACTGGTGAAGTAATGCTTTATGAAAGATGACATAACAAATTATGCAAACTGCTATTATCAAATGTGACATTTGAGCATAATTGGATCTCCAGAGTTGCAGGTTTGATTCCCAGGTGAAAGTGCTCTTGTACCCAAAAGCTTCACCTGCATTACTTCAGTAAAGATCCAGCGGTCTGTGCAAGGCATTCTGGGTAAATTTAAATGTACAGTATATGCGTATGTGCATGTACAAACTCCCCTTTGCTCATTTTAAACGCACTACAGTTATTTCTTAACTTCATACTGCCTGCGATGGCTGAGATTAGAGTAGCCCTACAGGCACTGTGGCCCTCCAGGACCAGGGTAGAGCAGCCCTACAGGCACTGTGGCCCTCCAGGCCCAGGGTAGAGTAGCCCTACAGGCACTGTGGCCCTCCAGGACCAGGGTAGAGCAGCCCTACAGGCACTGTGGCCCTCCAGGCCCAGGGTAGAGTAGCCCTACAGGCACTGTGGCCCTCCAGGCCCAGAGTAGAGTACCCCTACAGGCACTGTGGCCCTCCAGGACCAGGGTAGAGTAGCCCTACAGGCACTGTGGCCCTCCAGGCCCAGGGTAGAGTAGCCCTACAGGCACTGTGGCCCTCCAGGATCAGGGTAGATCAGCCCTACAGGCACTGTGGCCCTCCAGGACCAGGGTAGAGTAGCCCTACAGGCACTGTGGCCCTCCAGGCCCAGGGTAGAGCAGCCCTACAGGCACTGTGGCCCTCCAGGCCCAGGGTAGAGTAGCCCTACAGGCACTGTGGCCCTCCAGGCCCAGGGGAGAGTAGCCCTACAGGCACTGTGGCCCTCCAGGCCCAGGGTAGAGTAGCCCTACAGGCACTGTGGCCCTCCAGGCCCAGGGTAGAGTAGCCCTACAGGCACTGTGGCCCTCCAGGACCAGGGTAGAGTAGCCCTACAGGCACTGTGGCCCTCCAGGACCAGGGTAGAGCAGCCCTACAGGCACTGTGGCCCTCTAGGACCAGGGTAGAGTAGCCCTACAGGCACTGTGGCCCTCCAGGCCCAGGGTAGAGTAGCCCTACAGGCACTGTGGCCCTCCAGGACCAGGGTAGAGCAGCCCTACAGGCACTGTGGCCCTCCAGGCCCAGGGTAGAGTAGCCCTACAGGCACTGTGGCCCTCCAGGACCAGGGTAGAGTAGCCCTACAGGCACTGTGGCCCTCCAGGACCAGGGTAGAGTAGCCCTACAGGCACTGTGGCCCTCCAGGACCAGGGTAGAGTAGCCCTACAGGCACTGTGGCCCTCCAGGACCAGGGTAGAGCAGCCCTACAGGCACTGTGGCCCTCCAGGCCCAGGGTAGAGCAGCCCTACAGGCACTGTGGCCCTCCAGGCCCAGGGTAGAGTAGCCCTACAGGCACTGTGGCCCTCCAGGCCCAGGGTAGAGTAGCCCTACAGGCACTGTGGCCCTCCAGGCCCAGGGTAGAGCAGCCCTACAGGCGCTGTGGCCCTCCAGGCCCAGGGTAGAGTAGCCCTACAGGCGCTGTGGCCCTCCAGGACCAGGGTAGAGTCGCCCTACAGGCACTGTGGCCCTCCGGGACCAGGGTAGAGTAGCCCTACAGGCACTGTGGCCCTCCAGGACCAGGGTAGAGTAGCCCTACAGGCACTGTGGCCCTCCAGGACCAGGGTAGAGTAGCCCTACAGGCACTGTGGCCCTCCAGGACCAGGGTAGAGCAGCCCTACAGGCACTGTGGCCCTCCAGGCCCAGGGTAGAGCAGCCCTACAGGCACTGTGGCCCTCCAGGCCCAGGGTAGAGTAGCCCTACAGGCACTGTGGCCCTCCAGGCCCAGGGTAGAGTAGCCCTACAGGCACTGTGGCCCTCCAGGCCCAGGGTAGAGCAGCCCTACAGGCGCTGTGGCCCTCCAGGCCCAGGGTAGAGTAGCCCTACAGGCGCTGTGGCCCTCCAGGACCAGGGTAGAGTCGCCCTACAGGCACTGTGGCCCTCCGGGACCAGGGTAGAGTAGCCCTACAGGCACTGTGGCCCTCCAGGACCAGGGTAGAGTAGCCCTACAGGCACTGTGGCCCTCCAGGACCAGGGTAGAGTAGCCCTACAGGCACTGTGGCCCTCCAGGACCAGGCTTTTTGAGAAGCCCTACAGGCACTGTGGCCCTCCAGGACCAGGCTTTTTGAGAAGCCCTGCACGGTGGTGTTGAGTAGCCTGATGTAGGTATGATGTAATCTGCTTATTAAATAATCACTCCCTGGAGCTGGGGTTACCCACTGTTTAAGCCTGTGGATTTGGGGTAATGTGGTCATGAGGTTAGAGTCTCTGCGTGACTCTGCTGTTGTTACACAAATGGCAACAGCACAAATCATCTGCACATTTTGGACAGGCGTGTAATTTCTGGTCATATAATTAAGCAGCATTTAAGATGAGACTTAGCAAAGAGGACTGTGGGCGGGGCTAACACGTATGGGCGGGGCTCATATGTGTGGGTGTGGCTAGCATGTATGGGCGGGGCTAGTATGTGTGGTAGGGGCAATTAGTGATGCTTTTAAGACCATCAACAGTGTGGAGACATTCTATATCCGCAAAGGTTCATACTGTTTACGTTAACTTTCCAAATTTAAAAATATCCCCAGTAAACTGTTCGGTATTAAAACAACTCTAATAGAGTATGACTCTGACAGAATAACCAATATCTAGTATCTCTGTTTCTTGAATTATTGACACATGATGAACATCTAATGGCCAATGTGTATGATTACTCATTAGTTTTTGATTGAAGCCTTTGCTGAAGTTTCACCTGTCATACAGGTGCAGTCACATGATGGATTTTACTGACAGACAGAATGGCTGAAAGAAACATTGTCCCTGCTCACAGGTTAAATTAAATGACTCATTGGGCAGGTAACAGCAGTGTGTTTGAGTTCTGTTCATATTTGCCTTTATCCATATTCATACACACTTCCCTCTGTTGAATTGTGAGTCTTTTTATTTTCTCCATGTGAAGTCTGGGGTTAGGATTCAGATTGAGGCTGTCAGGGTCAGGGTCAGGGTCAGGAAGGAACTCTTCCATGGCTGAATCCAAAACTGAGCCCTCACAGACTCGTGGACTGCGGAAATGCAGACGTTAATGGCGTATTTCCGGGGGTAGGTAAGTCTGCATTGATGCGGACTTGCAAAAAGAGCGGGTAAAGTCCGCATGAGAGCACTGCCAAAAACGCTGTTCTCACAATAGGACAGCCCTAAGCACTCATGGACTTAACGAGAACGCGCCTTTGAGTCCACAGGTCTGGTGAGTCCAGAGAGTGAATCACGAGTCTGTGAGTCCAGAAAGTGAATCACGAGTCTGTGAGTCCAGAGAGTGGGATTCAGCCCAAGTTGGTTTGTTCCTGATGTGTCCAACCAAACACTTTCCCTGGGTTAGAAGGTTGAACATTTATTGAGTTTTTGAGGTCTGTAGTGAGTTGACCAATAAGAAGTGTCAGTCAGTGACTGTATAACTCTGTACTCTTTAGAGCAGCTCGTAAGCCATGTTTCTCTGCAGGGTTTTTTTGGGAGGAAGTCACTGATGATGACACAGAGAGTGAATCGCTGGATCAGAGTGACTTGCAGGCCTTAGTCACATCGCCGTAATGCTACACCACCATACCACCATGTATCTCCTGCCTGCAAACTGCCTCTCCCAGCCAACGTCACTCTGTGCAAATAAACAGGAAAAGTGACTGACTTGGGATCAGTTTGGCCTTTGAGCTTATAGTGGATAAGTGTGGGATACAGATGGTGAAACTGATCCTAGATCAGTGATCCTACTCTCAGATGCTTTATGAATATGAGCCCATTCAATTCTTACATTCTGATTGGCTGCCGGACTCCTGTCTACCCCCACCCCCCGCCCCCCGACACACAAACACACACACACTTCCCTCTCCTCAATTTTAGGCTTGTATAAACACTGCCTTTTGTGAGTGAGTGAGTGAGCGAGCGAGCATGTGCGGGTTTGTGTGAGCATGTGTGTGTGTTTCTATTTGTGTGTGTGTCTGTGTGTGTGCGTGCATCTCAGACATGAACAAAAACAACAGTCTGCAGAATATTTTCACGATCAAGATAAAGAAAGCAGGTGTATTATTTCATTATTAGAGGAGTCGTACAGTCTTACAGAACAACGCTGGAGATGTTTTTGTTATTATTCTTCTGGCCCGTACCTCAGTTTCCTGTTTTCTTGCCTCCCCCAGAGAGTTGTTTGTGGTTTCTTCGTACGCCTCGACTTCTTGGAATCTTCTTCAGCTCAAATCTTGTGCTTTAACAAGTGTGCACAGCCAGATATTCTATCAGCTGTAGCCTACGGCTTGTTTTCCAAATCACTTGTGTTTGATTGTGCGGCTGTGGGTTGTGTTTGATTGTGACGCTGTGGGTTGTGTTTGATCGTGACGCTGTGTGTTGTGTTTGATTGTGTTGCTGTGGGTTGTGTTTGATCGTGCGGCTGTGGGTTGAGTTTGATTGTGTTGCTGTGGGTTGTGTTTGATTGTGCTGCTGTGGGTTGAGTTTGATTGTGTTGCTGTGGGTTGTGTTTGATTGTGTTGCTGTAGGTTGTGTTTGATTGTGTTGCTGTGAACTGTGTTTGATTGTGTTGCTGTGGGTTGTGTTTGATTGTGTTGCTGTGAGTTGTGTTTGATTGTGTTGCTGTGGGTTGTGTTTGATTGTGTTTCTGTGGGTTGTGTTTGATTGTGTTGCTGTGGGTTGTGTTTGATTGTGTTGCTGTGGGTTGTGTTTGATTGTGTTGCTGTGGGTTGTGTTTGATTGTGCTGCTCTGGGTTGTGTTTGATTGTGTTGCTGTGGGTTGTGTTTGATCGTGACGCTGTGTGTTGTGTTTGATCGTGACGCTGTGTGTTGTGTTTGATTGTGCTGCTGTGGGTTGTGTTTGATTGTGCGGCTGTGGGCTGTGTTTGATTGTGTTGCTGTGGGTTGTGTTTGTGCTGCTGTGGGTTGAGTTTGATTGTGTTGCTGTGGGTTGTGTTTGATCGTGCGGCTGTGGGTTGTGTTTGATTGTGCGGCTGTGGGTTGTGTTTGATTGTGTTGATGTGGGTTGTGTTTGATTGTGCGGCTGTGCGTTGTGTTTGATTGTGCTGCTCTGGGTTGTGTTTGATTGTGTTGCTGTGGGTTGTGTTTGATTGTGCTGCTCTGGGTTGTGTTTGATTGTGCTGCTGTGGGTTGTGTTTGATTGTGTTGCTGTGAGTTGTGTTTGATTGTGTTGCTGTAGGTTGTGTTTGATTGTGTTGCTGTGGGTTGTGTTTGATTGTGCGGCTGTGGGTTGTGTTTGATTGTGTTGCTGTGGGTTGTGTTTGATTGTGTTGCTGTGGGTTGTGTTTGATTGTGTTGCTGTGGGTTGTGTTTGATTGTGTTGCTGTGGGTTGTGTTGCTGTGGGTTGTGTTTGATTGTGTTGCTGTGGGTTGTGTTGCTGTGGGTTGTGTTTGATTGTGTTGCTGTGAGCTGTGTTTGATTGTGCTGCTCTGGGTTGTGTTTGATTGTGTTGCTGTGGGTTGTGTTTGATTGTGCGGCTGTGGGTTGTGTTTGATTGTGTTGCTCTGGGTTGTGTTTGATTGTGCTGCTCTGGGTTGTGTTTGATTGTGTTGCTGTGGGTTGTGTTTGATTGTGTTGCTGTGGGTTGTGTTTGATTGTGCGGCTGTGGGCTGTGTTTGATTGTGCTGCTGAGGGTTGTGTTTGATTGTGCGGCTGTGGGCTGTGTTTGATTGTGTTGCTGTGGGTTGTGTTTGATTGTGTTGCTGTGGGTTGTGTTTGATTGTGCGGCTGTGGGTTGTGTTTGATTGTGCGGCTGTGGGTTGTGTTTGATTGTGTTTCTGTGGGCTGTGTTTGATTGTGCTGCTCTGGGTTGTTTGATTGTGCGGCTGTGGGCTGTGTTTGATTGTGTTGCTGTGGGTTGTGTTTGATTGTGTTGCTGTGGGTTGTGTTTGATTGTGTTGCTGTGGGCTGTGTTTGATTGTGCTGCTGTGGGTTGTGTGATTGTGCGGCTGTGGGCTGTGTTTGATTGTGTTGCTGTGGGTTGTGTTTGATTGTGTTGCTGTGGGTTGTGTTTGATTGTGCGGCTGTGGGTTGTGTTTGATTGTGCGGCTGTGGGTTGTGTTTGATTGTGTTTCTGTGGGCTGTGTTTGATTGTGCTGCTCTGGGTTGTTTGATTGTGCGGCTGTGGGCTGTGTTTGATTGTGTTGCTGTGGGTTGTGTTTGATTGTGCGGCTGTGGGTTGTGTTTGATTGTGCGGCTGTGGGTTGTGTTTGATTGTGTTTCTGTGGGCTGTGTTTGATTGTGCTGCTCTGGGTTGTTTGATTGTGCGGCTGTGGGCTGTGTTTGATTGTGTTGCTGTGGGTTGTGTTTGATTGTGTTGCTGTGGGTTGTGTTTGATTGTGTTGCTGTGGGCTGTGTTTGATTGTGTTGCTGTGGGCTGTGTTTGATTGTGCGGCTGTTGGCTGTGTTTGATTGTGCTGCTGTGGGCTGTGTTTGATTTTTCTGCTCTGGGTTGTGTTTGATTGTGCGGCTGTGGGCTGTGTTTGATTGTGCGGCTGTGGGTTGTGTTTGATTGTGTTGCTGTGGGTTGTGTTTGATTGTGACGCTGTGGGCTGTGTTTGATTGTGACGCTGTGGGCTGTGTTTGATTGTGCTGCTGTGGGCTGTGTTTGATTGTGCTGCTGTGGGCTGTGTTTGATTGTGCTTCTTCGTGTTCATGAGCATATGTCTAATGAAGAGTCGTCTCCCTGGTGAACGAAAACCATCAGACTTACATATTTCTAAAAGGGCTTATTAAATATGGGCTGTATTACTGTATAACACTGAAGACTAAAAAACTTATTTCTGTTGATTTCTAGAGGGGCAGAAAGGGTCCATTTACAAATCAACAAATCAATTTTCCATGAATTCAAGTCTTGAACTGCTTGTAGTGTCATTTAATGAAGATTTCTTATATTCTTTCTATTGACCACATTTGATTTTAACCCTATAAACTTTGCCCCTAGTGGTTGTGACGTATCCGTTTCAATTACAGTATTCATGTTTGTCTGAAATTATAAACTACAGCTTTAAGAACATCCCGTAAATTTTGACGCAGTATTTTTTAAAAGGGTAGCCGTTAGGGTAGCTGTTATCAGTAGCCCAAAGCACTTACGACCTCCTCTCGCCACAGCCACAGACTGTAAAATGCATAAAATGCACCATTTATACACGCTAAGAAAATCATGTTCACGTATAGAAACAATATTTTTTTAAGCGTACAAATGAGCATTCGCCGTTTTCCCTTGCTTACTGTACTATATACAGTACCTGATGCACTTTTGGTTTAGAAGACACCTACTTTTTTTCCCCCCAAAATCTCTCGTATAAATATGTTTAGCAAACCAAGTACTTACCAGTATATTCAGCTACAGCTGTTTTCTGATTAACCCTAAAGAGTTTATCTTATTACATTTCGCCAAAGTCCTGTACAGTAAACATTTCCACAGCGACCACCTGTCGCACTTAGGGCTGAAATATGTTGCTGTTCTTGTGTAAATACAGACGCGCTTTTGTACGTTTTTTTTTAAACGTATTTAAATACATTCTGCAAATTTCTGAATGATACAGCTTCTTCAATTCGAAGTTTAAACCATGGATGTGCAAGGACTATTTTTTTGAGATATTGACATTTAAATAAACTAGTAGAAACCAGGTGGATATTGCCTCTGGAGGGCCAAAGTAAATAGGGTTAATTCCATTTGCAGAAACAGGTGAAAATACTACAAATACAGTGTTGTTATAATTGAATAATGCAAACTAAACAAGTTTACACCCATAAATAAATAAATAAATATAAGAATGTCTTCACTTATATTTGGTGGAGCAGCCCTGATATTTCTCCACAATATAATTTTTTCCATGGCTGTACAGTGGCCACCAGAATTATTGGCAACCCTGGAAAATATGAGCAATGAAGGCTATTAAAAAATGTCTGTCGTTTATCAGCATGACCTCACACGCAAAATATGAGAAACATTAAATCTTTCATTTAGGTAAAATTATTCAAACAAAAAAAAACCTTAATTTAAAAAAGTATATATATTTTCTCAAAAAGAAAAGTCACAATTATTGGCAGCACTATCAACTTCCTGTTTCACTGGGGTATAAATACGAGGTGACACACACGCCAAAACCCCTTAGGGCGCTTCACTTTCCTCCACTCCCCCACTATCACTCCTCTCCTACCCGGAAGTTTGCAAAACTGCCTCAAACGTTTTGAGTACAAGTATTTGCATGTACAGTATACAATGCACTTCACATTAATCAATTTGTAACTATTTGTAAGTAATATGTAGCCAAATCAGCAACATTAAATTAAAAAACAAAGATCTGTTTCTGGGGCAAGGAGGAGAGGAGGTGGTAGTGGAGGAAAGGAGGAGAGGAGGTGGTAGTGGAGGAAAGGAGGAGAGGAGGTGGTAGTGGAGGAAAGGAGGGTGCATTTTTCGAGTATTGGGATGTATCCTCCGTCATCCATTAACATTGGGAAGATCCGAGAACATGCAAATTAAATGAGACAAAAGGTTGTTGACCTTAAATCAGGCAAAATGACTATAGAAACATACCTGCACTACCCGTTTCCACCATTAGGGTAATAATGAAGAAGTTTAACGTATCTGGAGCTGTGATGAGCCTGCCTGGAAGAGGACACAAGTGTAGTTTGCCCCCACGCACAGTGAGGAGGATGGTTATCTGGAGCTGTGATGAGCCTGCCTGGAAGAGGACACAAGTGTAGCTTGCCCCCACGCACAGTGACGAGGATGGTTCAAGCGGCAAACATTTCTCCAAGGATCACCGTTTGAGAATTGCAAAAGTTGGTTGCATCCTGGGGTCACCAAGTCTCCAAAAGTCCAATTAGATGCCACCTCTATGCCAACAAGCTATTTAGAATGCCTGCCAGAAGAAAGCCTCTGTTGTCATCATGCCAAAAATGTAAGCAGCTTGAGTTTGCTAAATGTTACCAGAATGTAGATTGGAATGGGGTGCTATGGTCAGACAAGATTAAAATTGAGCTTTTTGGCCAAAAAATACCAAGGTGGGTTTGGGCTAATAAGAGGCATACTTATGCAGAAAAGAGCCTTATCCCCATTGTGAAGTATGGTGGTGGATCTGTGATCTTGTGCGGCTGTGTTTCCTCCAAAGGCCCTGGAAGCCTTGCCCTGGGATATGTGCATCATGGACTATATCAAATACCAGGAGATTTCAGACCAAAATCTGGCTGACTCTGCCAGAAGGCTAAACGTGGGTTGTGATTGGATTTTTCAGTATGACAATCCACTGCATGCCTCAGAATCTACACAAAAGTGGTTCTCTGACCACAGAATCAAGGTTTTAGAATGGCCATCCCAGTCCCCTGACCTGAACCCCATTTAAAACCTGTGGGGTGAGCTGAAGAGGAGAGTCCACAAGTGAAAACCAAGGACTCTGGAGGATCTGGAGAGATCCTGTATGGAGGAATGGTCTCAAATCCCTTGCTTTGTGTTCTCCAACCTCATCATACTTTACAGGAGAAGACTCATTACAGGAGAAGACTCAGTGCTGTTATCTTAGCAAAGAGAGGGTGCAAAAAAGTACTAAATACGGGGGTGCCAATAATTGTGAATCACATCTTCAAAATAAATATTATGCATTAAAAATGTGTTTTTCCTCTGATCAATTGTATCACAATTTAAACTATCATTTTCAGATTTTTCTGAGCATAGAAAACATTTCATAAGCAATAAACTGAATTTAATCCTACACTTTTTTTATGAGACCTAGTTATTGTACAGAATATATTTAACCAAAATTAATAAATTAAAGTTAATGACAGAAACAATAATAATACAAATATTATTTTTTAAATGAGATCAAAGGTGCACATCGGGCACTTTGGGCAAAAAGGACAGATGCTCCGGCACCCAGAGCCCCCCCGCACGTGGCTGTTCCTCCCCTATACGTGACATACTGTCCTCCACGAGGCTAATAACCGGTTCGCTCGCGCCGGCGGCCCCGACCCTGTCTCCATCTGCCATATGGCGCGTGCTTTTGTATTAAGTAGGATTCTATCAGCGCTAGGACATTTTGGGAACAAGTTGACGCACGAGGACCCTATTTTCTGGGTAAAATTAAATCGCAAGGCGCACATAATAAACAAAAGTGCTGAGGTAAGATAAGGTAATACCCAAGGTGCCCACACTTTCATTTAGCATATAATAACATAACACCTAAAAGGACCAATTATTAAATTTTGTGTATTATATTTATGCAAGATTGTATTATGTCACTGTTCAGACAATATTTTTATGATCATTGTCTTGTTTCATACTGTAATATACACAAGTGTGTGTGTTTGCAGGTGCATCTGTGTGGTTTATTCCGTAATAAATGCAGAACCGCCTCACACTAATCAAGCCGATTAAAAATTCCTACGCGCGCAGCCGGAAATCACACTCTACTTCTCAGTGTTCTATGGAGTTTTTTTCACTTATTTTTGGGCTCCCTCTTCTGCCAGGACATTGGCTGTCCCTGGAGTCCGTCCAGAGCTTCTCGTGATTCGTTTTCAGCCCTCTACTTTGGGTGTTATTTTATACTGGAATGAGGAGAGAGGAGGGGGGAGAGGCGAGCACCAGCGCAGGGAGTGATGAGTCAATACAACTAATAATTTAATGGGGACACGGGGAGCGCGAGAGAGAGAAGGGAGCGCGATAGAGCGCGTGAAAGAAAGAAAAGAAAGAAAAAGAGGCTCCGTCCGGCCGCAAATAAAAACAACAGCAAACAGCGAAGAAGACCTGTCAAGCATCTTCACCGTGCTGAATGCGTCACCGAAATCGGAAACTGAAACGCACTTTTTTTTCTTTCTTATTTTTTTACCCATTTTTGACAACGGATCGTAGCCTACACATCGTATTCACATGAGAAGACGGGTGATTGTATCCCTTAATGACTAAGCTAACGCACCACTGGCGATCTTTGCACGAACATGTCTACACAACCTAATGCGTAGCCTATACCGAAGCAGGCTGGGTGTATAGGTTGGCGTTTGTTTACTTCCGATATTTTTGTTGCCTATATTTTAGGCTAGCGTTTCCATGATGGAGCTTGGTAACTCCGATGGAGGACTCGCCGCACTATGTATATATTTTTAAAACTTTTTGGAACGAGCGTGTCTATTTCTCCGTGGTTTGAAAGACCGTCTTTTGTGGCTCGGAATGAAATAGCAGCCTGACCGCTATCGCCAATTAGCGGGTTTCACTGGAGCCTTCTGCATCCCATCGACCCCCCATGTTATCGCCCTTCTGTCCAGCTCAGATTCATTGGGAAACCGTCTTTTCCGCCTCTCTCCGGGAGAGAATAACCCGTCAGAAGACTGATGTCCGTTGTCGTGCCTGTAAAGCGTTAAAACTTTGATGGTTCCGATCCGTCCTGGTTTATTGAAGAAGACAGAAGTGACCCACGGCGCTTGATGCGTTTGGGAGTTTTGGAGTGGTGAGTTTGGGGTGTCTGATCTGCGGCATTGTTCCTCTCATCGGGAAGTGCTCTGCTCGCGCCTCCTTTGTCTGTTTCAGAGGTCATCCCTAAATCCTGACCTGGAGTCTCGCCGGCTACGGAGTCCGGAATGTGTTCTCCTCGTGCATCGGAAACTTGACAAATTTGAGCGGCAGGCAAATTTCAGACAGCAATCTTGTAATAAAAAAGAGAGGTGGGGGTCTTTAAAAAAGTTAAAAATTTCAGGAAAGTATATTTCTATTTATATTTCTAGTTTTAGGAAGGCATATTTTTAAGTTTTTTTGGGGGGCAGAACATTTTGATTTTGCTCTAAACTTCTAGACGTGTAACGGCTCAAATCAAAACAGGAGAAAATTATTTAAGTAGCCTACATGTTTAAAATGCATAAGGCTATTTTACAATAAAATGTTAAATGGAATTAGTCTGATTATGATTGGAAGTGTGTGCGTGCGTGCGTGCGCGCGCGCGTGCGTAGGCACATAAATTACTGCTATGAGTCAGTGGTTTCTGTATGTATCCTGTGTTTTATTTATTCTTGTATTTTCTTCATTTAACCAATCTGGGGAATCATAGCTTCAGTACTAACCCATCCCAGCCCTATTTAGCTTCAGTATAAGCCCAGCTTTGCTTAGCTTCAGTACTAACCAATTCCAGCTTTGATTAGCTTCAGTACTAACCAATCCCAGCCCTGCTTACCTTCAGTACTAACCAAGCCCTGACCTGCTTAGCTTCAGTACTAACCAATCCCAGCCCTGCTTAGCTTCAGTACTAACCCATCCCAGCCCTATTTAGCTTCAGTACTAACCAAGCCCAGACCTGCTTAGCTTCAGTACTAAACAAGCCCAGCTCTGATTAGCTTCAGTACTAACCAATCCCAGCCCTGCTTAGCTTCAGTACTAACCAATCCCAGCCCTATTTAGCTACAGTACTAACCAATCCCAGCCCTATTTAGCTTCAGTACTAACCAAGCCCAGCCCTGCTTAGCTTCAGTACTAACCAATCCCAGCCATATTTAGCTTAAGTACTAACTAATCCCAGCCCTGCTTAGCTTCAGTACTAACCAATCCCAGCTCTGCTTAGCTTCAGTACTAACCAATCCCAGCCCTGCTTCGCTTCAGTACTGACCAATCTCAGCTCTGATTAGCTTCAGTACTAACCAATCCCTGCTCTGCTTAGCTTCAGTACTAACCAATCCCAGCCCTGCTTCGCTTCAGTAGTAACCAATCCCAGCCCTGCTTCGCTTCAGTACTAACCAATCTCAGCTCTGATTAGCTTCAGTACTAACCAATCCCAGCCCTATTTAGCTTCAGTACTAACCAACCCCAGCCCTGCTTAGCTTCAGTACTAACCAATCGCAGCCCTGCTTAGCTTCAGCACTAAACAATCCCAGCCCTACTTAGCTTCAGTACTAACCAATCCCAGCCCTATTTAGCTTCAGTACTAACCAACCTCAGCCCTGCTTAGCTTCAGTACTAACCAATCCCAGCTTTGATTAGCTTCAGTACTAACCAATCCCAGCCCTGCTTAGCTTCAGCACTAACCAATCCCAGCCCTGCTTAGCTTCAGCACTAACCAATCCCAGCTTTGATTAGCTTCAGTACTAACCAATCCCAGCCCTGCTTAGCTTCAGTACTAACCCAGCCCTGCTTAGCTTCAGCACTAACCAAGGCCAGCCCTGCTTAGCTTCAGTACTAACCAAGGCCTGCCCTGCTTAGCTTCAGTACTAACCAAGCCCAGCCCTGCTTAGCTTCAGTACTAACCAATCCCAGCCATCCTTAGCTTCAGTACTAACCAATTCCAGCCATGCTTAGCTTCAGTACTAACCAATCCCAGCCCTGCATAGCTTCAGTACTAACCAATCCCAGCCTCGATTAGCTTCAGTACTAACCAATCCCAGCCTTGGTTAGTTTCAGCAGTTTGGCATTGTGTTGGAAACATTGCTGCAGTTTTGGCATGGTTACATTAGTCACTGGGCCTTGATCGCTACACTGTCTCCAGGTAAAGCTTGCATGTAAAGCAGGTATGGTGGCATACTATAGTATACATACCTTCATATATATATATATATATATATATATAATACCATACTGAGTATACATACTCCATACTGAGTGCCAGAGTCATCTGCTTTCATTAGCACAGACTTCAGTGTTCTGACCGCTCGTAGTTAAGCTGCTTTCATTAGCACAGACTAGTTAAGCTGCTTTCATTAGCACAGACTAGTTAAGCTGCTTTCATTAGCACTGACTAGTTAAGCTGCTTTCATTAGCACAGACTAGTTAAGCTGCTTTCATTAGCATAGACTAGTTAAGCTGCTTTCTTTAGCACAGACTAGTTAAGCTGCTTTCATTAGCACAGACTAGTTAAGCTGCTTTCATTAGCACAGACTAGTTAAGCTGCTTTCATTAGCACAGACTAGTTAAGATGCTTTCATTAGCACAGACTAGTTAAGCTGCTTTCATTAGCACAGACTAGTTAAGCTGCTTTCATTAGCACAGACTCGTTAAGCTGCTTTCTTTAGCACAGACTAGTTAAGATGCTTTCATTAGCACAGACTAGTTAAGCTGCTTTCATTAGCACAGACTAGTTAAGCTGCTTTCATTAGCACAGACTAGTTAAGCTGCTTTCATTAGCACAGACTAGTTAAGCTGCTTTCATTAGCACAGACTAGTTAAGCTGCTTTCATTAGCACAGACTAGTTAAGCTGCTTTCTTTAGCACAGACTAGTTAAGCTGCTTTCATTAGCACAGACTAGTTAAGCTGCTTTCATTAGCACTGACTAGTTAAGCTGCTTTCATTAGCACAGACTAGTTAAGCTGCTTTCATTAGCACAGACTAGTTAAGCTGCTTTCACTAGCACAGACTAGTTAAACTGCTTTCATTAGCACAGACTAGTTAAGCTGCTTTCATTAGCACAGACTAGTTAAGCTGCTTTCATTAGCACAGACTCGTTAAGCAGCTTTCATTAGCACAGACTAGTTAAGCTGCTTTCTTTAGCACAGACTAGTTAAGCTGCTTTCATTAGCACAGACTAGTTAAGCCGAGCTGTCAGAGTGTAGTTTTGGGTTATTCTCCTGGTGCCTCCAGCGTTTGTGTGAGGAAAACTAGTCTCACCAGCAGTAAGTCCTGTGTGCATTCTTACACACTTACACGTGTAAAACAGGCAGTTACCCCCCTCCCACACGCACGCACGCCCGCACGCACGCACGCACGTACATACACACACACGCACATACACACGCACATACGCACGCACGCACACACACAGTCACCAGGCAAAATTGACATTTATATCAGGAGCTATTTCTTATTGACTGCTGGAGTATTTCTGTATTAATATGTTTTTTTTAATAATATTTTGGGGCTGTTGGAATGTACTGTCATCACCTGGTGGACTGTAGAGCTGTGTTTAAAGGGCATAGATTGGTTGAAATGGTTTAGAGTTTGACCTGATTGGTTTATTGAATAAGGGGTGTGACCTGATTGGTTAATTGAATAAGGGGTGTGACCTGATTGGTTAATTGAATAAGGGGTGTGACCTGATTGGTTAATTGAATAAGGGGTGTGACCTGACTGATTGAATTGAATAAGGGATGTGGGTTTATTAATTGATTGATTGATTAAGCGGTGTGCCCCTCTCTTCTGCGCAGGTGACCGTGAGCGTGGGGGGGGGCGGGGGGCGGGGCCGAGGATGATGGCTCACCTCAGCGAGGCGTACCTGGGGAAGGAAAACCGCGAGCTGCCCAATAGCGCTGGGGACCTCAAGGGCCCGCCCGCCAAGATCGCCCGACTCGAGCAGAACGGGGGTCCCCTCGCTGGCCAGTCCTGGCTGGGAAGCATGGGGTCCAAAGGGCCCGGGGGACCCCTCAAACCATTGGGCCCCATTCAACTCAGGCCCTTTCACAGGAGAGGTAACGCTCAGCATGTTCCTTTCACAGGAGAGGTAACGCTCAGCATGTTTTAAACATCACAATACATCTTGTTACATTGTACTATATTATATTGTTACACTACATTCTGTCACATTACTTTGTTACACTATTATGTCTTGTGTTACATTGTATTACACTAAGTTACGTTGCATTGCAATGTGTTAGAATTCCATCCTTTGCATTACATTGTTATACTAAACTGTGTCATAGTACAGGATTGATGCTGTCATGTGATCAGCGGCTCAGAAGTTTGAGCCAATGAGGGGCTTTCTCAGGAACGGCAACGATTGGTTCACATAACTCAGTGATTTTCCAATTGATTATGTACTTGCACTACATGCATTAATTATGTATGTGGAACATATACTGAATAAAATTGTGAAGGGATTTGTTGTTTGGTCAAACACCTGTTCTCTGCTGCGGATTTGAAACTGCAACATTTTTCTTAGCTTTTATTTAACCTTTATTTAAGTGGGAATTCCGTTGAGATAATAATAATCTTTTCTCAGGAGACCTGGCCAAGATAGCAGGCATAAAATACAAAGTAACGCCTTCATGTTAAAACACAGATACATAAATAATTAATCACATAAATCACAGCACAGAATCCAATGAATAACAGAGAACACTTGCACCACATCTTTGTGACACAACCATCATTCAGGAAGGACCCCATTGCTGGATATGCAGCTGTCCTGCTTCTGCCTGCATATAAAGGGCAAACGATCCACAGTCTCCCTTACAGACATCACTAATTACAGCCTGAATTTAATCCCTAATTTCTGGTCCTGTCTGGGATCATCAGTCACTCTTTGCCTTCAGAACCTGGCTATTGAGCCTAATTAAGCCCAGTAATTAAGCCCATTCATTAATTAAGCCATAGGCTGAAACACTGAGGCCCAATCCCAATATCCGCCCTCACACCCTCACAGACTTTGAGGCGCGTGAGGACTTATTTTTTTTCTGTCCCACTGTAAAATCGGCAAGTGCGTGAGGGCTCTCTCGCGGACTTTTCAAGCCCTTTATGTGGACCTCCAGCAAGTCTGCAATCCTGCAATCCTGAAATCCTGCAGATTTTGCTGAGGGAATTACCCACAGTTCATAGCATTTGTGGCGATAAAAACGTAAACGCAGCCGGAAGCGTCTCAGAAATTGTAAAGAAGCGACACACATGGCGGGCAGAGTTCTTACAGCGGATACAAACCTAAAAATGAAGCGCAGATTGTCATAAACATCTTGCATGTGAGACAGGCGTTGTCAAGGCAACATATAACATGGCAAATTTCTGTCCCGTCCCTCTTATTTGTACCATTTCGAGCCCTCGCACTCTCAAGCACTCAGGCTGGGCACGCTGGGCACGCATGTGACATCACCCATAGTCTGTGGGGCTCAGTCCTTAGGGCTCAGTCTTTAGGGCTCAGTCTTTAGGGCTCAGTCTTTAGGGCTCAGTCTTTAGGGCTCAGTCTTTAGGCTCAGTCTTTAGGGCTCAGTCTTTAGGGCTCAGTCTTTAGGGCTCAGTCTTTAGGGCTCAGTCCTTAGGGCTCAGTCTTTAGGGCTCAGTCTTTAGGGCTCAGTCCTTAGGGCTCAGTCCTTAGGGCTCAGTCTTTAGGCTCAGTCTTTAGGGCTCAGTCTTTAGGGCTCAGTCCTTAGGGCTCAGTCCTTAGGGCTCAGTCTTTAGGGCTCAGTCTTTAGGGCTCAGTCTTTAGGGCTCAGTCTTTAGGGCTCAGTCTTTAGGGCTCAGTCCTTAGGGCTCAGTCTTTAGGGCTCAGTCTTTAGGGCTCAGTCTTTAGGGCTCAGTCTTTAGGGGCTCAGGGCGGACATGGCAAGTGGGTGGTCCTCCACGGATCTGGGGTGGCCGAAATTGTGCCTGACTTTGCCCCATGGAGCTGGGGTCCGTAGCCTGACGCAGGCAAAGGTCGGCTCAGCTCCGCCTCTTCACACCCGTAGCAAATAGTCATAAATCTCCTGAGAACTCTGACACGCCCTCACCACGTTTTCATCACTCCTTTCCACTGGGTGTTTAATTTTGTTTAAGAAGCTTAATCACACTTCCTAGAGCTGAGCGAGAGTGAGAGAGGGAGCAAAGCATGCTGGAAAGTGTTGTTGTTGGGGTCTCAGGGATTAAAAGGTGTCCATTCTCATTTTGAGCAAAACTTCTCCTCCAGTATGTGTAAGTATAATATTGCTCTGTTAGTTTGTAACGCGCATGTGCTGGGTGTGTAACAGCCGTGTGCGTTCCCTAGGTAACATGCTGCCGGTGTTCTGCGTGGTTGAGCACCAGGACAGCACGTCGGAGTGTCGGGATGGTAAGGAGGAACACGCAGAGTTTGTGCTCGTCAGGAAGGACATGCTGTTTAACCAGCTGATAGAGATGGCACTGCTGTCCCTAGGATACTCACACAGCTCTGCTGCACAAGCCAAAGGTACCGCCGTCATGCTAACAGCTAACAGCACTCTCCTGCCCCTCTACTACCCCAAACTTCCCCTCTACCACCTCGCCCTGCCCCTCTACCACCCCACCCTGCCCCTCTACCCACCCCCTCTACCACCCCGCCCTGCCCCTCTAACCACCCCACCCTGCCCCTCTACCACCCCACCCTGCCCCTCTACAACCCCCTCTACCACCCCGCCCTGCCCCTCTACCACCCCGCCCTGCCCCTCTACCACCTCGCCCTTCCCCTCTACCACCCCACCCTGCCCCTCTACCACCCCGCCCTGCTCCTCTACCACCCCGCCCTGCCCCTCTACCACCCCCTCTACCACCTGCCCTGCCTCTCTACCACCCCGCCCTGCCCCTCTACCACCTCGCCCTGCCCCTCTACCACCCAGCCCTGCCCCTCTACCACCCCGCCCTGCTCCTCTACCACCCCGCCCTGCCCCTCTACCACCTGCCCTGCCTCTCTACCACCCCGCCCTGCCCCTCTACCACCCCCTCTACCACCTGCCCTGCCTCTCTACCACCCCGCCCTGCCCCTCTACCACCCCGCCCTGCCCCTCTACCACCCCGCCCTGACCCTCTACCACCCCGCCCTGACCCTCTACCACCCCGCCCTGCCCCTCTACCACCCAGCCCTGCCGCTCTACCAACCCCCTCTACCACCCGCCCTGCCCCTCTACCACCCCGCCCCTGCCCCTCTACCCACCTCGCCCTACCCCTCTACCACCCCACCCTGCCCCTCTACCACCCCACCCTGTCCCTCTACCACCCCCACCCTGCCCCTCTACCACCCCCCTCTACCACCCCGCCCTGCCCCTCTACCACCCCGCCCTGCCCCTCTACCACCCCACCCTGCCCCTCTAACAGCCCTGTGTTTGTGGTGCAGGTCTGATCCAGGTGGGGAGGTGGAACCCTGTTCCTCTCTCCTGTGTGACGGACGCTCCTGATGCACAGTAGCAGACATGCTGCAGGATATTTACCACGTCATCACTCTGAAAATACAGCTGCTCAGGTCAGTCCCTACTGTACACACTGTACACACTGTACACACTGTACACACTGTACACACTGTCCTCAGTATGCACACTATACACATGGTCCTCACTATGCACACTATACACTCTATAAACACTGTACACACGGTCCTCACTATGTACACTGTACACACTATAAACACTGTACACACTGTACACATGGTCCTCACTATGCACACTGTACACACAATACACACAGTCCTCACTATACACACTGTACAAACGGTCCTCACTATGCACACTGTACACAGTCCTCACTATACACACTGTACAAACGGTCCTCACTATGCACACTGTACACAGTCCTCACTATACACACTGTACAAGCGGTCCTCACTATACACACTATGCACACTATACACACTGTACACACTAAAAACGGTCCTCACTATGCACACTGTACACACGGTCCTCACTATACACACTATACACACTGTACAAACGGTCCCTCACTATGCACACTGTACACAGTCCTCACTATACACACTGTACACACGGTCCTCACTATACACACTATACACACTGTACAAACGGTCCTCACTATACACACTGTACACACTTTACAAACGGTCCTCACTATACACACTATACACACTGTACAACCGGTCCTCACTATGCACACTCTACACACTATGCACACTATACACACTGTACAAACAGTCCTCACTATGCACACTGTACGCACTATGTACACTATACACACTGTACACACTATGCACACTATACACACTGTACAGACAGTCCTCACTATACACACTGTACACACGGTCCTCACTGTACACACTGTACAAACGGTCCCTCACTATGCACACTGTACACAGTCCTCACTATACACACTGTACAAGCGGTCCTCACTATACACACTATGCACACTATACACACTGTACACACTAAAAACGGTCCTCACTATGCACACTGTACACACGGTCCTCACTATACACACTATACACACTGTACAAACGGTCCTCACTATGCACACTGTACACAGTCCTCACTATACACACTGTACACACGGTCCTCACTATACACACTATACACACTGTACAAACGGTCCTCACTATACACACTGTACACACTTTACAAACGGTCCTCACTATACACACTATACACACTGTACAACCGGTCCTCACTATGCACACTCTACACACTATGCACACTATACACACTGTACAAACAGTCCTCACTATGCACACTGTACGCACTATGTACACTATACACACTGTACACACTATGCACACTATACACACTGTACAGACAGTCCTCACTATACACACTGTACACACGGTCCTCACTGTACACACTGTACAAACGGTCCTCACTATACACACTGTACACACGGTCCTCACTATACACACTGTACACACTGTAAACACTATACACACTGTACAAACGGTCCTCACTATACACACTATACACTGTACACACTGTACAAACGGTCCTCACTATACACACTATGCACACTATACACACTATACACACTGTACAAACGGTCCTCACTATACACACTATACACACTGTACAAACGGTCCTCACTATGCACACTGTACACATGGTCCTCACTAGGCACACTGTACACACTATAAACACCATACACACTGTACACACGGTCTTCAGTATGCACATGTACACACGGTCCTCACTAGGCACACTGTACACACTATAAACATTATACACACTGTACACACGGTCTTCAGTATGCACATGTACACATGGTCCTCACTACACACACTGTACACAAGGTCCTCACTATGCAGACTGTACACACTATAAACAAGATACACAGCTGGATCATCTCTCTCTCTCTCTCAGTTGTCCTAAACTGGAAGATCTTCCTCCAGAGCAGTGGACACACTCCACAGTGAGAAACGCCCTGAAGGAGCTGCTCAGAGACATGAACCAGAGTTCTCTGGCCAAAGAGTGTCCCCTATCCCAGGTACCCCTCACTGCCGTACCCCCCTATCCCAGGTTACAGTGTTGGGTTGCAGGAGTAATTAGTATGCTTGTACAGTGTTGGGTTGTAGGAGTAATTGGCGTGTTTGTACAGTGTTAGGTTGCAGGAGTAATTAGTGTGTTTGTACAGTGTTGAGTTGCAGGAATAATTGGCGTGTTTGTACAGTATTGGGTTGCAGGAGTAATTAGTGTGTTTGTACAGTGTTGGGTTGCAGGAGTAATTAGTGTGTTTGTACAGTGTTGGGTTGCAGGAGTAATTAGTGTGTTTGTACAGTGTTGGGTTGCAGGAGTAATTAGTGTGTTTGTACAGTATTGGGTTGCAGGAGTAATTAGTGTGTTTGTACAGTGTTGGGTTGCAGGAGTAATTAGTGTGTTTGTACAGTGTTGGGTTGCAGGAGTAATTAGTGTGTTTGTACAGTGTTGGGTTGCAGGAGTAATTAGTGTGTTTGTACAGTGTTGGGTTGCAGGAGTAATTAGTGGGTTTGTACAGTGTTGGGTTGCAGGAGGAATTAGTGTGTTTGTACAGTGTTGGGTTGCAGAGTAATTAGTATGCTTGTACAGAGTTGGGTTGTAGGAGTAATTGGCGTGTTTGTACAGTGTTAGGTTGCAGGAGTAATTAGTGTGTTTGTACAGTGTTTGGTTGCAGGAGTAATTGGTGTGTTTGTACAGTGTTGGGTTGCAGGAGTAGTTAGTGTGTTGTACAGTGTTGTGTTGCAGGAATAATTGCCGTGTTTGTACAGTGTTGGGTTGCAGGAGTAATTAGTGTGTTTGTACAGTGTTTGGTTGCAGGAGTAATTGGTGTGTTTGTACAGTGTTGGGTTGCAGGAGTAGTTAGTGTGTTTGTACAGTGTTGGGTTGCAGGAGTAATTGGTGTGTTTGTACAGTGTTGGGTTGCAGGAGTAATTAGTGTGTTTGTACAGTGTTGGGTTGCAGGAGTAATTAGTGTGTTTGTACAGTGTTGGGTTGCAGGAGTAGTTAGTGTGTTTGTACAGTGTTGGGTTGCAGGAGTAATTGGTGTGTTTGTACAGTGTTGGGTTGCAGGAGTAATTGGCATGTTTGTACAGTGTTGGGTTGCAGGAGTAATTGGCATGTTTGTACAGTGCATATTTGTCCTGTTATTAGTCCAGGTTGCTGTTGTATGTTTGTGCTTGTAGATCATGTAGGGCTGGGACCTGTAATTAGGAGTGTGTTTTTATGCAGAATCACCTGTTATCACCTGTCATCACCGTGGTAACTGCATCTCAGCCAGAGGGTTCCTAGTGGCCCCAGGACTGTTAGCGACAGCAGCTAGTGACTACCCGCTACTTTGGAAAAACAGATGGGGAGATTTTTTTTCTCTCTCCATCATCTGAATATTTATAACCATCAAAACAATCTCTGAAATTCACCCTAAGGGCAGCGGCAACATATTTGCTTTAATAAAAAGGAAATCTATGGTGTTTGTGAAGAATGTGGATTAAAGGTGCAATAAAATGTAAAAATGTCTTAGGGGTGTGAGTGGGTGTGGGGGGAGCGGGGGGGTCTCTCTGTTTATCACTTCTTTTCATATAGATGAAAAAAAAAGGAGTTTTATTTAAAACTGAGTACAGCACATGAGTCACAGTTTCTCCTGGAGTTGTGTTTGCTTCTGGGTGTTTTTTACCGTCTTTGTGTTCTGCATCCTGCATTAAAATAACTTTGACAGTGTTAAAGATCAGTGCTATTTATCAGTGTTAATTTCAGGTTATTTTTTCAGTGTAAATGTGATGTTCAGTGTGCTTGCCTGTCTCTCTCAGAATTCACAGCCTTCCTCTCTGTTTGTAATTGTGTATACATGTATGTGTATGCTTATGCTTTTGTGTGTTTGTGTGTGTGTCTGTTGTGTAATCTGTGTGTTGTTTGTGTTTTTACGTGCAGCTGTTTGTGAGTGTGTGTGTTTGTGTGCGTGCACATGCGTGTGTGTCTGTTGTGTAATCTGTGTGTTGTTTGTGATTTTATGTGCAGCTGTTTGTGTGTGTGTTGGGGGGAGGGGGTATGGGGGTGTGTGTGTGTTGGGGGGAGGGGGTATGGGGGTGTGTGTGTCATTCAGGATTAGTGACATTTTAATGTCACTTAAAGATGCAATGGGCTTTCCTTCAAACACCCTTCTCCATCTCTCTCTCTCTCTCTTTTAGAGCATGATTTCCTCCATAGTTAACAGTACTTACTATGCAAATGTATCAGCCACTAAATGCCAGGAGTTTGGCCGCTGGTACAAACATCACAAGAGGACTAAAGATTTGATGGGTAAGAAGAACCTAACCCGCCATCTGAATTTATTCTCTAAATTAATTAGCGTTCTGCGTAGCATGGGAACATTACAAACCCTGCTGCTTCAGGATGACTGCTTATCCTGCTAATTTAATAAAACTAAATTAAGGAGATAATGAATTTAATGAATTAATTGTGCTTCATTGGTCTCGTTTGATTATGACAAGGTCAACTCTGCTGGTGTTCCTTACAAATATAGCCTGGTGTTTTAATCTTAAAGACACAGTGGTTCCTATCTGAATTTCATTGCTACAACTTCTGCAGTCTTATAAATGTCTTTATTTAATTCCAGCTGTTTTGTTAATGACGCAAGTCTGCATTGACTCACGCAAGTGAGGTTACTGTTGCTCATGCATGACATTGCACAGGTATGAATAGACACCAAAATAACATTTAGGCCATTTGGTTACATGCTACCTGCGAGCCGTTTTAAACCTGGTGCTATAGTACAAGTACCATATGTAATACATATTAACCTGGTGCTATAGTACAAGTACCATATGTAATACATATTAACCTGGTGCTATAGTACAAGTACCATATGTAATACATATTAACCTGGTGCTATAGTACAATTACCATATGTAATACATATTAACCTGGTGCTATAGTACATTTACCATATGTAATACATATTAACCTGGTGCTATAGTACAAGTACCATATGTAATACAACATCTTAATGTGCTTTGATTGAATCGCTTATGGCCTTAAACTGGCCAAGTGCTTTTGATTGAATCTAGGAGTCTGTCTCTCAATGGCTCATGTACTCACTCCCTCCATCTCTCCCCCCTCTCTCTTCCTCACTCCATCCCTCTCTATCTCTCTCCCCTCCCTCCCTTTATCTCTCTCCCCCTCTCTCTTCCTCACTCCATCCCTCTCTCTCTCTCTCTCCCCTCCCTCCCTTTATCTCTCTCTCTTTCTCTCTCTCTCTCCCTCACTCCCTCCATCTCTCCCCCTCTCTCTTCCTCACTCCATCCCTCTCTCTCTCTCTCCCCTCCCTCCCTTTATCTCTCTCTCTTTCTCTCTCTCTCTCCCTCACTCCCTCCATCTCTCCCCCTCTCTCTTCCTCACTCCATCTCTCTCTCTCTCTCCCCTCCCTCCCTTTATCTCTCTCTCTTTCTCTCTCTCACTCCATCCCTCTCTCTATCTCTCGCTCTCTCTTTTTCACTCCAGATAAGGATGGCCCATCAGAGCTCTCCTCTCCGGGCACAAACCATGTGACCTTTGGCCAGCAGCCAATCCCTTTGCCCAGCTGCACCCCGGAGCCTCCGCCCTCCTCCCCCGGTGCCCGTCCCCTCTCACGCGGTCGGCCTGCCGTCGGCCCGCCCCTCCCTGCCGCCGGGTTCTGGTTCCCGCTCCCATCGGGCCGCAGCTGGTCAGTCAGCAGCTGGCCATGGCGCAGTTCCTCAGCCAGCAGTACGCCGTTAACCGTATGCTGGCCCAACAAGGCCTGACCCACTCGTACCTCAACCACCCCCCCGTCAGCCGCTGCACACCCCTGCCAAGTCCCCGCTGGAGCCCGCCCTCCCCCCTGGCCCGCCCCCGCCCACCTCCGAGGTCTCCTCAGATATCTACCAATGGGTGCGCGACGAGCTAAAGAGGGCGGGGATCTCACAGGCCGTGTTCGCTCGTGTGGCCTTCAACCGCACGCAGGTGAGCGCTCTCTCATTCCTCTCTCTCTTTCCCTCTCTCTCCTCTCTCTCTTTCCCTCTCTCTCCTCTCTCTCTCCCTCTCTCCTCTATCTAGTCTAATTAAAATATTCTTTATTCCCTGTTGCTATCTCTCCCTTATTCATTTTTTTCTCTCTCTCTCTCTCTCTCTCTCTCTCTCTCTCTCTCTCTCTCTCTCTCTCTCTCTTTCTCTCTCTCTCTCTCTCTTCTCTCTCTCTCTCTCTCTCTCTCTCTTTGCTATGAACATAAGAGCTTCAGTATAAATAAGGATGAGACCTGGTGAGCTTTGCATAGAATCCACCCCTCCCCCCACCAAAAAAGTCTCGGTACTCAAAAAATCCAGGGGTTTCATGCTGTTCTGGGCATCAAGGGCACCTTATTGACCTTTGACCTTTGGGAACACCATGTGAATGAGTTGGCAGGAGGGCGTGAGGAGTTGTGAGCAGCACTGTAGGCCAGATCCAGCGGCCATTTTGTGCCAGGCAGTTGCAGGGACCTCCCTCTGCGTAAGGACACTTAGTGAAACTGGGGCAGGTGTGACAGAGCTGCTCCAGCAGGATTTGCGCACCCCCTCCCCCAGCGCCCCCCCCCCCCCCCCCCCCCCCCCCCTACACACACACATTTCCTGGAAGGCTTCACGCATGTAAACAAATGTCCTCTATCTCAGATGCGTATCGGTCTTATCTCACAGCGGGCCGCGCGCGGAAACACGGCTCTCGTAGGACCAGAACCTGAAGGCCATCTCTCTCTCGCCTCGTCTTTTCATTTGGTTTATTTTTGTTGGTTCATAGCCCAAGAAAATTGATGGATTTCTGTAAAGTTTGTTATAGAAAACCCCTTATCGATTTGATTTAGATTTTGTATCTTGTTTTCTGGTGTTTTTGTTGGGTTTTATTTTGTTGTATTTTCTTGTATTGGCAGTTTGTGACTTCCTTGAGGTCATTTGACTGTTTAAATCATTTGGCCTGTGGGTTTGTGTTTACATTTGAGCAGTTAGTACTTGCGCCTACCCAAAGCAGCTTGCCAGCATTTAACAGGGCTATAAAACAGTGCTAGCCCAAATCAGATGTTACTCCAAAAGAGCCAATCAGATCCACTTACATGGAGCGGCCAATCCAAAGCAGGTTCTCAGAACAGCCAATCAGATCCACATTCTCTGAGCGGCCAATCCAAAGCAGATTCAGTGCAACCAATGAGAAGCAGGCTGTGGGTGTGTTGTTCGGTGTGTAGCTGATCCACCCAGATGGTGGTTTCTGTGGGCGAGACTCCGAGCTTTGAATCCGGCCCTGTTATCAACAGTAATTATCAGAGCAAATTTGCCCTCGAGTTCCCGCAGAGATGGAACGCCATGACAACCGTGATCCTCGTCAGGTTAGGCGTAGGAATGTAATGCACCTGGCTGACTGCCAAACAGGGAAGGGTGGGGCCAGGTCATGGACCACCGCCTAAGCGAGAGAGAGAGAGAGAGGGAGAGAGCGAGAGAGAAGGAGAGAGAGAGAGGGAGGGAGAGAGCGAGAGAGAAGGAGGGGAAGGAGGGGGAAGCGAGAGACTGGAGGTAGAGTGAGAGAAAGAAAACAAGAGAGTGAAAATCAGAGCAAGAGAGAACAGAACA